>JAVYIG010000520.1:0-549726 GCA_035222895.1 Strongylocentrotus droebachiensis | reverse complement strand
GTCTTGTGAAAATACAAATAGAAATAAGAGTAATCAATCATTTTATAACAATATGATACTGATGTTTACAAGTTGGATAGTGCTTAACATTTTGTTATTTCGCCGTTATTGAATTTCAAGCCTGCACACTATGAAGTTCTAATAATCTTATATTTCCTATACGTACATGTATATTATCATACTTATTATCCAAACACACATTTTTATGTTATAATATTTTTTGGCAATTGCATGGGAGATAGAACTTTTACTATACATGAGCATTCAATATTCAATAAAATTACATCATGTCCGAACCTTTTCTCAAAATATCAAAATTAAAGTATTCTTGTTAATCATTGAAACACTGTTTTGACGAGGACGGTCTGCATGAGTCCTTCTTCTCGTATGTACTCCAGTATTATCCTACCCTAAATACAGTACTGTGTCACCATGGACGTATACTAGGTCCATAGGAATACTATGCTGTACAAATACATTTGGAACATGTATCAAGGTTCAAACTTTATGCAACGTTGAATTCGCACTGTACGTAGAGCTGTCGTGCGTTCGAATTGAATTTATAAAAAAAATGAATCAAATTGAATTGAATTCGACTGTGTATGATAATTGTGCTTTCATGATAGCATTGTACAGACACACAATCTGCGTCTCTTTCAAAGATACCTCCTAGATTGTATAGAATGAATATAAACGGCTGAAATGTAGGCCGAAAGAAAAAATACTGTCGGAAAAAACCTTTAAGTTTAAGTTCACTTTATTCAATACTGTCATTAAAAATATACAAAGGAAAACAAACATATAAAATTTAAAAATATAATACATGTATCTATATATAACATGAGAAAAACACAAGTGGAGAAGACATGAGGAACAAGGGAAAAGTACATTAATGAAAGTATTTGGAGACTAGACAGGAAGGCCGGGCATCATGTAAAAGTCTGTCTCCAGTAATAACAAACTAAGTACATTATTTGAATTAAAATAAAATAATTTCATTATCTACTGTAAAAACAATACATGTCGTGCATGAAATCAATGTCAAATTGTTGTACTGTAGATGGAAGTAACCGGATCGTATAGAAAGAACGAACAAGCTTGTTAGAAATATACAACACCTTAACAGATCTATGCAAAAATTAAAAGCGAGAAAGCGTAAAATAATCCATACATAAAATAACACTGAGGAGGGAAAGGAAGAGAAAAGGAGGAAACATTAAACAATTAAGTACATTTATGTCAGGGACTCGTGTTCCCAAAGTCTTCAATGTCTTCAATCGTTTTACAAAAATTGTCTGCCTTAGTATTCTCATGTTTTCATGGGAGGTTATTCGAAAGAATTGAGGAATAATACATTTCCTTTGTGTAATGTAGGCGTAGGCAGTCATCTTTTCGAACATGTCACTGATAGATATCATTCTCGCTGTCATGGGTCGAATGTCAAAGGTTAAAGCGCAAAGCAAAGGCACGGCTTAATGTGGATCTGCTTTCACATGTTTCATGTTTCATGTGGTGCCAAATCCCCCACCCCTGGGCGGCGATTCCGAGCCGACGAAGGGAAATGCCCCCTCGGACTTTTGAAAATAAGCGACACTCCACCCCCCCCCCTCACACACATGGTTTGCTGTTATATCTCCCTAAAATCTTCCCATTCTGAGGGGGGGGGGGGGGTGTATATATGTCTATAGCTGCCTTGCATCGAGAGGATGGGGGTCGCTCAGCTTTCTCGTTTGCCGCCCCCCCCCCCCCCCCTCTGACCACCACCTGGTCATGGTATACCAATTCTTTTAGGCACCCTTAGGGAGAGGGTAATTTATTCATTATTTCATTCGTTCATTCATCAATCGTTTATTCATCGATCCATCCCTTCATTCGTTCATGTGTTCGTTCGTTTGCTCATGGGTGATATATTATATTAGAGAGAGAGAGAGAAAGAAAAACAAAATCACGATTCGCGGTATCAATAATATCAAATCACACACGATTTACATATAAAAAACAAATATTAAAAGCCTACTATAAAGTGATAAACACGTTACCCGGTATTCAAATCGGTAATTGAAGCATACAAGTAATATTAAGAAGAAAATTACAATGATACCTTGTTTTTCTATTCAGCTATGATTGATGATGAACTCTTTTTAAAGTAAACAGTGTTTTGCATTTGCTCTTCATGTACTTTTCAAAAGAAGCAATGTCTGAAAAGTAACGCTGAAAATCATTGAAAGTGTAAATCAACCGATATGCACTCGAACAGATCACGGGAGAAGCCCAATCAATTCCTTTAATTTAAAGACTATGCGGAGAGAAGAAAAAAAATGAAAATCGCTGAGATCAAAAGTAATTTCAGATTTAGGTTTGTCTGTAGGACACTGCGTATATTAAAATTTTCCGTTTATATAGAAAACAGAAGGCAAACTTTATTATCAACCATTTCTTGAAGAAAATGATTTCGTATTCATTCATTCTGTTCTATAAAATTCAGAAGAGTGTGTTGACTATTAATAGGTTTTCCATCTTTATCGTTGTTGTTGTTGTTGTTGTGTTGTTGTTGTTGTTGTTGTTGTTGTTGTTGTTGTTTTTTTGTGTTTTTTTTGGGGGGGGGAGGTGGTTAAAACCACAAAGGATCCTATAAACACCGTGTTGTGCTTCCAATCCTTCGTGAGGAAGTATATATCATTATTGAGTTTAAAAGATAATACTGTAGACTGCGCGTACTCATTTTGTATTTAATCGTGTATGTATTCGTTTATTCATGTATTTGTTTTTTTCATTCAAATATTTTTTTCATTAATTTATTAATTTATTACTTTTTTCACGACATTTATTCAAGTCTTATATTATGACTTTATTGCTTGTTTTGTATATAGTCAAACGCAGCTCTATCGATTGCAATATGATTTATCCATTATCTGTAAACTAGGCGTATGTTTCTGTAAACAAATATACTCTAATTTAGTATAGCCTATATGGCCAATGATGATTTGAATAACTATTGTTCAGACAGGGTGACGAGGTGGGCATGCCCCTAGCGTAGTTAGGGTTTTAGCATATATCATAAGCTCCATAATTTCATCATTCCATGAAACGGAGTTGGAGAGTTTCGGTAAGAAGGTAAACTATTTTGGAAAATAAATTTCCTTGAAGTATTTTAACATACATAGTGTTTTTCCAGTAAGAAGTGAACATGATGATCATTATTAGACTCACTCCGTATAATGTATTTAGACTTCCCTTTGTAATACCCCTTTTCTATAAGGAACTTGAAAGGCATTTTAAGATTTTTATGTTTTCACTTTTTTTCTCCACAGGACGATCGATTTGACTATTCAAATTACAGCCTGTCGTCTCCTGTGAGTGACGTGAAGCCTTATTATGACGTCATCGTAATCGGCTCTGGTTATGGCGGGTCCATCGCTGCTAGCCGCTGCTCCCGAGCGGGGAAGAAGGTGTGCCTGTTCGAAAAGGGAAGAGAATGGTGGCCGGGCGATTTCGAAGAGGACGTGGGAGCAGCGAAAGATATGCAGATGACTTATAACAGTTCGGATGGCGAATGCGTTCAAATAGGTAACCTACATGAATATAAATTATTTGTTCTTTCATATATATATTTAACTTTAAACTACACCACTGAACTCCCCCTCCCTTTAACAAAG
Source organism: Strongylocentrotus droebachiensis (assembly GCA_035222895.1). Classification (NCBI taxonomy): domain Eukaryota; kingdom Metazoa; phylum Echinodermata; class Echinoidea; order Camarodonta; family Strongylocentrotidae; genus Strongylocentrotus; species Strongylocentrotus droebachiensis. The sequence continues at coordinate 546,070 of JAVYIG010000520.1, read as the reverse complement.
ATATGGGGCAGGGGCAAGAGGATGGAGTTTGTAACCCGACTACCCCCTCCCCCTACTCAAATCCGAGGATTCTGTATCCGCCTCTATTATGACAATAAACGGCTCATTTTCGGGAAGGGAGCTTTTCCATTTGTAATCCACTTGCTTCTTATTCAATCCCTTGGCGTGTAATACATATAGGCATAATGTTATTAAACCATGATTGTGATCATTTTATTATCGTTAACAAAAAATCATGTTAAATAGTAACATATTTTCCTATCTTTATCAACATCTTCTTAAATAATTAGATATTACGTCATTGGACCCTTTCTCCACTTAATCCCCCATCCCTTTCCCTTTTAATCGTTCCTCAGTGCCCAGTATATTTTGAACCCCCGTAAGTGATGTTTTCCTGGCATCTACTAACACGATGCCATTGTGTTAATGCACATCACATTTTCACGTGGCAGCCCAAGGGAGGGGGGTTAACCCCCCCCCCCTCCTTAGATCCGCCCCTGTGTATTTATATTGTTAAAGCTTTCAAAATCGTGCTATCCTGCTAAAAGTCACGCGTTACTTGTATTTTCTATTTAAAGAATAAATCTCTATAGGAAAATAAGCTACAGAAAGGGGAATATCTCCATGATGATCTCAGTCTAGAGCAAATAAACAGAACATATATGAAATATTCAACTTCCATAATGATGTAGAATTGTTCTCTTGGTTTTTTTAAAAGGCAAACCCACCAATCTTTATGATATCGTTGTCGGTCCCGACGTCGCCGTGGTGCAGGGGGTCGGTCTCGGCGGAACGTCGCTCATCAATGCCAACGTTTGCCTTGAAGCCGATCCAAGAGTTTTTGATGACAAAGTAAGGACTAAATATTTATTCGCCTTCATATCTAATCATGGTTTATTGAGATCATGACAATGCACACTACACAGTATAGTCTACAATTGCAATAAATGTCAACTCTTTGTGTAATATTAAAAGTGTAACTTGATTACATTATTAGCATACTCATTCGTACATTCAAAGTGATTCATGCATTCACTTATTCATTCACAGCATTCTTACATTTTTTTTTTGCATGGTCAATCACATAACGTATATGCATGATGACGATGCGATAACATTCTGACATAAAGTAATACCATTAAAAAAAATGACAATACATTATTTTACAATAAGGCATGACACATGAGAGGGGGGGGGGGGTATCATTAGTAGCCTACTATTAGTTCATACATATTTGAAATTCAAGGATGTTTCAAAGAAGATGAATCATTTTCGTATGAAATGGTTAACATACATTCTCCCACACAAGACTTCAGAGAATTAAAAAAAAATAGTTTTGCCCCGAACTAAACGTTAAACAATTAACCCCAACCTTCTATTGAAGTGCGTCATGTAGCCAGTGCATTCCAGACCACTATTAGACCATGACACTCCCATTCAAACCAGGAAAGGTATGCCAGGAAGTTGTTCGGAGTACAGTACGCTATTACCCTGACAAGGGCCTTCAAAATAATTGTTTGGAGGTAATTGCTAACTCGAAAAAATACATTTGTTTACTCTATTCAGGATATTGTTTGCTCGAGACGTCATTATATACAAACATTGAATCTAATATATATTTGCACGGCCTCATTTTTCGATGTAACGACTGTAATGTATTAAGTTTTAAAATTTCGATTTTCACTGGACCGATTTCCCCTTTGACAATACCCCCTGGCACAATTATTACCTTCTAGGAGAAATGACCCCCCCCCCTCCCCCCCAAGGAAAATTATTAACCCCTTGCATAATTACCTAAGGATAATTATTACCTCCTAGTACAATACCCCTCAGAGCGATTCCATCCTAGGACAAATATCCTTAGGACAATAACCCCCTATATTAGGACAATATCACCCCGGACAATTATTACTTCCTAGGACAATTAAGCCTTTAACACATTTACCTATCACACAATTACCCCCAAAGACAAGGCTCTTAGAAAAGTCCCCCACCCTCCTAGGACAATTACCACCAGGACATGTCACCACTAAGACAATTACCCCCCATAGGACAATAACCCTCTGACAATATGGGACAATTATCCATAGCAGTCAATAATGACCTGGTAATCTGTGCAATCGTCTCGGGCTAAGTAAAGGATGGTGTTGATTGTCAGGCTACATTGATATTCACGATGATTGAATTAAAAATGACTAATCGGGGTATTATATATAATAATTTAACTCAAAAACATATCTTGTTTGTCTCAGGCTTGGCCAAAGGCTTTACAAGACGACATCAAGAACCTAACCTCGGTTGATCGCAAGCACTTCATGGCGATGATGAATCCTCAAGAATACCCCGAAGCTTACCCGTCGCTTCCCAAGCTCGATGCCATGAAGGAGGTCGCTCACGACTTCGTCACCGACATCGAGGATCTGAAAGTGAACGATGTCTTCTATAAGTAAGTGCTAATCAAAAGTTCGTGAAAAACAGATTTAAAAATACTGTCATGTCAATAGACCTGAAGTTCACATTGTGATAGTCGTTAAGATCGTTGAGGGGAATCAACATAGGCTTTATAAGGTGCAATTTCTTGAGCAGGTTGACGTTTCTTGCATGAATGTCAACTTTCTAGTATCTAAAAGATAATGACACACATTTTGTATAGCTAATCCAAGAAAATATTGTACATGAGATATACAGACTTCAAAATTATCACCTGCTAGCTGAAGTATGAGGTGATGTTTTCCCAAATATCAGTAACTTCATTCAAATTTTCAAGGAGGGAGAGGTACAGCCTCAATTTCGTACTACTGTGCACGTAATTAACAGAATAGACAGTTGGGATAGACATACGTCAGGGGTTTGGGACTGTTGAATACTCGTCAAGAACGAATGTACATTCACTTTATCAAACAAAGAAAAACATGCTTTCAAACTAAAGCAAAGAAACATCAGCTGTTTAGTCCTTTTTTATGTTCCCACAAACACCGATTTTTCGAGTTTCATTTTGTATTCAGTCTGTTTGGAGCCAGAAGAGGGTTAACTCATTTATTTTAAGAAACTTAACGTCCTTCTGGCTCTCAACAGACGTGAATATAGTGCTCATGGCCACCATGATAGGCGTATCCACTAAGATAATCTGATTTACAAACGATGTTCCCTTTTCTGTTTCACGTTTAGGACACCTCTCTACGTCAACTTCAAGACAACGAAGAGCAACGTCGCTGGTATCCCGCAACCAGCCTGCAACAACTGCGGCAACTGTGTTGGTGGCTGCAATACGGGAGCCAAGAATACTCTCAACATGAACTTTCTCCCTGATGCGCATGCTCACGGTGCTAGAATTTTCACGGAGGTAAACTGAGCTATAAATAACAATTCAAAAACAGTGATTGAACCCAACGCAAAGCCCATATTACATGAAACCAGTGTTTAAGATGAAGGGGCGTGGCGGGAGAAGGGGGGGGGGGGGGGTGTGCGTGCAGGAAACCCCAATGATGATTTATATTTTGGGTTTGGTACATGCCTGGAGACATTAAAATACTCTCTAATATGCATTAAATTGATACCTCACGCACATGCGCCGCCACACCAACTCCACACCGACCCCAGACTGATTTGGGACCTGTGAGACTGAAGTAATTGTTTGCTCGGCCTGTTGTCAGTTTTGTGGTGTGGTGGTCTCGTTGGTGTGGCTAGAGTAAAAGAATACGATTAGATAAACCAAACGCCAAATTCATGCACACAGTCGTAATAGGGAGAGGACGAGACGGAAATAGGAGGGTGAGGTTGACGGTGGAGGAGACAGAGGCAGAGGGGGAGCTAAGAAACTTTGTAACTATAATTGAGAATAGAATTTAATAAAAGCTTACGAACTGATTCATAGATTGTGCAGACTCAGTGAATGAAATCCAATTTTAATCCTGACTCTTTACAGATCCAAGTAAACGCTGTGATGCGACATGATGAAGGAGGTCATTGGGTGGTCTTTTACCAGAGTCTTGATCAGAAGAAATTTGAGAAGAAGGAGCGCATCGTCAAGGCCCATACAGTGATCTTCGGTGCTGGATCCCTTGGATCCACCAGGATCCTTCTAAACTCCGCGTCACGAGGTCTCTCCCTCTCAAACCAAGTCGGTCAACGCTTCACGACCAATGGTGATCACCTGACATTTTCATACAACGGGAAAAAAAAGATTCGACCTGTTGGCATCAAGTTGGAAGACCTCAAGTCACCGAACCAAGGTCCAGGACCTTGTATAACCAGCATCCTCGATGTGCGCAGGAAACCAAATGCAACGCTCGACGACGGGTACCTCCTGGAAGATGGCACCGCGCCCTCTTCGCTGGATCATATCTTCAAGCTCTTGCTCAAGCTTAACGACGGTACAGACACTACCCCAAACGAGAACGAAATTGCAGAGTTCATCCGCTCCATCACTGGGAAAGCCTATGAGAACACGCTTACATTCCTGTCGATGAGCCACGACTCGGCCAATGGTCGTATCGTTCAGGATCAGGCTTCCGGAAACGTCTGGGTTGACTACCCGGGTGTCGGAGATGAAGATAATTTTCAGGCTATCTTCGAGGCAGCGAGGAAAGCCGCAACCACATTAGAAGGCGAGCTGATGGCAAACCCATTCTGGAATGGCGTGATTCCTCAATTGAAGAACAAGAAGGGTATCGTCACTGTTCATCCACTGGGAGGCTGCGGCATGGGCGAGTCCGGGAAAACTGGTAAGTTTATTAAATTCAAGATTAGAGAACCCTTTAAACCACAATGCATGTATCCATTTGATTCTGTATCCAGGGCTAACGCACATACACATACACAGATGGTAAGGGCCCAGAGTTAGATATTTTCTGTTTGCATGATGCATGGGCCTCCTGACAAAGTTGTACAATTTTGGGGTCTGGAATTGTTCCGACCACCTATTAATTTTGAGCCCATCTTGTCTTCAGTTCTATCACAACTGTACTTTAAACTTTTACTTTTAACCCTTGAACGACAAAAAGAAAATATATCTACTTAAAAAAGCGAGAAGAAAATATAATTGTAAAATATTCGCGGTGGGGGAGGGGGGGGGGGGGTGTTAAAGAAGTGTGTGATCAAAATTGAATGACTTTATGTACGGTGTGCTAAACACTTGAAAAACATGAACTCTGATATTTTCCTCTTGATTCGAATGAGTCACATCCCTTTAAAAATAATTTCACCTTATACTTTGCAGGTGTTGTTGACCACACTGGAGCAGTTTTCAGAGGAGAGGGCGTGGATGTTTACCCCAATCTTCTGGTAGTTGATGGTGCAGTCATGCCCAGGAGCGTGGGTGTCAACCCCACTCTTACCATTGGGACCATTGCAGAGAGGTGCGTTCGGCTCCTGGCTGACAGGAATGGATGGACAATCAATTACGAAAGCACCAAGGAAATGGGTGAGAGATAGACGACATGTAATCATAATTCACTTAATAATAGTGATCAAAATGGTATAAGGAACTATGTTAAGGACTAAACAATCCATTTAGCCATAATTATAAAGAATACGAACACTCTTTAATAGGTCATACATTGTCGAATGAATTATGTAATTATATGTATTTGAGTGCAATTTAAAAGAAGAATGTAACGCATTTCCTTGACCTAAAATAATATAGGTAGGATTACCTGTTCAACTGCTGCATTTATATAAAAATTAAGGGCAAAACAAGTATACACGTACATCGATGAGGCCTATCATACAGAAAGGTGATAGCATTAGTTCGTGGCTTTGGAAGGATGTGGATACTAAGTCTGCTTTAATAGCAAGAATAGGTACATGCATCTAATTACATTATTCATTGTATCTTGCATAAACGGACAAATGCATATGTTTTGTTAAGGTTTTTTTTTACAATAGTCACAGACTCACAGTGGTCAGATGGAATGCATCCACCCATACAAAATATTTCAAAATCGATTATTATTTCAGAATCATCTGTTAAAGAGAAGAATAAACCAGGACTGCGCTTCACCGAACGCATGGCCGGTCATCTCACCGTAGATGGCGAAGATCATTCATGTGAGTTCGTCCTCACTATTGTAAGTAATGACGTTGAGCATATGCTCATTGTGGACAACGAGCACCAGGCTGCACTTCATGGTACGGTGTCTTGCAAGGGATTGTCCGAGTATCCACTGACTGTTTCCAATGGCAGGTTCCGTCTTTTCAGAGAGAGCAACGAGAGTCCTGACATCAGGGAAATGGTCTACGAGATGGACCTCCACGACCATGAGAAGACTTACCACTTCAGAGGCATCAAGATTGTCGAAAAGAACTGCTTCTTGGAGATTGGCGTTGGAGATACTACGACACTCGCGGTCACTGTTCGCAAACCTGATGATCAGGGTGAGCATGTTGGCACGGGGACTCTGAAAATTAAGCTCACTGATTTCTTGCAACAGCTTACGACTCTGGAGGTGACAGAGACAGACAGCCATCTAGAGAAGACAAAGTGGAAGATCAGGTTCGGGCGCTTCTTCAGCGGCGTTCTGTTGGACATATACGGCACCTTTAATCCATCTGATTTAGGCGTTCCGTTCCACCACGCGAATGAACCGAGGGAGCAACGGCAACTCAATCTTGGCGGGAAAACACCAGAAGTCCACCGGATCCAAGCCACCGATGGTGTCCAACTACCCCTGATTCGATTCCAGGGAGGATCTAAAGGTCCGCTTCTACTTCTGCACGGGCTGGGTGTGTCAAGTCGAATTTTCACCCTAGATACCGTAGATACCAATATGGTTGAATTTCTTGTTGCCAAGGAGTTTGATGTTTGGGTTGTTGATATGCGTTACTCCGTCATGCTACCTTTACACAAAGAGCCAGGGTACATCGGTGATGCAGCGGAGAAGGACCTTCCACCAGTTGTAGACTACATCCTAGAGAAGACAGGACAACCTGATCTCGAGCTACTAGCACATTGTGCTGGAGGCGTGACAGCCCATGCCGCTCTACTTGGTGGTCACCTCCAAGGCAAGATCCGATGCCTCGTGTCATCACAGGCAGGTTTCAGTCTAACCGTTGGTGCTATAAACTGTGCAAAGTCGCGAGCACGTCTTCCAACTGTCCTATACGGCCTTGGTGTTCAGGGCATAACTGCCTACCCGGATAACCCCAGTGCATGGAACCAGCGCATTGTCGACTTCTTCGTCGAAAAGGTAGCGGCTTTGACAACCGACATAAGGGAACATTGTGACAGTGACGTCTGTCATCGCGTAACCTTCACATACAGTCTCCTGTGGTCTCACCGCAATGTCAACGAGCTCACGCACGATACGCTACAAGAATGGAACGGCTTCGTGCATGCTACCCGACTCAAGCACTATTCGTTGAGTATGCGCAAGGGACGACTCGTGGACAAGGACGGACATGACAAGTACGTACCCGACTTCAACTCAAAGCACAGGCTAGACTCCGAAAGGTATCTGGCGGCCATAAAGCACCTGGACCTCCCGATTCTTTACTTCAGTGGTGCCAAGAATGTCTGCTGGGATCCAGAGACCACTCGGGACAGTTTCAAACGGTGTCAGGAAGTCAACCCAAATCAGCATTATGAGCGATTTGAAGTTGAGAACTACATGCATTTGGATTGCATCATGGGTTCCGTGGCTGCTCAAGATGTTTTCCCAAAGTTCATGCCCTTCCTTGAGCAGTATGCTCACTCCAAGTAGACGATGGTGAGTGACAAAAGTCCTCATCCACAATCTTTCACTCACGTCGAAGGCGCTGATGACACTGTAAGGATGAAAAAAAGTCGGACGCACTTATCTGGCTGAAGCATTTTCACAGTTGCTTAGCTGCAGGGGATGTCACTGGGAAACATGTGCAAAAATGACAAGATAGAAAAGGCTAGAAAAGATCGAAAGGGAAATGGAGAAGTTGGAGGACGAGAAAAAAAGAGGACGCCTGGACCTCTTCTCGCCCCTCATCTAATCAGTGCCCTGTAAATAACTCGGAATGCATTTTATGAGTACTAAAGACCAGTGCCCCCTCCCCCTCGTCACAGGTAGACGAATTCATTCGCTGGTGTGATGATCATTACTTAACATTAAACACAACCAAAACCAAAGAAATGGTAATCGACTTCCGTCGAAAAGGTACAGACCACGAGAGTGTGCTCATTCATAATGAGGCGATTGAACAGGTTGGAAACTATAAGTATCTTGGAACTGTCTTAAATGACAAATTATCATGGAGGGATAACACACAATCGGTGTATAAGAAAGCTAACAAGGGTTTTTCTGCGTAAGTTGAAAAGTTTCCATATAGATGCAACAATCCTGACCCTGTTCTACAATTTAATAATAAAGAGTGTCCTGCTTTTCAATATTATATGTTCATTTGGCAATCTCTCAAAACAGGACAAGAAAAAATTGGAAAGGCCACGTAAAATAGCACAACGCATAATTGGGGTAGAATTAGCTTCTGTCGAGTCTCATTGTAATGAGCAAATTGTTGATAAGGTCTGTGCAATCATGAAAGACAATACCCATCCACTTCATTTATTTTATTCATTTAATCGTTCTGGTATCCGACTTCGCCCCACCCCAACCCGCCTTTCACGATTCAGATATTCATTTGTACCCGACTATGTTTATAAATTCAACTCACAGGTTGAACGTTAAACTTCTGCGTCGGAAATGAATTGTATGATTTGAAATACCAATGACCAGGGCTTAATTCTGAAACTCATGATTTGAAGTACATGTACCAATGACCATTTGTATCGCTTCATTATCTTTTGCATGTATTTGTTCCTTATTTCATCTATTTCATTCTATAAACGTGATGTATTTATTTCTTCTAATTATGTATTTTATTGAATATGACTGTAACGCCAGTGGAAAACAATTTTCTATGTAACTTGTTTGCAAAGACCAAATAAAATATCTTGTATCTTGTATCTTGTATCTTGTATCCTATACATAGTTGAACTGAGACTGCGCCACTGATCTATATCATAGTTTTATACAAAGCGACATGGCGAAGTTTCTTGGATAAAAGATCCTCTTTCTCATTTTCAGAGTGTATATATTTTAAATTTGTTTTCATTAAAGTGTAATATCTATCACATGTATCTGGATTAAGGGTGCTTTACATCTTTAGCAAAAGCAATGTAAATTAATGTCTATATAATATGCAGATTTGTATGAAATTCATGATAAGGAAACAATGTGAAACAAGATCACTTGGGTAGGGTAAAGCATTTGATGGTATATTTATTCAAAATCTGTCTCGTAGCCTAGGCTGAATTGTACGTTGCTGTCAGTACCTGATTTGCATGTTTCTTTTTTCTGAATTGGATGATAAAACATTGATTATTGAAAATGTTTATGTAGTCCATTTCCTTCCGTCACACAAACAAAACCGACACCAGACCGATCGACTCTTGGCAATTCGGTGTAGTAGTTGTTTGACCTGTCTGTTGTCGGACTGCATGGTGTCGGTCTGGTCGATGTGACTGATACCTTGGTCAAACTGCCAAACCAACCCCTTCTCCACTCCAAACCGACTGATTCTAGGCATTTGAAAGTAACAGAATATATTTTATCGATCTGTTGTCGGACTGCATGGTGTCGCCGGTCTGGTCGGTGTGACTGATACCTTGGTCAAACTGCCAAACCGACTCCTTCTCCACTCCAAACTGACTGATTCTGAGCATTTGAAAGTAACAGAATATATTTTATCGATCTGTTGTCGGACTGCATGGTGTCGCCGGTCTGGTCGGTGTGACTGATACCTTGGTCACACTGCTAAACCGACCCGGTCACATTGTCAAACCGAACCCTTCCCAACTCCAAACCGACTGATTCTTAGTAATTGAAAGTAACACAGTATGTTTGATCGGTCTGACTGCATAGTGTCGGTCTGTTCGGTGTGACTGATAATGTCACACTGCCAAACCAACCCCTTGCTTACTCCAAACCGACTGATTATTAACCACTGAGAGAAATAGTATATGTTGATCTGTGTACTGTTGTTCATTTTGTGATATTAAAAAAAAAGTCAAGAAATGACAGCTTATAAAGCATGCTTTTTTTTAAAATCCAATGTTTTATATATATTTGTTTAATTAACTAGTGTTAAACTTTACGTAAATTACAAGTTTTCAATTCCATTAAACCTTTGCCGATTATTACTGTATTTCACATTCTTCACTTATATTCATTTTCAATATTGCATTAATATATCATGATATAATTAATTAGCACATAGACGTCATATAAATGTATATATCTTCTTATAGTGGAAAATGCATTGTATATATTAAGTTATTTTAAACGCAAACGAATCTGCTCAGCCGATACCCCTTATCAACTCATACTCGTATAGCCTTATAAATAATAACAACAAAATAACTACATTTATCAGTTTTTCTTGCTTACCAACCCCATTTGCTTCTGTTTCAAATTTTCAAGTTCATGTCGCCTTTCTTTTCCCCGTCACTTCAATTATTGTACGTCCCCCTATCTCTCTCTCTCTCTCTCACTCTCTCTCTTTCTCTCTCTCTCTCTATATATCTCTCTTTCTCTCTTACTAAATATGAACACAGGCATAATACTGCATGTATGTTTTTTTTTACTTTCACAATTATTACTTTCGTTGACCTAAACTATAAAATATGTTACATACATGTACGTAAGTCTTAGAGCACACATCGCTTGTTTTAGCATACTTCTTCGTGTGTTTTTTAACGTTTAGGGGGGAACATGGTCCGTTATTTTAAAATTGTATTTTACATACGAATGTAGTATGTTGTTCTATGTTAACTGTTTAAGTGCATATTATCATATATGAATGAAAACAATTAAATGAGATCAACATAAATCATATCTATTCATACGTAGGACGTGTTTCTTATTTTGTTTCTGTATTTGTTTTTTATCACCTTCAACTGTATACATATGTGTTTTTGAAGAGCGCCAGCCAGAGTCCCATATCAAAATGTTACTTATCTGTAAAAAACACACAACATTGAATCCGCATTAGCATTTCGTTTCTGTGGCATTAATTGTCCTAGTAAATGAATATAGAGATAAAGAGAGGGGGTCATAGATTATACACCGTCGGATATTTCTGGTAATCATTATGTGAGAAAAAAATTTCGGGGATGTAGAATACAGATATTTAAATAACCCGAGAAAAAAATACCTAAATAGATAAATGAGAAAAAGAGGAGGGGAGGCATGGAGAGATGGAGAGGGAGAGAGAGTGAATGAAAGAGAGAGAGAGAGAGAGAGAGAGAGAGAGGGGGGAGAGAGAGAGAGAGAGAGAGTGGATCAGTGAGGCAGGCAGACTGAAAGAGATTGCAACAAACAGAGAGGGAGTGAGATGGGGGATTTTTTTTTTTTTTTGGGGGGGGGGGGGTTTGACCAAAAGAATCAACACCAATAATACCAGACATCAAACAAACTATACAAATATCCGAGCAAACAGCTAACTAATCGCCTTAATCAACAACCAACTGAGCATATTATCCCATTTAACTATCCTGTAAGTATATGAGAGACATGAAACCGTTTCAATCATACACTTTTCTATCTATATATCTATCAATCGTACAAGCATCTATCTATATATCTATATATATATATATATATATATATTTCATTTGATTTGATTGTGTGTCTATTTGTTATATAGATCAATATATTTACATTTAAAATCCTATAACTTTAGATGTATGATAATAACATGGTATATATACACGTACAGAAAAGTGGTCGTCTTTAATAATCATAAGCTTGAAGTGACGTTCTCTACCTATCTTGTATACCGCCGCCTGGTTGCTTTCTTACAAGCATTTATGCTTTCTTAGCAGTCAGGTAAAATAACCACCAATAACCAATTACCATACAATACGAGCATCTATATAACCGTAATTAGATTAATATATACTTTGTACATGTAAATGTAATCTACAACTGTGATGAAAAGAAAACTCCTAACAGTGCTACTCTACAGACACAATAACAAACTACTATTCAAAACATATGCAAGTGTGTCTTCGAAAAACCTTTGAAGACAGCAACAGATGAGGCGTTTCGTAGGTCTCTTGGTAGGTTATTCCAAAGCTTTGGAGCGGCGTAACTGAGAATTACTTTTGTTATTGTGTGAGGTAGCTTTAGAAACAGCTTGTCCTGTGTACTTCGCAAGTTACGTACTTATGGATGTGATTTCTAAGATAATTTTTCTCATTTTTCTCATTTTTCAGTCATATAATATTTATATTAATTGTATTAATTTGTTAGTGTAGTTTTGTGATCCCACGTATTTTAAAAATATGATATCTTTTTAATTAAAACCAAAACAAATACCACACAAATCCTTCACAAATCAATCAATCCAATAAAATAAATCCACAGCGCACCATTCCATCGTCTACAAAACAACATAACACTCGGTCAATCGAGTCTGCTTCTCAATCTATTCACCACTTATTCAATTAATTTAAATGGGAACAAAAACAAGTCAATAATCGAATAACCAAGATGTACCCATCAGTACCATAATGAGATAAATAACGACAGACATCACAACTCGAATACAGGATTTATTTTCTTTATTATTGTAATGATGATCAAAAGTTGTATTGAATTAGAATTATCAATAACAAATTATTTACAATATTAACGCAGATGCACAAAATGCAAAAATGCTTTGGAAACAAAAATCGTAACTTTGCAGCTGATTGTACATACGCAAGAACACAATAGTTATAATAATATTAGAGCGAGAATATATTTGTAATATGATAATATAATAAAATATAAGTTATATACTATACACTTTTTACAATTGCGCAGCAGTTATCGATCAGCAACCTCGAATTTCGTTCAAATTCGTGGTCTCATTGATTGTAAAAGGATTGTCAAAAGGAAGTGAACGCGAAGTGTTTTGTTTATCAAACTGGCCTCTAGGAAATCAAATGTAGATCTATTTTGATTATCAATGCATCTGTAATTTCCTTTTTCCGAGAGGAAATGACCCTCACGATAATTGTCGCTTAGTACTCCCAAGGTTAAATTTAGTGGTGTGTTGGTGTTTGAGAACTGATATGAATTGAAATGCAGAATATAATCAATTATACATCAATTTTATAACAGATAATTATTACCAACAATGTGAGTGGTGGCTCAGTGGTACAACAGTGGTCTTGTATCTAATAAGGTCCCGGGTTTGAACCAAACTGATGAGCTTATGAGTTTTGTCATGGCATTGATCCTCGATTACAAAGTCCTTCGGGTAAGACTTTATATTGTAGGTTCTCTGGCTGCTATCTACAATCATGTTTCTGCTAAAGATACATCAATATTTGATCATTTTAAGACAATATGATTTATTATGACATTTATTTCAAGCATGACGATACAATTTTCAGATAAAGTTTAGACGGATTACGTGTAGTATAGACAATGTATGCGTGGTGGCTCAGTGGTAAAGCAGTAGTGTTGTAACCGGTGGATCCAGGGTTCGAACCATATCAAAAAGCTAGTGAGCTTTGGTGGACCTTTGCTTTAAATCCTGAATTACCAAGTCTCTTAGGAAGGAGTGCAAGCCAAATGTTCATTGTTGATTTATGTACAAGCAGTTGCTTCCAACAGTCACGTAAATTAATCATCAATACAAAAAACAAATTGATAGAAATAATTTAGTTTACTCACATATCCATCTGTACAGTACGCGAAAAAATATTGTAAATTGAACGTTGAAAATGCATACAACATGATGATAAATAATGAATATTGAATATTATTTTCGTCAAACATTTGAATGGACAGGAAGTAATACATTCTATATCCATTAAGAATAACGTGACACAGTAAATCGGTGTTGGAGAGCTGTTTCAGGCTTACAGATTAGGGCATTTGAGAAGAAATAACATTACACAAAGCTAAACCTTAAATTGTGTACCTAAAAAGATCTAATTGGTTAGAAATTATTGGAATTTCACACACATTTCTTCATGATATTCAAGGAATTTTTGCGACATTTAAGGCCTCGGCACCAAGCAAAACGCTTTGCTTAAACGAGGACTTTAGAATGGCATTTTACTGGACAGGAAAATTATATTGTTGGTTTTTTATATGCAGATATCAATTTCAATCGGTTTGTAACAGGAGGTTCCTGAATGCTAGTATTCGAAAAGAGGACCAAAACTGGATGAGACGACGCAAAACCACGAGCATGTCTGGTAAATGGCACAAACTTAGAAAAATCGTGAAACATTATAATTGCATAATCCTTAAAGCCACACTGTCCTACTTGTAGCTACTTGCTCCCTCTATATAGAAAACTTCCCCAATCGGGGCCTATCGGTCCCCCATGGTCCTCTTTTTCTTATGTTAGATGAGAGCTGAGTTAATGAGATAGCCACCTGTCAGTGACCTCGCTGTGTGGTCTAATTCCTTCTGGCCCAGGAGTACAGGCGGTCTTTAAGATGTTGTTTTGAAATCACATTGGTGACTAAGTCCATGTTTTCTTTCCTATTACGGTCTGTAGCAATAATCACCATCATCCTGTCCTTGCCATACCTTTTCTGGCGTGGCGTACTTCTCGAGGAATGGCAAGATACGAGGGTATACATCCTTGGAGGCATCCTTTCCCATGACGCAATCCAGGTGTCCATACTCAGGCACCTGGAACCACTCATAGTGCTGATCAGGGTTCGCTTCCTTGCATCTGACGTAGCTCTGCCTCGTTGCATCGATATCCCAACCTTTGTTCAACGATCCGACGTAATATAAAACGGGTATGTCCAGCTTTTTCATGGCCTTCCGATACTGTGGTGATTGCTGGCGGTTCTTCGAGTTGAAATCCGGTATGTAGATGTCGTTGCCCTTGAAGTCGGTTAACCGACCCTTCCGGAAGGTGACCGCGAGATGGTGATAGTACACGGCGTGTCCGAAGCCGAACCATTCGGTCAAGGTTTCATGCGTTTTGTCATTCAGGTTGCGATGTTCCCACATGAGTCCGAACATTGAGGTTATCCTGTGGCACACGATATCCTTGCACTGGTTCTTTTCGTCGAGTGTAGATCGCGCAAGAGCATTGGCCATCACAGACATTATTTTTTCTCGCACGTGGTCGTTCTTGTCTGTATACGCATTGAGCCCTGAGAATCCGAATGCAACAGCGACGCTATCAAGCCTGGTATTGGCTTTAGCATGGTTCATGGCTGATGAGATCATGCAGAATCCGGACTGTGAAGCAACGAAGCATCGGATCCTCCTCTTGTCAATATGGCCGCCAAACAAAGCGATGTGCATCGTTAGAGAGCCGATGCAATGTGCGTAGACCGCGAGGTCGGGTGACTCGGTTTCCTTCAGAATAAAGTCTACAACAGGTGGAAGGTCTTTCTCTGCAGAGTCTTGCATTTGAGTAGGCTTCCTATGTGAAGGAAGGGCTACCGAGAACCGAAGCTCTAGAACCCACATATCGTACCCATGCTCGCAGAAGAACTCTACGACACTCTTGTCTATGGTATCTAACGAGAAAATCCTGCTTGTGACACAGAGTCCATGAAGGAACAGGATTGGTCCCTTGTTACCGCATTTGTAGCGAGTCATCACCAGAGGCACACCGTCTTTGGCCGTGATATGGTACACCTCGGGCTTGATGCCTTTCAGATTTAGAGGGCGCCTCTCACGCGCCGAAGATTTGGGACAGAACTGTGTAGGAGAGAACATATCGCAGGTATCGATGAGAACACCACCAAGAAAGAATCCCAACTTGGCCTTCCACTCCACCTCTAGTTTTTCGTCATCCCCCGGTCCTGTGATCTCAATGTCTGCAAGCTCTTTGGCAACATCCGCCAGTTTCGTGGAGACATCGCCAGTAGTTAAGGTCTCGGCTTTAAAATTGGGCCCTTTCTTGATGACAATACCCATTGAAGAGACGTCGGTTGCACCATTCCCGACAAACGTGTCCTCGTGGGCCACTCTAATGCCCTTGAAGAAGTAGTCCTTCTCTCCGAAAGGCAACAGCGTCTCGTAGACCATGCTTTTGAACTCCAGATTTTTTTCGCAGGAGCGTTGCACGTGGAACTTGCCACCAGAAAATGGGACCGGATCCTTGGATAACACTGCACAGTTGAGCTCACCGCTGATCGTTGCCTCATGACGAGGAGATTTCTCTATCATGTGGATGACGTCATCTGTCTCAATGGTGACTGTGAAGTCGCATGGATGCTTGGAACCACCCTTGTTCACGAACCCAGTCATGTGACTTGTGTAGCGCCCTTTGAGTTTAGTTCCCTCGTTGCCTTTTCCTGTTCAACAGACAAGGAAAAAAAAAAAGATTAGTATGAAATATCAAGATTAGGCACAGAGCGATAACAATCGAATCCTTAATAGAAGCGTGTAAATTTGTATCTCAATAATTTGACAAATCATATTTCTCTTTGTTTACTTAATGTGTACAAGTTAGAATTCCTTCGATTTTTGCGCATATTTATCACAAATTTAGTTTGAAATTAGATAGCTGCGCTTTGGAGTGCACATATGAGAGGGAGAAATGAGACGCGAATTGTGACCAAACTACTTGAATGTGTTAGGACTTCCTTCACATTTTCAAAACATTTACAATTCTTCCATGTCCTCCCCTCCTCTTTCTCTCTCTCTCTCTCTCTCTCTCTCTCCCTCTCTCTCTCTCTCTCTCTCTCTTTCCTTCTGCCTAAATCTGATAATCTTTTGAATATCAACAAAGTTAAAAGTATCATGAAGCAGAAAGTGTCCCGAATCTTACAATAACTTCTCAATGATAAAGCCTTGGGGACGCTGTTATTTTCAAAATGTTCAAAAGTGCCTATGAGATTAGTGTTGGGTGACACAATGGCAAAAAGCACGGCATTCCTTCACTTGATACGTGCATGGTTTTAATTATCTGCCTATAAATCCTAGCGGGATTTCATGGGTAATATACGGTATCCAGAAAATGGCAAAATACCTTAACTTTAAAAGTGCAAAAGTTTAAATATCGTTGCAAATTCCCTGCAGCTGGCAATCTGGAGCGAGCGTTTACTGACAATCTAACTTGGGAGGGGGGGGGGGGGGGGGACTACAACCGAAAACGGGGTACTGGATGTCGACTTCAACCTTTTATGGATACGCCTGTGAGTCTAAATAATATTTCCACACCAATTTCACAACTGTTTAGAAAGTGAAAGAAGGAAAAAGGAAACTAGAGAAAGAGAAATAGAAAGACAAACGGAAAGAAGGTAACAACAGGCAACATTATATTCTCTCGATCCTTCCCTCCACATCTATCTCTCTCTCTCTTTCTCCCTATCTCTCTCTCTCTCTCTCCCTCTCTCTCTCTCTCTCCTTTATGTATGGCACGCACACCATTGAATGAATGGTTCCAAAGTTCGACTTTAGACAGATGAAAGGTATGAGATCAAGTGTGAAATCACATGTCCCGGTTGCGGAGGAAGGCAAACATGTTCCAGTACCATTTAAAACTTGAGCTTGGTTCGTGCTGTTTTTGTAAGGGAATGCAAAATTAACTGAAATAAGTTTAAGAGAGGCATACCCCCAGAGGCGTTTTCGTGTTAAATCGTGCATTGTGCAAGTAAAAAAAGAAGGAAAAAAAAAAGGGGGGGGGGGTAGTACTTTCTAACAAATGGCGTGTAGGTCTATTCGCTATAGAGGTGCATGGGTGTATTGGGGGGAAAATGTACCTCTGTATAAAGGAAAGGGATGGGGGCCTTGTGATATGCTTATTATACAAAAATCCGAGATATATAAATATTTACTTGCAATTTCAAGTCGGAGGTTCCACGGAAGAAAAGTTTTCATGATAGTTTCTGGGCCTACAAACAGGGGTAGAGGCATTTCTAAACTCTACCCCTTTGCCGCATACGCCACCAAACCAATCAAAATTTCCCACCAATTCCTATGACCTTGTACTTGCTTGTGTCATATCTTGAAATCCACTCTTTTTATCGTCATAATTTACTCCCTCAAATATCATAATTCTACTCCCTAACTCTGAAAATTCGCACTCTTTTCCCTTATCAAGTTGATTTTGTTCTACACCCTATATGCCTTGACATGTAGAATTTGCAAAATTTATAACTGTTGTCGTGGCAATAATGTCCTTTCAATAACCCGGTAACCTGCAGTAAGGACCCTGGTACACTCATAACAAAATATCAGGAAAAAAATTATTTTAATTCCGCGAATAACGACATGATATACGAGTACGATGGATAAAGGTTTTCGTATTAAATGTCGATATGTTTTCAGTGAGAGATACGCCTGGTTTTGGCCTATTATATACTTAGAATCTTCCAATGCATTGTTTATTGGTGTCTAAACGGTGTCATTACCAAATGGTAGTACAGTCAAACCTGCTTTAGTGACCACCTGTCTACAAAGACCACATGTTTGGTTTCCCTTGAAAATGGTTCCTCATTGAAACATGTACTAAAGGAACCTGTCTACAAAGACCATAGGCCGCTATAGACAGGTTTGACTGTACAGCCATAGGCCTATATATTCTGAATACCGCGAATAGAGACATGACATAATAACTACGGTGAAAACAAAGTTTTCGTGTATGTCGATAGATTTTCACAAAGATAGGCACTTGTTTTGACCTTTGGTTTATATAATCTTCCGATACACCGTTGATTGGTGTCTAAGAGCTGCAATTCTCGAATAAAACCATAGAATGACATAGGTTCCGAGCAACAATAACACTTAGATGTGAATTCTTTTATTCTCTTCTGTGTGTCTAACGTACACTTTAATCGTTGCTACAATGGAGGAATACAATACATGGTTACTTAATACCATGTAGGCTTATTTGGGTTTAGAATAGATCGTGCTCTTGATCAGGCGAGGCGGAAGTAAATACCACTTTTTTTTTCCCTTAACAAATACAGCCGGTATCTATATAAGGAAAGCGTTGGAGCTTCTGAATAAGAACATACCATACTGGTTGCCCACAGCGTTGCAATAAAGTTTCTATTCATGACTTGATTGTGGCAATGTGATTCGTTCTTGATAGATCAAGATTATATCTTCTCAAAGCTTTATTGATCAATCGAAACAGTTTGAGAAGATGTGAGCGCTATCTTTCAAGAATAAATCATATTGTCACGTCACAATCAATTCATGAAAAGAGTACTGGCAGGAAAATTTATTCGAATTTTTAATATGGGCAACCGTGTATTTCATATAATCTGTGCCTTGGTGATTTTCAAGTAATAACAAGTGTCAAATACCCACTTTTTTTTTTAATCACCTTATTTTGTTAATATTGATAAAGTTGAATTAATTTCCTATGGTAATGCATATAGGCATTTGTTTAAATATCAATTTACTTTGCTGTTATGTAGACAGGCAGTTAAAACTACTTCTTTTGGATAAAAAAGAATAGATGCACGGATCCTCTGAACAATTACAAACTTGCCTATTTCCTTGTATGTTTCCCGAAATCTTCCCTTCTAAAAATAAATGTAAGTTTAGACAGAACTTGACATGTAATACGAGGAACTTTAATGACATAAATCACAACACAGTAACATGTATTTCGTAGAAACAGAACAAACAAAAAGGGTCAAAATTACATGTCGAGGGACCAAAGTATTTCCTTGTTTGATATCAGACTATATTTTTCATTACTTGATAAGATGCAACCATAATCAATAGTTTCGAGATTATCTTGCTTTTAAATCCAACAGTACTGGTTCACTAATTAATACTACATGCAAGGACATGTATCATGTTTCAAATTTCATAACACAACCAGTACCATCAGAAAATTTCATAATCAAGGAGGTTAAGAAACTTGTGATGAATAATCTCTTCATCTATTTAAGCAGAAAGCGTGATGTGAAATCTGAACTATTAAACGTAACTTTCCGTTTCGGAAAGATTTGAACATATATCATTGATGCATAATTTTCTGTTCCTGTTTTACTTTTAATTTAAAATTAATTTCCGCATTTGTTTTCGCACAATTAACACCGATCTCCTAATAAATTTACATTTTAGAATGCATAATTTCAGTAAAAATAGCCCACTGTGGCATAAATAAATATTATTATTCAATACAGATGCACTCCTTCATATACATAATAGGAAATGTAATCTGCTCCGATCAGAATATTAGACAGCACTAAAGGCAGTCCATATAAGGATTCGTCCGGCTAGAAATCTTTAAATGGTCAGACAGTTTATCATGCTATACAATGTCAATGGCATTTGTAAGAAGTCAGCACCAGGAAATTGAGTCGAAATCTACGCTTTTTTGTTAGCATGCTAAAAGCGGCAGAAAGAAAGACGATAACAATAACCTAATATGCTAATGCAAGGACAGGGTGCCAATTAACTACGATTTGGTTGGCAATAAATGCGATTAACGGAGTAGGGTCTATATATCTGAGGCATAGCTACAGAGCACACCGGGGACAAGTGCCCCTTCTATTATGGTAAGTTAACCAGATGACTAGAAAAACGAGAGAAAACAGGGGAAAAACAGGGTGGCGAAAAAAAACCTGATACACCCTCCCGCTATTAAATCAATGACCCTGTTTAATGTGTATAGCATCACCTTATTAGTTGTAATTATCCACCTAGTAATACGTCAGGCACAAGCCGACAAAACATTTAAACCAATTCGGGGGTAATGTACATATTTTGTGTTCGGTCTGATGTCGGTCTTGGGTAGGTCTAATTGGTGTGACTGCGGGGAGTGGGAGGGGGAGGGTAGGGGTAAGACCGATTTCCCTCCACTTGGATATCTGTTCCACACTCAATGGCTGAACCTAATTAGCTACGCCACTGACGATTATCACCAGTGATATCAATAATGATGTTGAAATAGCCTATAGTTTTAGCCCACGGAAATCCAGTTGAAAACGGATCTATTTCTACCTTTTACACTATTTCCACAAAGGTAACTGTAAACTTACAAAAGGATTCTGAGAATCGGGATAACCGATAAAATTATATTCGTCATGACAATATCCTGAATAAAAATAGAACTGTCCTTTGATATGATATCCGTAATGATTGTCATCAATACGGTTGAATGAGTATATCAAATTTACCTAGTGTTTATTTTTTTATAAGAATCGTTTTTTTTTAATGTTTAACTATGGGCAACCCAATGAGGGATGTGA
Source organism: Strongylocentrotus droebachiensis (assembly GCA_035222895.1). Classification (NCBI taxonomy): domain Eukaryota; kingdom Metazoa; phylum Echinodermata; class Echinoidea; order Camarodonta; family Strongylocentrotidae; genus Strongylocentrotus; species Strongylocentrotus droebachiensis. The sequence continues at coordinate 524,907 of JAVYIG010000520.1, read as the reverse complement.
TCTGTAGCCTGAAAAAATATGTACGCACTGTTATTTGACAGCTTTACCCCCACAAAGTGATAAATGGTTCGGACAAATCTAACTTGACTGTATATGGGTCAAGAGCAGCTGAAAATTAGATGAAACAATGCAATGGTAACTTAAGACACTGCATTGCATAATGTATAGGATCCATAGTTTGCATAGACACACATGTCAAACAATTTCAAGGATGCCTTATAAAACCGTCTGAATAGACCGGTTTATTAACATATTCAATTTTCTTTACTGGGGACCTAATGATGAGGTAGTATGTATTAATGAATAAACTACAATATTTCGAATCTAGTCTGCGTACATTGCTTTTTGCTACGTCGGGCAAGCATCAGGCAAGCTTACGGGTTCTCAAGAGCAACTTTTCTTCAAACAGTGTGCATAAAATTTGAATATGTTCGTGAACCAGACTTCGAAAAGATATTTGCTGTAACGCCTTCGTTGGATTAGAAAACAAATATGAGTCTATTGTCCCGTGAACTTTGCCCGATATACTTATTGATTATTTAGAATATCTGGGTCATCAACAATTATTCATACTTTCACAATGAACTTTCAAGAGTTCTCGCCCTATATTATACATGGTATAGAGTTGTTACAAACTTGGTGCAAGGATGTTCTATCTCTTAACAACCTATAAGTATAGAGTGTGTTTATCATCAACAAAAATCAAGCAAACAGATAATTATCTATTTTAAAGGTCCATAAACATGAAACGGTAGGCACTTAACATGTTTGTTCTGTACGGGCGTTGATTGCTCATAAAATTGATAAATGCTGTGATGTGTCCGTAACTAGTGTTACTTTGAATGGTAGTAGCTAACAGTAAGGTATCCAGTATACATTTTTGAGACGATGTACTTTCCTCGTTTGAATTCACATGATTACAAAAATCAAAAGAAAATGAAAATTTAGCGGACCTATATTATTGTGTTATTCCAAGCATTTCAACTGCAGTTTACGATTGCCTTTATACTCTATATGTAAAATAAAGCTAATTATGTTTTTAAAAAATTCCTTTAGAAGCAAATGCTCCTTTTTTTTTAATGCGCAAAATAATGTTCACATAATGAAAATAAAAGTCATTCTAGAAACCATCTAAAGATAACAACTGGATAAACTGAAATACTATCACAGATGGTGGATAAAGTTGTGCAGCTCTTCTCTCTTATACAATGTGATAGTATACAAGGTCATGATTATTCAGATAGTGAAAGAAGACCAGAAGATAGACCAAACCACAACAAGGGTTATTATTGACTAATCCGCCTGTCACGATTCTGTGCGTTCTTTAGTTCTATCCCGTATTGGTTATTGTAACGGGCTTTTCTCTACCATTCCCTCGGCACGGCTACAAAATTGGGCAGCCCGATTGATCTCTCCCTCCGTTCCTTGTCATAAAGTCTAATACACGTTTGTAATGTTGAATGGGTGTCGCGGTCTGGTATGAGGGTGTTATGATCTAGTGGATAAGATAGCGAATTGATGATCCCTGCCACTTCAACAACGCAATTTCACAAAACATTAATCAATATTTGCCACTCTCGACACTGGTGTAGTACGGAGTATTCCTCCAAGTGCTCTGTCAAAGTGGGCTAGAACAAAATCTGTTGCCTAAGTCACAGCCTATGTAAAGCTCTTTTATAACGCACAGTGACGTTAAGTTATTATTGCTATAACAAGAAGGGAACAATATTGTCTAAGCTTCGATCGACCAAGCTTAAACGTTCTGTTCATTTACACACCTCATATGAACACATTCATGCCAAATAGACCTGTACTTTAGACTTTAACTTGCACTTACTAAATCGAAAAACAAATCCGTAATAAATTATTATACAAATAATGAATGGTTATGAGTTCAATAGTGCGAATATTTTCATGAGTTGAAAGATTAACATTCTATTCAACGAGGCGTCAGCCGAGTTGAATAGAATTAATGTTAATCTTTCAACGAATGAAAATATTCGCACCATTGAACGAATGAAAAACATTCATTATTTGTTTTATACAACATCGAAGAAGATCTAATAGAACCTTAATCAACAAATTATGCTTTACTCCTTATATTAAAGATAAATTCAAGTTGGATTCAAGCCTTCTCGATTACATTCAGATTACCTTCGCGTCAGATACACGCAGCGCAGGGATACGCGCGCGCACGGCAGAGAGGTACGCAGTCTGCATATAACCAAAAATGCACGGCGCATATAACCAAAAATGCACGACCGTGCAATATACCATCTATTGAATATCATGTGACCAACAATCCTCCAATCAAATGACAGGGATCCACGTAGGTGTTGTATAAAATGTGATAATGTACTATAGCAATAATGGAAGAGTATTGTATATCTAAGTTTCATGCATAACAAAGTAGGTTCCTTCCTATAAATACGACTTGAATTTCTTAGACATAAATGCTTGAATGCATACAAAGTTGAACCGCATAATGAACTTGAATTTGCGGTTACTTTTAAATCGACACATCAAACCAATGCGCTATACAATAATGTAATATTATCGTACCTCTAGCGGGAAAATGCTTTCTCCCATGTATGTATGACTTAATGATATAGTCAGATAATTATCAACAAATTAATATCTGGTACGTATGGCCTAAAATCGATTTCCATCGATACTCGTACTCGAGGAAACAGACAACAATGCCAGGTATAACTGTAAGCCTGCATGTTGAACTTGAACTCGCGGTTGACACACATCAAGAAAAGGATCCAAAATATTTCTTACCATCAGGCTCGTCTCTGCTGCCGTGATTTCCCATTATAGCAACACTCAATCCGTCTTGATGATGAAACTAAGGACTGATAGCTTGATGATGATAGAAAACAACGTGTATCCAGAAACGGTGTTATGTTGATGATAACTCTAAGCGATAATGATATTGATTGAGCAGATTCCGAGTCTATATAGCTGCTCGTTGCATTGGCTCGGAAATGTTAGGCGGCCGGATCCGGAAGACTGCACTGCAAGTACCGCGTTGGTGTTTCACCAGACTAGTTTTTGTATGCTCACTTACACGGCTTCGATGTTGGTGTGCTACTACAAATCTGCTTGGTCCCATACTATACTTTATACGTCATGCATGTATTTATAACAAGACTGGAAGTGGAACCCGGACACAAAGTCAGACATGAAGGGTTTACCTTCACTGAAAATAACCAGTGGACCAACCATTTTCTTGTTATAACAACAGGAGGTCTTTTTCTCTTGCTCTCCCTCTAGTTCTCACTCTCTCTCACTCTCTGAAAAGAGTCATTCGGCAATAAATTGCGATGTATTGTTCATGAAAAAAAGATAATAGATGACGTACATAGCGTCAGCAATTTGTTTTCAAATACAACTCGAGTGAGCGTGTGTACGTTGAGAGAGAAAGGGCGGAGCGAAGAGAGGTGGGGGGGGGGGGGGGGGGGTTACACAGGGATATACCGATCTAGGGGTGACAAGTATAGCCCCGACATGTTTTTGAGGGGGAAATTTAGCTTTGAAATGTGAAATGTGAATTAGATTTATTTTTTTTAACGTAAAGGTCAAACGTTCTGCAGGACTATCGTAATGAGTACAGTATCCGGATGGATAAGGTTTCCGGAAGATCCATCCACCAGACTGATGTCCGAAATATATTTAGTCCACTGTCGTAAAACTTCCACTAAAAGATGTGGCGTCATGACAGAGGTGTTGAAAATAGCACCCCCGAATAATATAGAACCGACCCATATATAAAAGTTTGGGAAAACACCTTTTTGATTCCCCCAAAAAAGAAATGACTAATTCAAATCATTGTTATAGAGGTGAGTAGATAAAACACAGCATAGCATTGGAGTGGAGAATCCGAACGACCCACGCACAATGAATAAATAAAAGAAAATAGATAAGTTAGGTCGATGTTCTTTCCCTCTTAGATTATATATATATGCATCAAAAAGGTTCAGATCATTTTGCCAGTTTACACTAGTCCACAATGTAATAGACTCAATGGTATGGATCTATATAATAAGACGAATAGACTTAAAGAGAAGGTTGAGTTCTGGGAAGAGGTGAAAAGTAATTTGTGATCGTTATCATTGTATTATACAAATCCACAAGGCCTAGCTATATGTATGGACTGTAGGACGTGATGTCACAAATAAACCACTTCTGGCCATATACATGAAACCAAATCCGATATCCTCTGTTATTTACTTTAGGGCAACACTTTGTTTATATTAATGAGTGGACTATACTTGAATAACCATGTTCTTGCAAATTTACTTCCCCCAACACCATCGTATACAGAATTAGAGCAGACAAAAATTCTTATGTTGAACTGTAATAGAAATAACATTCACATTCTAAGCCAATTTTTGACTATTACTCTAAATAGCGCATAATTATGCCTATTTAGTATCAGGCTAGATTTCTGCGGCGAAACCATGATTTCAGGGGCGGTTCCAAGGGGGGGGGGGGGGCAGGGCGACACGGGGGACCGGGCTCCCACCCCTGGCAAAAAATAAAGATGGTAACCACAATTTTACCTCTTTGTTTTTTGCTCAAGGGGGGAGGGGGTGTAAAAGATAGTGCTCATTACACCCCTCCCCCTCCCCGTCGAGCCAAAACATTTGATTTTGTTTAGTGCTCATTACCCCCCCCCCCCCACACACACACACACACACTTTCTTTCTCACGAAGTGGGCCCTCTCCCTCGCCGCCGACCGGATCCGCCCCAGCAAATGCGGCCGTCAAGATCTCACTTCCCAAGCATGCCAAGTATTTTCTATAGAATTCTAGCCATTGTAATTTTTTATGAAAGCGTGAGCAAATAGTCTAAATTTAGATATCTTTTCACTAAACTCAACCAACCAAGGCAGTGTCGATTCTAGACTGTAACTGCGAGTACGCATAGAGGAAACATTCGGCTGCGTCTGGTGTTTATCGTGATTTCTAGTAATGGCATTTGATACAAGTAAAGGAGGAGTGAACGAGACTTATCCGCTCTGAATAAATAATCAATGCATATTTGGTTAACTGTGTAAAGAATTAGGCGTTTGACTCTTTGGTAAGCGAGACTTATTAAGCACTTCCAACAGTCTGGGAATCGTAATGCCATGAACAGGACATGAATATATGATGACGTCATGGTGGTGATAGGGCAATAGGCACTTGCGTACTGATGGGAAGGGGGGGGGGACTCGGGGGAAGGGGGGACTCGGGGGGAAGGGGGGGACTCGGGGGGAAGGGGGAGGGGGGGAGGGGGAGGGGGGAGGGGGAGGGGGAGGGGGGGAGGGGGGAGGGGGGAGGGGGGGGGGACTCGGGGGGATGGGAAGGGGGGGGGGGGGGGGGGACTCGGGGGCATTTTTTGGTTCTCATTCGATACCAGTGAGTAACAAATAGTGCTGAAACGCCCTAATTTTTCGGAATTTTGTTCTCTCAATAGTTTGTAACTTATACTTTTTTATGCGTTTGTTGGAAAATGACACATTCCTAAATTTACAGGCAGGCAAAAGTGTTTTAATAAGAAGCATAAGTTTCAAAGCCCGCGAGAAGAGCCCCCCCTCCTCCTCACTTTTTTTAAAAGAAGAATGTTCAAGGGAAATAGAAAGACAGAAAGAATAGTGACATGCCAGTGTCTCAAATCTGTTATGCTCATCTGACCGTAATTAAATGTCTAAAACCCCTGAGCTCCCGGGGTCTCTGTCCCCTGGACTCCACCAAGGACCCTAAGGCGGGCCCCTGGATGCTCATCTGACCGTATTATCCCTGGACCCCACGCTACGCTCTACCTGATTGTAAATACATCAGCCCCCCCCCCCTCCCCCACACACACAAACAAAATTTGAAAAAACGTTCCGCAGGGCCTGCATGTAACATATAAGAGTCGGGTGGTGTTGCGATTTTTTTTTCTTCTGCCCCCCCCCCCAAAAAAAAAAAAAAATAAAAAAAAAAAAAACATTTTTGCTCATTACGCCACTGATGATAGAAGTGGTTGTAGTGGCGGCAAACTAAGTTCTAGAGGTGGTGCGTCTACATAGGACACACGGTGAAGTGCACAATGCTACCATGGACCTACTCCATGATGCTACCCTCCCCGAGTGGTGAGTAAAAAAAAAAGGAAAAAAGAAAGGAAATGCAAGAAAAAGGGGCAGGCTCTCGCTCAGGGAAAAAGTACTTCGTTCCTCGGACAGAACGTTAACTGGAGGCCACGTATACACGTTAAAGATGAAGTTGAGTTCTGGTCATGCGATTGCATTGTGAAAGAAACGGTGTGTAATCGACCAGAAAAGGTTGATCATCTAGCATATAAGAATTTGTGTGTATTGCAAGGTTCTGGGATCATCCAAATGATAAGAAATTGGCCTAGTCTTGTTAAAGCTACAAACACTGTACACAGAAAGATGTATATGGGACTACATGAACACGTGGCGTAAAAAACCTACCCCCCGAGTTTTACGATGTACATGACATATTTAGAATGTGAAGGCATTTGAAGAGCCATGCTTTTCAGAGAACATGTCTTATCTGATGTTCTTCCACACTTGCATAATAAGAATGATAACGCTCACAAATTATTTTTCACCTCTTCCCAGAACTCAACCTTCTCTTTAACTCTCCACACTTCTAGCAAAAGGTAGGGTGTGGACCGGGTGTTTTTTTTGTGCCAGTGTACATAACTGCATACATATCTGCATACATATTTCGTCCCATTTCCAAATCGTTCCACCCCCCCCCCCTCCCTTGATGGGTAAGCTCACGCTTCGCCACTCAGTTCAAACCACAATACATTGACATTTCTTCCAAGTGTAGGCCGAAAACATGACCACAAATCGTTTTCCTGATTATGCAGAAAGTAAATGAAGTACTGAGCTGTCTGGACTTCAGCCCTGAGGTATAGAACATGACACATCCTTTTCGAATAAATCGCTACTCAAGAGACAAACTATTGTTGTCCTTCTGCAAAAGGTTAAGATTATCCCGACAAGGATGTAGATCTCGAATTATGTTTCGAGGAAGTACTTCAAGTACATGATTTAGGAGTTTGTAGATATTTTTCACCGGCCTTATCTGGTGTTAGCGGAAATGCGGTTAGCATGATTTCAGTATTAAATTATGCTAATGTTAGTATTAAAACATTGCAGGAAAGATTGCAAATGTCAAACCATGTCATTGTTCAAGAAAGAAAACAACTACCCACGTGTTATCCCTTATCGAGTATAAACAAGAGTGGTACAAATGTTTTTAAAAACGCTCGTCATTTAATAAAGATAACAATAACCCACGTTCTTTTATTTTAAAACGTGTATCACTTAAAACACGAATCGTCAAAATCATGTATGTTTGACAATCTCATATTGATGCCACACTTTTGTGTCCTTAGCCACATGCAAAAAAAGATACAAAATCAAAAAACAAGATTTTTAGAAGTTCATTTGTACAGTAAAGATGAATATGACACTGATTATTGTTTAAATATTTTTTTGCACGGGATTCGAATATCATAGTTATTTTTGTCATTTATCTAAAATGCCAATTATTATCATATCATTTTTTTGATATTTTCCTCGATGAACTTCAAAATTGAAAAATATATGAGGAGAAATGTGATTTATTATCATCACTGTATTTTTCCCCCGAAGATGCACGCAGCATGTGGTAGTGCGTAAATATGATTTGCTTTTCCTGTTGATGGTAAATTTCATATTTGAACTCTATTTTCTTTGTTAAACTATGATTTTGATTTTTGTTATCCTTTGTCAAAAGGACATTAAGAACGATCTAAATCGATGAATTTAATTTTGCGTTTGAATTTTAACTCACTGAAACTCAGATTGACTACACTAGTAGACACAAAGTGTATTTTTAGTAATAAATTGGACATTTGATAAGAATAAGTACCATTTATTGTCTATATTTTTGAAAATGTCTCTTCCTCAGTCTCTCAAACATGGTACGACACTGACAGGAAACAATATAAACATCATAAACATGCACATGAGTATGTGTGTGGTAACACTAAAGATCAGCGTTTTAAAATTATCAAAGACCGAAAAAGTCAATTTTACAGTTACAGGTACATTACATGATATTTCATTTAGCATGTTGACATAATACGACTACGGCCATATCGTCAATTTTGATTAATTTTATCAATATCGATTATGACCGAATAAGCACATTGATTATTTTCAGTTAAAATCAGTTAAATTCTAATTCGTTATCCAATATTAATGCTGTTGACAGACCCAAAGCCGGAATAGTTCACCGGTGAATTGAGTGCGATCATAAACAATAAAACAACACGATGGAGTTTCGGCTGGCGTTTACAAAAACTAAACGTCAGGGGTGGGTTTTTCGATTTAGGTTTTTCGTCTTGTCCATTGGTATAGTAGTTGCCTATTATACAACTTCCGACAAAACCCCGGAATGTGAGAAAACTGGGGGGCGTTTCACAAAGCCTTTTTTCAATGACAATTAACAAAAATCAGTGACAAATCTGCGGATAACCAATCAGAAGCAAGGATTTCAGTAGCTTATAACACAAATTGTCATTTGTCACTGATGACAAGTTTTGTGAAACGCCTCCCAGGTGGTTTTTGCTTGCAGTGTAAATACAGCTTATGTGCGCGTGACATTCGTTCACATTAATTTTTTCGACTAGCTTTTATTTTAAAACAAATCATGAGAATTGATGATATGAAAGGAACCTAACATATATATATGAAATAACAAATTCCTGCAAATAGGCGCACCATTCCTCGCTTTCAACACCATGAAACCAACACTGATGTTAATCAAAAGAAGAAACAATATGGTCATATTAGCAGTATTTTATTTGTCATATTAAACATGTGTGTGTCAAAGGTCAATGTGAGTAAGGCATATATTGGAAACACATTTTGCATTCGTCATGCCCACCTCTAAATTTCACTTTCCAAATGTGATTATCCATATTAATAAGGAAATATACGTACATTGATCCTTAATTTGATATGATTTTATTTGTTTTGATTTTATTCGATTAGAATTGAAAAAAAATCATTGCTGTCTGCATCATCTTTTCCAATCCAATGGTGAAACAATTTTTGGAATACAACTACATGTACAGTATATATACAATTTACTAATACATAGAATTACAAAATGAACGCAAATTACATGATAAAGGAGGGCCACTTCATATATGCAGATATGGCTTGGCGTACCCGGGAACCCTCAACTATAATCTATAACATTCAAAATTCATCGAGCAGATATTCACTAAAATTCTACGGTACAGGCCGACCAGAAATTTGAAAAAAATGAAGAAAACAGATCAACTGACAAATTCTGACGAACTGGTATTGAGGATTGAATTAGATACTATAACTCACCGACCTTTCTTACAGATATTCGCGTTTAGAATATATGAATTCTATGTATTCGACTGGGAGGTTTCGTTGATTTTTGTCAGTTTTATCATATTTTTGTGCAACTGGCTGGCAATTGGCAAGAAAGTCACTATCTCGCGGTCGTAACAAACGATGTTTATCGCAGGCTATATGTGTCTAGCACGTAGGTGGCGTTTGTAGAATATTACGGTGTACGGCCATGCTGAAGAACAGCCATTGGCTAATGTATGCCACCGTGTTAAAATAAAAAATAAAAACAACAACAACAACAACAACAACGATAGCGTATTGAAATCTATTACAAATAACACTCGGTCGAGAGTACAAGTTTGACATTATTATCGTTGATAAGCAAAAGTGAAGTTAGTACATTGTAAAGCTGAAAAGTTGTATGACATTCTTATTTCTTCATATAGTAGCCATATAGTATAAGAGTTGGTTTATACATGTAGATATATACTTATTTGTAAAGTCATTTATTAAGTTGTATGTCTACATGATAGTCTACATTCAGATCCATTCGTGGACCTGCTTTACCACAGAGCCTCGCATTCACATAACAGTACAAAAATACATTTCACATTTAAAAAACATACATGTAAATACAGATATTTACAAAAGAAACATAATATATATAAATCCATCGAGAATCCATTCTCAAAATGTGAAAAAGAGTGAACACAATAATTATAAAATACATCTTAACAAAAATGTAAGTTGATAGGAATACCGGATGACAAGTACGTTCAATTGTGCTTTCAAATACTTACAACCTAGGGCCATAATATGTGTGTGTATTACTCATAATTGTATTCATAACTTACAAAACGAAATTACTAAAACTGTTTATAAAGCTGAAAGTAAATCAAATAAAAAATCAAATCACACAATATTGTCCATACCACATGTTTTTCCACACTAGGCATTCTATAGCATACTATGACAATATATGTAGCAAAAAAGCAGGCTCCACAGACAGTCCTGTTGTACTTATTTCCTGATACACGCAGCTTTTATGGCCATCATTTCCCGAAAACCTAGTTAATTAAATATCACATCGGATATTAGCAGGACTAGAATCTCCTGGTCACAGTACTGCATTTTGTTCATTCACCGGGTTCTCTTAGATGATTTTGGAGTAGGGATATAATGGAGGGGGTGGGGAGGAGGGAGTACATACCCCAGAAAACCACCATCTGGCATAATTTTTAGTAAATATTAGGTACATACAATGATTTTGCACAACATCGTACCCTCTCCACGGCAGCTATTTTAATTCTGTTTTAATTTTGTTTTTATGTGTTATTGCTTTGTATTTTTTAAAGAGAATTTTCGGACTTGTTCAACTCCTACCACGGAGTCCTGGGACCCGTTTCACAAAGCCTTTTTTAATGAAAAATGACAAAAATCATTGACAAATCTGCTGCTAACCAAACAGAAGCAAGGATTTCAGTAGCTTATAACAAAAACTGCCATTTGTCGCTGATGACAAGTTTTGTGAAACGCCCCCCTAGATGTGCCACTGTTTATGCAAAGAGACCAATGAAAATTACCCGTAATCTTACGGTTGTACCTTGTGACATTGAATAAATATCTAAGGGACAAAAACTATAACTGATTTGATCTGAATTCAGCCTTTGTTCTTGAATAGTGCGATATGACATTTATATTATTATTATTATTTGAAAAGGATATTTTCGATTTTCATCTCTCAGCTCAATAGGATAGAACTCTTCAGTACCCTAATGATATCAACAATTATCCAAACAGTACGAAATTATCAATATATATATATACATCAATATCGGTATAAAATTGTTTTATACATTTTACGTAACATACACATTATATGACATACAGTTGTGGATGTGAATAGTCTAAACTGTGTATGTTCTAGGTAGAAGTGAAAATCTACAAAATCATAATAGTAATAACAATAGTGATAATCATCATCGCTATCATCATCATTTTCATCATAACAACAATCGGAATAATAATATAAATGATATTCATAATGGTATAGCCCTATTTAAAATTGCTAGCCAGTTAAAATCATCTTGAATTTGCTCATAATTGATTACTTAAATCATAGTAGGTCCGTGCTTAAATTGAATGGAATGTCCTTGCTATGTACTTAAATAGGAGTACCTTCAAGATATTTAAAACTGGCTGACCGTTTTGAATAAGATTATTAAGTACTGTTTGTTGGGTTTCATTTTATTTTTAGCTGAACTTTACCTTTGTACAGATCAAAATAAAATCCACCCGAGAAAAAATAAAAAGAGTATAACCACATAAACAACATAATAATGATAATGTATTACGTTAAAGTTGTATAAACTACTACTAGATAATACAATTAAAGAAATTTAAAGGTTTATCAATCTAGTAACAACTCATTTAGTTTACAAGACAGTTTCTCATTGTGTAGAAAAATGCAGTATACACAAATATAGTGACTGTATGATAGTCGACACAAAGGATGCCTATTCAGAAAGAACTTCGGTAATAAGAAATATGTGCAAAATCCTAAATATAGTCTCAGATATCCGATTTATTATAGCTTTATTTTGTCGGCGCACTATATAGGCTCTTATATCTAATCATTTGTTTTCCGCTACAATGTTTGTAATACTGTATTAGTTGGAGCTGTGATAGCTACGATTGTAACTTTTCTACAATATGCAAACATGATTATTTTTTGTTAGTGCTACAATGTAACTTTTCTACAATATGCAAACATGATTATGTTATGTTAAAATTTACAATGTAAATATTTTACTTTGAAAGACCAAGAAGGGCAATAAATAAATCAAACTAAAAAAATATATGAAAAAGGCGAAGGGTACAAACACACTAGCCATCCCGTTAAATAGTGCTGTTCACGTATTGGATTAAAGTTGTGTGAGACAGGAACGATAAGTCAATGCGTTTTAGCCAGTTCTCCTTTGATTTGTTATCAAACAAGGATTAGTTAAATACATTTTACCTGAGAGTCTTGACTTTATATCATTCCGTCTTATATGCAGTTATAAGCTAAATTATTCATACCCTTAGTATATGTGATGTTTTTGTGTTTTTTGTAACTCAAGAATCAAAGTAGACAAAATTAACTTAAACAATTCCAAAACTTGGTGGTATAAAAAATTTAGTTAACTGTATTTTACTAAAGGCGTCATTAGACGGCATTTGGAGTGAAAAGGTGAGTCATTAAGTAGACGTTGTTATTAGGAGGACAATAATTCTACAGACAAGTTTTAGGGTTTTGGTTTAGGTTTAGGGTTAGGATTAGGGTTTAGAATAGGGTTAGGGTTAGGATTTTTTATGATGTCCACATTAACAGGATATTTCTATACAACCCTAAATGGTACATGAACCGGACATCATAAAAACTGGTATATTACCCTAACCCTAACCCTAAATTTGAAACAATATAGCTAATCTAAACGAATGACTTAAATGATTAAGCCTATTGTTTCTTGGAGGGCCTTTAAGTTTTCTCTGCCTGCATACGTACATAGAGGGCAGTAACTCTATTGTACAATCGTAAACAGGACACGACAATGTCCGGATGATGGCCATGTCTACTTAATGACTCATTTATTTACTACATAAATCCTTCTAATGGCACTGTAGGATGTATATGGATATATTTATTGGAAATGCTAAAAGAATCAATGTCTAACGAGATGGAAAGTTGAAGTAGTAGACAATATATTAATAAACAACGTTAGATGGAACGAACAAGAGGCATGAATTGAACTTCACAAGCTATTAATTCTCATCAGGCTCATTGCACCTATTTGTAAGAATATATCAAAATCACTTGAGAAGTTCATCCATGCCTCTTGTGTATTCAATAAAGCATTGTGAATTGATATATTTTCAACTAAATATATTTATATATATCTTTAATAATAATGATAATGACATTGGATTCTGATATAGCGCACGTATATATTTATATAGTATATCTTAAACTTTTGGAAATCTGTTTCTATTAGTTTTCAAGTTTCATACAGATGATTTGATTGCAAAAGGTTTTGACGATCTTACACATTTTGGATGGCATATGTCATGTGATAATGACGATTCTAACCCTTTTCCTTCTCTCCAGGAATCTCGATGCTCTTTTTATTCTGTATTGAAGCAAGGGAAGAAATAAAAGTATGATAAATTTTGGAGGCAAATAATCTTACTCAAGAAAATTACATACAAAAATGTACATTGATAAACATTTACCATATAACTTCTTATATAACTCTAGCGTTTATTAGATTGGAAATTCACTTTCATCCGTTTTATATTTTTTGACGGTACTAAATATTAAAATAAAGAAGGTTTACTTTTAAAAATCCGATTGAGAGCCCTTCCCTGTGGAATAGAGGACGAATCTACCTAGTATACAAGAAGTACTTATTGTCAGAGATTTATGAGATTGGTGGGGTTCCCATTCAATATTGTTGTTGCTGATATTGTCTCTGTTATCATAGTAGTAGTAGCAGTAGTATTAGCCAGTGGTGGATCCAGGGGGGGGGGGGGCTGCCCCCCCCCCCTTGAGAAAAAAAAGTAAAAACACGTGATTTTTTACCTTTTGGGGGGGGGGGGGTGCACATTTTAAAAATTTCGAGGACCAAAAAAAATAAATTTGCTCACTATACCCCACTGAGCGACTTTTCGGCCGGCGCGATTTTCAAATTTTCGGGAGCAAAAAAAATATTAAAAGTTGGGCCCCTCCCCTAAGAAATCCTGGATCCGCGCCTGGTAGTAGCAGTAGTAGTAGTACTAGCAGTAGTAGTATAAGTAGTATAAGTAGTAGTAGTAGTAGTAGTAGTAGTAGAGGTAGTAGCAGTAGTAATATCATCATCTTAACCAGCATCAAAATTATTATTGTTATTATTATTATGACTATTATCATCTACTTTTGTTTTCCTCCTCTTTTTCATCTTTTTCTTAAATTTCAAAGGTTGTGGTTCCTGAATGAATGAAATTAGCAGCTCGATTTTGTGATTTTGTTTTTGCTTGAAAGCACAATGTTCCACTTCACGATAACTTATTTTTGAGAGTATAAAGTGTTTCCTGATATATTTCCACCCCATACAGTCGTATCGGGGGCAGTTCGTGAAGTAATTTGGCCTTCATCTACCCACACTTTGCTTCCAGCGTCGGTTCTTAAAACAATAGTCAGTGGGTTATTTATGTTGGGTTCCATGTGAACTGTTTTTATTTTGGGTAGTCATGGCTGTTTATATGGGCAACGCCTTACTGAAGAAATTGTGACTGATTTGGTAAATAATGAGCCGAAACGACCATAAAACATGACAAATGAAAGACTATCGTTATTATGATGTCAATACAAACTTTATAAATAATCTAGGATAAGAGTGATGATAATATACAAATGGTACACATGCATGAGGGCATGACTAGTCGTGATAATTTAAGTGTTGGGAAAAATATTGACGGGTCACATATCCGCTACAAGCCAACTATTTGATCAATAAAACCATTGTATATTGATCGATATACTGCTATTTCCAATAATACATAATATGAACAGGAATGAATTAACATTACCATGGATAAACAAAGTGGTCATTTATTGGTGCTCCCAGAAATGTTGTGTTATAAAGATTATAGGAAGTTTTTACAGAAAAAGTTTTTCAACTGCAAACGGAAGATACCGTCAACTTTTAAATTAGAACGTGGCGATGAAAAGAACATTTGAGGAAAAACTCACCCGGTCGGTACTCTCGTTGAGGATAGTTTTCTTTACTTCCTTTGCATCGTCATTTTGCATGTCTGGGCGACCCATTGCTTTTTCCTGTGAAACACAAGGCAATATAATTGTAATCAATGGTCAAATCACTTATATGATGGTTACAAGATGAATTTAGTATTATGACTGTAAATTAGGGGTAAGCTTGTAGCACGTGGTGGCAAAGACCTATAGGAACTGGCATGGTATGGATGTCCTCGCTAGGGGCTCTAATTGTTCTTCACAGTTTTACTTTTCGGGTCCAATTCCGTACTTTTGTATTTTTATTAGGGTCGAGAGCAGCTTAATTCTTGGCTTGAATCTTGTAATTCTGACAAAAAGTTTTTCTCAAATTTCTCAAAATGCTGTAGCTTTGCCGTACAGTCTTAAGTACACGGTAATAATTATGGACGGTGATGTCATTCAAGATGGCAGCCAGGCTGCTTCGACTAGCAGCAACGTGGCACAATCTGCAACTTCTATTGAGCAAACATTATTCCAGACTAAGAGTGATTTGAGGAGAAGAGGGGATGGGGTGGAGGGGGGGGGGGGGGGGGGGAGAGAAAATGGTCAAAGAAGAAGAGTTGCACCTCGGCAAGATTCAGCTTCCCAAGGTGACAAAGACACTGGGCTGACTGGCGGTTCACTTGAAGTTGAGTTATGGTGTTGAAAAGTTTGTAACTTCGAATTTTTGAGTGAAGATGACCCAAATCATGCATTGTGAGAGTTGTGATGGTACCACATGTATTAAATGTTTGGGTATGGATACCAAATATACGAGATACTTAAAAGCAGAATAGATGTCCATTGGTATAGTACAGCATGTGACAGAGAAGCCATGTCTGCCATCAAACCAGACCAAGGAGACGAAAGAAGACCGAAAAGACACGTGCGGCTTATGGCTACGCTTAACAAAAGGCTTGATGTCATGCAGAGCAGTTTAGATCAGAAAGTAGACAAAACGTTAATGAATAAACCATCTACTGATGTGATGTTTAACTATCTGATAGGATTGAGTTAATGTAAACAGAACATGAGGACATCAAAAAACGTAAATTTTTTCGATGTCCTCATCAATGGATTACCTTGATATCCTAATCAAGGAATTACCAGAGTGCAGAATATCAATCACAGACGATGCAAAGCCCCAAGACAGAGGTACAGACCAAGATGCAACAGTAGACATGTCTAATGAAGAAATTTGTGACCAGAATTTCAACAGCATCAATATCAATGTAACTCCAAAGTCTTGTCATAGATTAGGTAAAGAAGAAGCTAGATTGTAATACATGCCACTTCTAATCAAGGTTGTTCTACAGGATGAAGAGGACAACAAGCTTTTGTTGAGAGTTGGTCCTCAAGTAAGACAAATTAATCATGGAGGTGTCTGTTTTTACCCTTCAAGGGTCTTCAAATATCCGGACATGACGATTCTGCAGCGAGAAGAGGATTTCAAGTTGCGTGAGGAGCTACGTAGAAAAAGGCTTAATGGCCAAAGCTGGACAATAAGGGGAAAATTAAAGTTCTTCCTAAAGACTGACTTACCACCTTGAGATCATTCGCCTGACAAAGCAGGAAGGCTAGAGGAGAGGAGTTATTTAGTATAAGAAGAAGAGATCTGCACCGAACCCTAGCACCGACAACACTTTTTATTTGTGAAGGTGAACATGGAAGCACATGGAAGTACATGTACTACTCCCCAAGATGGATCAAATCACACTTATTGCACACGCACATCACATATTCGAAAATGTAAAGACTATACTCTACTCGAAGTTGTACACGTGAACGCCTTTAGTAACAAGAACAAATATGATAAACTAAGATTTAGATGCGCTCGCTGCATGGTCTAAATTGTGACTAGTTAAATTTAATACGGAAAAATGTGTGGTCTTACGAATCCAAGCTGCCATTATCTACCCATACTGTTAATCTGCAGGAAGTTTCAACCCTCCCCCCCCAAAAAAAAAAAATAAAAAAAATGGGTGTGTTAGTAATACCCTCACCCCTACAGAACGAACATGTTGATGACGAAAGAAAAATCACCATATTATATCAATCTACAATTCGTCTAGCGCTGGAGTATATATCATCTGTTTGGAGCCCTCTTGCAAAGAAGAATATTGAGAAGTTAGGGAAGGTACAGGCCAAATGCTTACATCTTTGTAACGAGGACATTTCAATTGAAACAATGCAGTGAACAGACCTTATCAATACGTAAAAATACCTCAAGTGATAGTTGAGTTCTTGTCTAAAACCGCAAATGCCCTCAAATTGCACGTTTATTGCTCTTATTTTAATTTATGACATTTCTAGTGCTCTTTTAGGACCTAAAATTGCTATGAAAGTAATGTTTATTAGACCTCAAAATGTGTGAAATTTGTCCAATACGATCATACCAGTTCAGCTCTACTTTTAAAAAAATACGGTGACCGTTAATTAATTAATAATAAAACAGTACACGGGCCGGCTGGTTGCGCGTATTATTACCAACACGAAAGAGCCATTGGCTGGAAGCATTGGCTGGAATAAAACGTATAAGGCGCTATCTCGTTTGTTCAACGGCTGGTTCAGATTATCGAATATTTGTGTACTACCACAAATATTAGAAGGTGTTATATTTATGGATGTTTCAGCCGTCTCTGAACCGATTTTGATCAACCAAAGATGATTTTGTCTTTTAAATTGTATGTTCTTTCAAATTTGACACTCAGTTTTTCATTATCTCACAAAAAATTATTTTGTGTAGCGCCCTCTGCAACAAAACTCAACGATCTCTTTAATGGTTATGACATAACTCCAGCACAAAACTCTTCTCTCATCGAAACAAGGAATTAAGAGGGCATTCCAAAAAATACATCAAAGACATTCCAGAACAATTTGCTGGTTACTTTAAAATAAATTAAATCCAACAGAATGGTCCAAATAATTTAGCGGACAATGTAGTGTCTGTACCTACAGTGGCGGTTTTCAAGAGCCAATTGAGAGCCCTTCCCCTTTGAAATACAGGACCAATCTACCAAGTATATCAAGTAAGCAAGTATTATCAGGGATTTATAAGAATTGTGGCGACCTGTTTTTTATTGCTGTTGTTATTGATATTATTATTATTATGAGTAGTAGTAGTAGTAGTAGTAGTAGTCGTCGTAGTAGTATAAGTAGTAGTAGTAGTAGTAGTAGTAGTAGAAGAAGTAGTAGTAGTAGTAGTAGTAGTAGTCGTCGTAGTAGTATAAGTAGTAGTAGTAGTAGTAGTAGTAGTAGTAGTGGTAGTAATAATAATAATAATAATATAAACGTCATAGCCATCATCGTTATTATTATAATAATAAAGGAATAATATGAGAGCCAGGCGCCATTTCACCTCAAAAAGTAGACCACTCATTTTTAAATGCTTCAGAGAAGTAACTAGATTTGATTTATGAGAGAAATCAACAGAAAACGTGTAAAATCTGTGATTTTGTTTCTGGCTGATGAGATTCCTACTCCATTCTGTTCAGTTGGACTAGGTACCATTGGTACAGTATACTTGTATATAGTATACTCGTCAGTAGTCAAGCTCAATAATCTCTATTTAATGGACTTCATTGTTATTATATCTACAGAAGCTTGTGACTACTCAACGAGCTATGGAGAGAAAGATATCGCATTTATCTCTGCGAGACAAAATCAACCACAAAGTCATACGCCAGAAGACAAAGGTTAAAGACATCATGGAGAAAGTCAGAGAATCAAAGTGGAGATGGGCTGGGCATGTAGCAAGACTTCAGGACAATAGATGGACAAATCGTTTAACACAATGGCAACCAAGGATGGGAAAGAGAAGAAGAGGAAGGCAGAAGAGAAGATGGAGAGATGACCTAACATCATACATGGGAACGGCCGCTTGGACTAGGACAGCTAGAGACAGAAGAGAATGGAAATTTCATGAGGAGGGCTTTGTTCAACGTCTGGATGAACTATAGCCTGATAGATATATAGATAGATTGTTATTAGACTGAAAAGGGAGGTGTTGGACAATGGAACCAGTGAAGTTTGTCATTGTTCTCTTTGTCATCTTGGCCAAATACTCAAGAACTAAATGATTATCTCTTCAAGTATCCAAATATATGTGTACAAGGCACCCAGTGTAGTTTATATCTACCTGCATGTACATCTAAGCCAGCTAAATATATTGGAAGACGAATTGCATATTACTCGCACACCACAGCTACATTTTAGCTTCGATTGCTCAAGTCTGGGGATGTAAGCCCTAACCCTGGGCCTGAACAAAGAAGACAACATCTGGATGGACACTCGCTCAAAGTCAACTCTCTTTCAACAGAAAATGAGCAAATCATCTATGACAGATCATTTCTTCTGAGATGTAACCCACTTTAGAGACACCATCCTGTGGAATCTCTTGAACAGAATATACAAGATGTGATGTATGATTATGATGCTACAACAAGCAACGTTGTAAGGGTATCAAGACCAGTATGGGGGGGGGGGCATAAGAGACCTTGGCATCAACTCGTGTCAACCTACAAAACGTTCTAGACGCGGGGAAGCAGAAAACAGAGAAACATAGGTGTCATCTGTACAACTCCAAGAGGAAGAAATCGAGTATATGCCAGACAGACTGGTGTTATTCATGAAAGTCTTTGCCAGGTCAAGATGTCTGCTTCTAACAATGACTCAAAGATGACTTTGCACTTGCGGAATGTCAGGTCTGTGCGCAATAAAACAGTTGGATTGTTTGATCATATCGTTGAGAACGACGTTGACATCATGGTCATAACGGAAACGTGGCTGTCCAAAGATGAACCAGCAGTGATCCAAGAAATAAAGCCTCCTGGATACTCCTTTTTCAACATAGCCCGTGAAAGAAATGCTCATGGAGGTTTGGGCATTTTTATTTAAGTCAGATCTTAACTTGCGCTTAAGGCAGATGGATCAGTCGCCGGTAACTTTTGAATGTGCACACCTGACTGACAATCGTGAAGAACTTCATATTGTAGCAGTCTATAGGCCACCACCATCGGCTGAAAATGACTTCACGACAAGAACTTTTCTAGCTGAAGTTGATGAACTATTTGGCAGATGCTCAATGCTGAGTGGTCACATCGTCATCCTAGGGGGATTTCAATGTTCATGTTGATTTGCCTCATCTTCCCGTAAGTCATCAGTTTCTGAATATGGTTTCAGAGCCGGAATTGCATCAGCTTATTGACGTTCCAACCCATAATCATGGATATACTCTTGACCTAGTTATCTCACGGACTGACGATACCGTCATTAGTAAATTTGAAGTTCTTGATAAATCTATGTCGGATCATTCTATAGTATGCTGTGACCTTAACATCATAAAGTCAAGATACAGAATTCACCATAATTTCAAGGAACTATCGTCAAATTGATGAAGAAACGTTCAGCAAAGATCTTGCGATGGCTCTAGAGGGCATGTCTCATGATGATGCTGATTGTCGAATTGAATTCTTCCATCATGTTGTACAAAGTGTTCTGGATAGCCACTGCCCGATGACAGTTCGTACTCTTAAGAAAATGTCCCATGGTATGACGAAAATATACGTGCAGCAAGACAAGTTAAGAAAAGGGCAGAGCGAAAATGGAGGAAATCAGGGAGCCCTTGTGATCGTGATTTGTACAACGCCAGGAGAAGTGAGCTAAACATTGCTATTCTGAATGCTAAGTGTAAATATTACACTGACTTGCTTCTTGGTGCTTCTTCTAAAGACATGCATGCCACAACAAAGTCCTTGCTTGGATGCTCGAAGGGAGCCCTTCCTTTCTGTGATAACAATGCTAAGTTAGCAAATGATTTTGCCACCTTCTTTGAAGATAAGATTAACCAGATTAGACAGAGTCTTAAAGAAAGTTCGAGAGTAGCAACAGTTTTGACCAGTGATGATGTATCTGATGGATCCGTACATAGACACATAGACAGCCTTCTTTGCAATCAGGTAGTCAGAGGGACGGAACACTGTCATGCTGTACTGAAGTTAGCGAGACAGAAGTGAAGAGAATTATCCAAAGGTCTGCAAACAAATCATGTGTGTTAGATCCATTACCAACTTGGTTACTGAAGGCAAATCTTCCTCCTTTGATAGCGGCAATCACTTAAATTGTTAATTGCTCTTTAAGAACTGGTGTGTTCCCGGGTAAACTCAAGGAGGCTATCATTCGTCCATGTCTGAAGAAACCATCGTTGGACACCTCTGAACTAAAGAATTTCAGACCTGTCTCCAATCTGGCATTCTTGTCAAAGGTGATAGAGCTAGCTGTTTCCTCGAGATTGACGGCTCATCTTGATGACTGTAATCTGCATGAGGAGTTTCAATCGGCATATAAAACTAGACTTCACAGCACGAAATAGATCCTGTTACGAGTGAACAGTGACGTACTCTCTTTAAAAAAAAAAGTGAATTTTCAAAATCACGGACGTCACTCCTCTGGAGAGTGAAAATAGAGTGAAAATAGAGTGAACATTCACTCTTTTCTTCTTAGAGAGACTCTAAAATCAATCGATTTTCACTCCTAAACAAGTGATCACGGACGTCACTCCCAAGAAAGTGAAAATAGAGTGAAAATTCACTTTTTTTTTTTAAAGAGAGTACATAGAGAAATAGACAGTATAGGAGTTGTTCTAGTTATGTTAGACCTGAGTGCCGCATTTGACACGCGATCTTACGATACTACTCGACAGGATTGCATTCTGAATTCGGCATATGTGACAAAGCCTTAGAGTGGTTTAAGACTTATCTTCCCGTGTTTCAATAACCGGTTAATGTTCAGATATACATCCTCTGAACTATGGTATTCCGCAAGGTTCTGTCCTGGGACCTGTGTCGTTCACGTTGTGTATTCAGTACCATGTTTATGCTGATGATACCCAGTTGTATTGAAGTTTCGATCCTAAAAGATCTAGTAGTCTAATAGAAGTAATGGGTGTTCTTCATGATTGTATTGCTGAACTAATTGGATAGATGTCACACAATAGATTAAAACTTAATGAAAGTAAGACAGAGATGATGGTTATTGTATCTCCTAAACTCAGACATCATCTTCCAGAAAATATTTCTCTATCTGTATGTAATTCTCAAGTTGAGACATCAGATCATGTTCGTAACTTGGGGGTGATATTTGATTCTTCGTTGTCCACATCCAAACAAGTTACTGCATTGAGCCAATCTCTGAATTTTCACCTTTACAACATTTCAAGGGGGAGGAGATTTTTGACAGAAGAAGTGTGTCATCACGCTGTCCGTTCGCTTGTCCTTAGTCGGCTGGACTATGCCAATTCCCTCCTCATTAATGCCCCAGTAACAGAAATTCAAAGACTTCAGCGCATTCAAAACCGTGCTGCTTGTGTTGTTCTTCGAGCTAGGAGACAGGATCACGCAGGACCCCTACTTAGACAACTTCATTGGCTACCAGTCGAAAAAAGAATAATGTACAAAACTGCGCTGTTTGTCTATAAATGTACACATAATGTTGCCCCTGAATATTTGTCTTCCTTGTTACAATCTTCCCGTCACTCCACATATAATCTTCGCTCAACTACAGACACAACGGCTCTCCATGTGCCTAGAATAAGATCGAACATAGGTGAGCGAAGTTTTCATTACAATGGTCCGGTTACATTGAATAGGTTACCTTGTGAATTACGCTGTATTATGTCAGTTGAATCATTTAAGAAGCATCTTAAAACATACCTATTTATATTGTAATTAACTGGATTATATTTGCTATCATATTTTTTGTTGAGTTTCAATTCATTGATGATTAATTTACTTATACTACATGTAGTGTATAGACAGAAAGATAGACAGGGAAGGGGAAAGAAAAACACATACGTACCTCCTTTGTCGCATCAACATTCAAAATGTTCTTTGTATGCCTTTTATTTTGAATTTCATCTTTCAGACCGGTGGCTCGGTTGCTGGAAATTTCAGCAGGTGGTTCTTTGAACTATATTAGAATTGGAGACAATTAGAGGCAAACGCTTGAAATCACTTACATTTTATTTGACAGATTAGTTCCTAAATTTATACTGAAATGAGACAACAAATTTATACCTGTACACTCTAAAAAAAGATGGGTCAAAATGAAAAGCGAACATGCATGTTTCTTACGTATAATTTAACCCAATATTGGGTGATATTTACCAAATGTACTGCCAAAACCATTGCTGTTTTCTATGGGCGGATCTAACTTTTTGCTAAGGGGGGGGTTTGACCAAAATAATGACGATGCGGAGCATCGTCCACGAGCCGCGAAGCGGCGAGCCGATTTTTTGGGGGGTGTTTATTTGAACCCCGTAAGTGATGTTTTCCTGGCATCTATTAACACAATGGAGACCATAAAAAGCAGTGCATGATAACGTCTTTTTAAATCAAGTAACAGTTTAATACACAGTTATATCCAGAGTTATCATGTGTTTGGTTAAGTTACCAGATGAGTTGAATATCTTCTCACAATATTTGCACTTGAAAGGGTTTCTCCCCCCCGTAGATCCGCGCCTGTTTTCCAAACATTGTTAAGCATTTGAATCCTTGCCCGATACTTATGTTATTTGTCAAGACATTATTAGTCCACATTTGTCACTCTCCACCCAGGTGTAAATGAGTATCGAACAACTGCTGTGTTAATAATAACTGTATGCAGGACCACCCTGGAAGAAGAGCATAGTTCTGATGATGGTGGTGAGGCTTAAAAAATGATTTTCGTTTTATTATGACTATTATTGCTATCATTATCATTATTACTATTGTTATTATCGTAATTATCATAATTATTTTTATCAGTAGTAGTATTATTATTGTCACTGTTGCTATTAGCGTTACTATTGTTATTATTATTACCATTATTATTGTTATCATTATTATTAGTAGTAGTAGTATTATTACTGTTATTTTGAGTGACATTGCTTGACTGGAATGTTTAGTTTCCTCGTTTTTTAAAGAGTAAATCACATTGCTATTAGGTTATCACTAGTGATGTGGTGATACTGAGCACATGTATAGAAGTGTTGGTATTAAAACCTTTTATATCAAAGAAGTGCATAATTGCCACCTTTTTATTATTTAGAAAGTAGGGTAAATTGGAAAAGATGTGCTTACAATAATTTTCTTTTGTTCCTTGGAAGGAAGAGTCGCGTTCGCTTCCGGAGGACACCCAGATTTCCGACGTTGTGATTCCTGAATGAATGAAATTAGCAGCTCGATTTAGTGATTTCTTTTTCTTGAATGGACAATGCTTCACTTCACGAAAACTTGTTTTAAAGAGTATAAAGCGTTTCTTCATATATTCCCACCCGCATACAGTCGTATCGGGTGCAATTCGTGAAGTAACTCTGTCTTCATTTACCCACTCTTTGTTTTCAGGTCGGTTCTTTGACCAGCAACAAGACAATAGTCAGTGGGTTAGTTATATTGGGACTCATGTGAATATTTTCATTTTTGGTAGTCATGGCAGCTAAAATGGGCAACGTCTAACTGGGGAAATTGTGACCGATGTGGTAAATAATGAGCAAACAACCATAAAACATGACCAAAATGACCAGAGACTCCTAAAAAATTGCGTTACTTTTTAATTAATTATATCATTACAAATCTTTATCCTCAGTTTTCTTATTTATAACTGATTTTCCTTATAAAATTAAAGATAATTATGGCGTATATATTCAATATTGAATGAACGCCATTAAACAATTACCCAACAACAACAACATGACCAAAAAAAAAAACAGTTGTGATAATATACAAATGATACACATGAGTGGGGGCATGACCAGTCGTGATAGTCTTTCGTGTTGGGAAAAATTAAAAGACTGGACACATGTCTGCTACAATCTAGTTATTTGATTATGATCTATGGAACCATTCGATAATGATCAGTATACTGCTTATGTACAGTAGGCTTACGGTTGCACCATGTGAGAGGGGGATGATTGGGGAGCCTGAAAAGGAATGTTGGTAATCTTTCTTGAGTAAGCCTACTTTATAGCTACACACCATGCAAGCCGATACTTTTTTCTTTTTTTATTAACTATTTTCAATAATACATAATATAACAGAAATGAATTACCATGGTCAAGGATAAGCATAATGGGCATATATCGGTGCTCCTTTAAATTGTTAGTCTTATATAAATGAAAGGAAGTTTTTACAGAAAAAGTTTTTCAACAGAAAAAGGAAGATACCTTCATATTTTAAATTAAGACATGGCGATGAGAAGAAAAAATGATGAAAACTCACCAGGTGGGTACTGTCGTTCAGGTTGATGTTCTTTTCTTCCTTTGCATCAGCGTTTTTTGTGTCTGGGCGACCCATTGCTTTTTCCTGTGAAACACAAGGCAACATAATTGTAACAACGAATAAGAGTGATGATAATATACAAATAATACCCATGAGTGAGGGCATGACCAGTCGTGATAAAAATACGTGTTGGGAAAAATAACTTACTGGTCACATTTCCGATATAACTTATAAGCCAATTCTTTGATAAGAATCTAGTGTTCTTTGCTTCCTTTGCAACGTCGTTGTGCATGTAAAGGCAATCCATTGTTTTTTTCCTGTAAAACGCAAGGCAACATAATTGTAATCAATGGTCAAATGACTTATCTGATGGTTACTTTAAATTGAAAGGGAAGCATATAGCACGAGGTGGCAAAAATCTAGGCATGTGCCTAATGGTGGTGGCGTTCTGGTCTTCCTTAACAAAAAAGGGGGGAGGGAAAGAAACAGAAAATAAAAAATATAGAAAGGAATTAAGAAGAAAGAAAACAAAAAGAACTAGAATTTAATTCGTCACGAGGACGAATAAGGTGGTCTGTTTTCATGTCTGATGGTAGATTATAATATTTACTGTATTGAGAAAGGGAGAAGTTATATGGACATGTAAACAATGATGATCATCATGTGATCATGATGATGATGATCTTGATAGTAATGGTGATGGCGATGATGATGATGATGATGACCATGATGATGTTGATGATCATCATCAACAGACCATGATGACATCTGATTGAAAAAATGAGGGGACATTTAGATAGCATATAGTCTCAGCTACAACATACTCCAAAATCAACAAAAACCAAGCGGAAATAACGGCGATATTGCTTGCAAAAGACCGGAAAGTAGAATCCAGATTTGAGAAAAAGTCATCTCCCATAGGGACTCCACGCAAAAAGTAATGGATCAAGTGATAATAGGGTAATAATAAAGTAAATATAGTTGTTTAGTACATTATTTGCGATTCTACGTGTTTTAATATTCAAAGGAGATGGTATAGTGAAAGGTCAAAAAGAAAAAAAGTGAAGAAAAAAAATTGTTGGAGACGCCCGGACTCGAACCAGGGACCTCGAGGTCGGAAGTCAAGTGCGTTACCGATATACCAAAACATTTCCCATAGTGATTACACGTAAACGGAAAATGAAATTCTCAAATCCCACTTTGCAAGTGAGATATGAGCATGATCGAAAAATAAAGGGCACATTGTGATAGCTTATTGTCTCAGCTACAACATACTCAAAGCTCAGCGTCAACAAAGATAAAACGACGGAGATATTGCTCGCGAAAGACGAGAATGTAGAATCCAGTTTTGAGAAAAAGTCATGTCCCATAGAGAATACACGCAAAATGTAAAAAATTGACATGCCTCCTTTAATCGCAAAAATACGCCATGATGCCTTTGTCAAAATGAAAAATACGTCGTGACTTTATTTGTAGAGAATTGTCTCAGCTGGAACATATCAAAATTTGGAAGAAAATCGATCAATATTTACAAAGATACAATCAATTTTCTAAAAATATAATGACGTCATATTATGCAAATTGAAATTTTGAGTTTGGAGGCCATTACGATGACGTCATGAGTTAATTGAGGGTCAAATGAGACATGAAATCATATTTCCGACTCATACATTATCAAGATATGAAAAAAAAATTAGGGTCATCTTTCATCCTAAGGAGCTACTATGGATTTTGTATAGGCATGTTTTTGCCCATATGTGCTATGTATTACAAGAGCTCGCACGCACGACATCTACCTTGAACGGAGGCTATCATGATGACGTCATGAGTTAATTGAGAGTTCGAACGGACATTTACCTTGAACGGACGCTCATTTCGTTATTAATGGTCATAAAGAGATAAACATGGTATCAAATTGTTCGGAATAAAATGGGCAATACTATGATAGACAAAAAAAAGGCGATTCTAGGTTGCGTATGACCATTACGAACACAAACGTGCGCGTAAACGGAAAATGGAATTCTCAAATCCCACTTTGTAAGTGAAATATGAGCATGATCCCGGCATCTGATCGAAAAATAAAGGGCACACTTGTGATAGCTCATTGTCTCAGCTACAACATACTCAAAGCTCAGCGTCAACAAAGATAAAACGACGGAGATATTGCTCGCGAAAGACGAGAATGTAGAATCCAGTTTTGAGAAAAAGTCATGTCCCATAGAGAATACACGCAAAATGTAAAAAATTGACATGCCTCCTTTAATCGCAAAAATACGCCATGATGCCATTGTCAAAATGAAATATCGTGGCAACTGCAATTATAGAGAATATTCTCAGGTAGAACATATCAAAATTTGAAAGAAAATTGGTCAATATTTACAGAGATACAATCAATTTTCCAAAAATCTGCTGACGTCATAATATGCAAATTGAAATTTTGAGTTCGGAGGCCATTATGATGACGTCATGAGTTAATTGAGGGACAAATGAGACATGAAATCATATCTCCGACTCATAATCTATCTAAATATGAAAGAAAATTGGGGGGTGATAGACAAAAAAAGGCGATTCTAGGTTCGTACGACCATTACGAACACAAACGTGCCCGTAAACGGAAAATGGAATTCTCAAATCCCACTTTGTAAGTGAAATATGAGCATGATCCCGGCATCTGATCGAAAAATAAAGGGCACACTTGTGATAGCTTATTGTCTCAGCTACAACATACTCAAATCTCAGCGTAAACAAAGATACAACGACGGAGATATTGCTCGCGAAATACGAGAATGTAGAATCCAGTTTTGAGAAAAAGTCACGTCCCATAGAGAATACACGCAAAATGTGAAAAATTGACATGCCTCCTTTAATCGCAAAAATACGCCATGATGCCATTGTCAAAATGAAATATTGTGTTCACTGCATTTGTAGAAAATATCCTCAGGTAAAACATATCAAAATTTGAAAGAAATTTGATCAATATTTACAGAGATACAATCAATTTTCCAAAAATCTGCTGACGTCATAATATGCAAATTGAAATTTTGTGTTCGGAGGCCATTATGATGACGTCATGAGTTAATCGAGGGTCAAATGAGACTAGAAATCATATCTCCGACTCATAATCTATCCAAAAATGAAAAAAAATGGGGGTATCCATCCATTCTGAAGAGTTACAATGAATTTTGTATAGGCATGTTTATGCACATGTATGTTATGTATTACAAGAGCTCGCACGCACGGATGCGTATCTTAACGGACGCTCATTCCGTTATTAATGGACAGAAAAAAGTGAACATGGTATCAAATTGCTTGAAAAAATGTGCCAAATATGATGACAGAGAAAATTTGGCGATTCTACGTTGCAAAATGCGCACGTATGCGCGTGTGCGCGTTTTTTTGGAAAAAGCTTAAAATGGCCTGAAACGTATGCAAAATTAATTTGGAACGAATTTGAGCATTTTACAATTTTAATGCAAGCGTACGTGCGCGTCGAGGTGCGCGCGCAAAATTTGTTGACATTTTTAGTTGACCTTTGACCTGAAGTTGATGTATACCAAATATGGTTCATTTTTAATTACTCGTTATCGAAATATGATAATGACCTGATTTTTACAAAATAGCGCCTGGATGACGTCACGATGACCCCATGAACTTGAAAAAGTTAATTAGACTTGAAATCATAGGGCTTGATGACTGACAGAAATTTGAAGGAAATTGACCATGTCGATTTCGAGTAAACGTGTGGACAAAAAAGTGTACGGAAGAAATAAAAATAAATAAAGAATAAAGAATAAAGAAAGAAAGAAAATTCTAGCGAAATCAATAGGTGATCTGTCATCGACAGACCACCTAATAAATAAATAAATAAATAAATAAAGAATAAAGAAAGAAAATTCTAGCGAAATCAATAGGTGATCTGTCATCGACAGACCACCTAAAAAGAGGAGAGAAAGATAAGGCTTTGTTCTGTTTACCACTGCCACTTCCTTTCATAATAATTCCATTGGTTCCATGAAGTATGTACGTGCCAACCGGCAAGCCGTTAACATTGAGAGATGTTTTGTGGGGCCTAATGTTTTGTCTTTTTACCAAACAATATGTACGAAGTCTATGTCTTCCAAAAATGTATTCTAAAAATCTACATTCTCATTATTTCAGGATGCCATCTATTAAAACATCTAAATGGCTGAATTTTCTTAGTATTAAACTCCAAGCCAACACGATATGTATCTTTTTAATGCAAGATATATTTGCTTAATGACGATGATGGGAAATCCTCTCATACCCCTACCAGCTCCCTTTTGAATACTACAGGCTTATATACGATGAAATTTCTTTCAGAAGTGAGGGAAGACATGTGAAATACTGTAAGTAGGGGCGTCACTTCTGGGGGACTTGGACACGCATTCTAAAGTGTTTTTATTTTTTTTCCGAGGGGGGGGGGGGGGGGGGTTGATGGCCCCCATTCCCTCACCCGGTCATTATTTCTATTTGATGATTTCACGCTGCCTATCCTCATGAGAATGGGTGAATGCTGTGTTATCAATAGTGTCCTTAAAATACAATTTTCCAAACCAAACAACCTACAACTTTCTCGCTCAGTTGGTATGTGACCTCGCTAAGTCATCAATTTAACGGATTCATACCCAAGTCGTATGCATTATGTTTCTGGCGGTTAAGACTAAAATGCTTCAGTTCTTCCTTGCTCAGCCCCCTCAAATTTTTTGTTGCTAATTACGACGCTGGGTAGAGCCACTATACATTGTTGAAAATAGCTCCCGGAGTAGCACTTCATTATAAATGTCTCTCGTAAACGTTAGCTTTAAGATAAAATGCCCCCCCCCCTTCTTGCAATGTCTATTTCGTCAATAACTGATAGTTTTCACACATACCTGAAGGCTACTCGTATACATCATAACAGTATTGACAAATTCTGCTCAGAAGCCAGTTTTATGAGTTTCAAATTGCTCTTACTGCTTTGAAAAACTCAAATATAAGCAAGACTACTTATTATTTGCCCTTTCAATGCTGTGAATTACAAAAAAGTAAAAAAGTCCAGCTATGAAATCGGTAATGTTTTTGGTTGTTTTCCGTATATTGCCAATTAAATCGAGTAAATAATATGGTCTTTCAAAGACAACTTTACCATATTCTCTTTAAAACAGTATAATTTTGTTAAACCAATTATAAGAGTAGTACGGTAGTAGTGATATTTTGTATCTCTCTCTCCTTTCATTTTTTAAAGTATAATAATTATAGTAATAATACTAGTTATTATTATTATTATAATTAAAAGTGATTTGAAATTATTGTGAAGCATTCAATATTTAATTCAGTTATTCTTTTATTACTCCTTTGGTTTGCACACAAATATTTAAGAATATTTGTCACAAAAACTCCACACTTTTTCATTACTCTAATTTGGGTCAATATTGTCAATGCCATTGTTGTATTGATTGTATATTGATTAAAGCGCTTAAGATTTACCAGGTAGTCACCGAACTGGTCTATGACATCTCTCTGGACTTCCGGTCGTAGCTTTATCACTATACTCAGCCAAAATTCTATAAGGTTATCATCCTCGCGTGCTAAGTCTGTATGACGTGGTGACAATTTCTCCCCAAAGGAGACAGACAAAACCTGTGAAATAAAAATATTGGAATAATTATTACATTAGTAAGTACTCGGTCTCCGCTAGCTTGCTTTGAACAGTAACCCCAACAACCATGATATTATATATGAACGATTTTATGAAATTTAATCCTGCTTCTTTGCATTAAAAACGGAAACATAATACATGTACATGTTTATATACATATCCGATATTAAGTCCGCGTGATGACATAAAATGATTATGAATATGATGACGAAATGAATTTTTGCGAGTTTCATGCTTTATAATTTCCAGCTGTTTATAAATCAAGTATACTGGACATGTCTCCAATGCATAGTGGTTAAAGCACTAGCGTACTCAGCCAGGGACCCGGGTTCGATTCCCGATGGAGACATGTTTTCAATATTTGCAAACATTTCCAAAGCCAAAGGGGAGGACATCAATGGGGACTTTGTTGTATGATAAGCTACGCAACCATTATTCTCTCATTTCCCTCACATGACTATTATTCAATTTTCCAGACCTGTTCTGTCTCACTAGCCGACTGATTTAATCTTGAAGCGGCCTGTTGGTTTAATGATGCAGACACCACAGGTGCCTTTAATATGATCATCGAGATTGTGTTCCGTGCACCGTCTCTCGTCTCCGACTTGGTTTCTAGTATCATTCTCATTTGGTCTCCTAATGTCGTACTCCTTGATTCTTCTTCGTATTTGATGGCATTCCCCTGGTCATCCTGATCATATTCCTTAAGCTGAATAGAAGAAGAAATTAAAAAAACACTTAAAGCTATTAGATATTTCATGTTTTTTTTTTTTTTTTCATTTTTAACCATGTAGGACTACGTTTGAAATGATTTGGCAAAAAAACAAGAAAATTAAACTGCCCCATTGAATTCAAAATATTATTTTGTATGTGATATCGAATACATTTCAATTAGAAGTCAACACCAAATTTGTATTGATATGTATATATCTATATAAATATATAAACAGGTGTATTTATATGATATATACTTTTTTGCGCTGAAGGAGATTTAAAAAGAGACTCAACACATTTTTTTTTTTTAATCTGTTGGCAACGTAATGATGTAACAAACTTTTGTCTCCCTCTCTCCGTATTTTCCTCTTCTTTGCTTCTCTTAGATTTTGCACCTGTTGCCTTGACAAGCCTGTATATTTTGGGGGATTTTTTTTGCGTGCATTTCTTAAACGCGCTTGTACTCAATGAAGAAGCCCTTTGGGCGAAAATTTGTTACACCGTTACGTTTTCAGCCAAGTTTCATATTTAGTGTTGAGTCTCTCTCTCTCTCTCTTTATATACATGTATATACTTTATAAAAGTATAAATACATGTACTTGTATATATTATGACATACACATATACAAGTATAAATACATATATATAATTATTATATATATCGCTGAACAATACAACTAACAAAACTATTTGTATATATATAGAGGAATTTTAACTTGTTGTTAACTTATTTAGTTCCCCGAAATGAAAAATAAATTCAATAATATGAACAAAATTTAAAAATGACCTCAATCGAATTTGTATTCTTGATAATATCGGTTATCAAAAAACATGAGCACATCCCCTCTTAATTTTCTAAAATTCCGGCTAGAAACTAAGAGTAAATTTCACTTGGCCATAGCTCCAATCGGTGGGAAACTACCATGACTATGCAGTGTCCGTGGTAGGCAAAATATTCCGAGTCCTATGACTAGTTTACTGGAATGAAATAAATCTATGCAATAAAAAGAGATATAAAAATTAAAATTGTATCTTACGATGTCCTCGTTTGAATTTGAATAGAACGTAGATTTATCCACTTGCTGGTTCTCGGGCATTGTCAGCAGAATTTCATATACGTCTCTTTTGCGGCCGACAGGAATATGATTTAGTTCGTCTAGACAATATTTCACATCAGTCAGAACACCTCCTGGGATGCACCAGACATACTAGGATAAAGCATAGAAAAGATTAAAGAGAAAGAAGGAAAACAAGAATAAGTTTGTTGTCACATGTGGGCTTACAATTGCAACCTTAGGATTAAGGGCAAAATGGTGTCGCTGTTTTTTTTTTTTGGAGGGGGGCGGGGGGGGGGGGGGGTGACATCTTTGCAATGAAAATTGCAAAAAAATGAAATTATATATCATGACCGTGCCCAAGACAAGCATGGGTAACATGTAAATAATAGCATCTCTATATCCAATCCAGGTATTTATATAGCGCCAATATCTAGTTGCCTAATCAAAGGCGCTGATGAGACTGAAAAACTACAACAAATATCTGTTTATGATTCTAACTGGGAAAGACAAAAAAGCAGTGACTAATTGTAAGCAATCTGAAATAGGTATGTCTTTAGTTGAGATCTGAAAGTGTATAACTGGTGACAATAGCGAAGGATTTGGGGAAGACCATTCCAAAACCTTGATGCACAGGCAGTAAATGATCGATCCCCTAGAAGAGAGCGTGTTTGAGGACTCTCAAGCAGGCATTTACCTGCAGATCGCAAATTAGTTCGAGGATTATAAACAGTCAACAAGTCTGCAATATACACAGGGGCATATCCATGCATTGCCTTCCATGTTAATAAAATAATTTTGTATTCAATCCTCTGTATTATAGGAAGCCAGTGTAGTGCAATAAGTGTAGGGGTAATGTGGTCAAACTTTCCACCTCTTGAAATAATACTTGCAGCAGAATTTTAAGTACTGTAATTTCCTTAACAAAAAAGCAAAGAATTTCCACCATCTAACCGTTATGTTATTAATGCGTCAACGATTACAGCAGCTGCCTTTTCTGAAAGAAGCTTCCTGATACTCCAGACATTTCTTATCTGGGAATACACACTTCGACAAATTCTTTTCACTTGAATATCCATTGTCATCATGCTATCGAAGATGACACCCAAATTTCGCACAGATAAAGAAGAGGAAATAGTTGAATCAGCGACTTGTATTTGATCAACATAAACTTTTGATTGATTGCTTTTAGATGTAAAAGTGATTAGTTCGGTCTTTCCATCATTCAGCTTTAAATTATTAATGTTTAACCACAATTTTAGTTCAGAAATACATGTTTCAATACGTATTTTTGCAGATAACTGGCCATCCTGATTATTCACATCAAATGGAATATATAACTGCAGACCGTCTGCATACATATGAATACCATGATCACGTGCAATGTTAGAAACTGAATAAACATTATATTGTAAAAAGTTGGGGGCCGAGAACTGAGCCTTGGGGTATCCCAAAGTGAAGTGGAACAGGTTGGGACAATTTACCGTTCACACCTACAGACTGAGTCCTACCCTGAGAATATGATGTCAGCCACTATAAGGTCTTGCTCTTAATACCTAGAGATGAAAGTCTATTGTAATTGCTAATTTATAATATATGAAGAAGAAAAAAGTAAATGGCATGAGAGATACTAACATGTGTACAAAATCGAATAAAAAATATTTAAAAAACAATTATCACTACATAGCCGATTTGAGGCCCAGGTACTAGATTACTTTAAATACCTAACACTGATACTAAAAAAACTGTTTCTCCTTCTTTTTGTAGTTAATGCTATGGTCACATTACCTAAAAGTAGCCTGCTCGGCGGCCGAGCGGCGAGTTTTTAACCATTTCTTCCCGGCAGTTGCCCGGCCACCGAGCGGCCGCCGCCCATGCACCGCTCGTTTTTAGGGCATTGCTCGGTCGCCGCTGAAGTTTCAGCGCGGAGTTAAAATTTGGGCGGCGCCTGTTCACTTTTCACTCGCCGCCCAAAATACGCTCGGTGCCTGGGCGCTCACCGCCCGGGCACCGACCTAATCGCTGGGCGATGCCTAAATTCAAGCAGCGATCGAGCAGGCTACTGATCGGTCGGTCGCTGCTCTGATTTGTGACCATAGCTTTAGGGTTAGTTTTCAACAATAGTGATTACGTCATCAATAGGGCTAGATTAGGGGGAGAATACACTACCTTCTCTAAAAATGAATATTTGCCATCTCCTGGAGGTGCATCTTCTCCTTCATGCAACTTTAGGATAGAATGTAACACTTTTCTCATGCGACTCATGAATAGCTGTTTTCCTTTGCCCTTGGTCGCCCTACGCAGGTCATCTATTAGCAGTCGTCCTACAAGCGGCACTTGTGGTTCTCTCGTTTCTGTGGTCTGTAACGTAAGGCAAACGATATATTGTAAAGGCTGGCTCAACCATCTGAAGACACTCGAAACGGGATTACCGAACATTATGGACTTTTTCAGCCTCTTCTTCTTTTCGTTCATCCAAAGTTCTACCCATGACTTTCAATGTGCCATTCCGTTTTAAATTGATACAATGTTGAAATGGCACTGCTGTATTTTTGTGAAAAAAGCTTTGTTATTTTTCTCAAATGTTGCTATTTGCGACACATCCTTTTTCTCCATACAAGATTTAATGTTTAAAAAAAGTAGCTTAACAAATAGGGCAAACTTTGGAAAACATTAAATCCGCGTAGGCATATAATAAGAGTGTAATTACCAATGCCTGGGAGTCATCTGAACTTTTCCCTGGCCTGTCATCCACATCCACATCATCTGTGCCATGTGTGTCTGAGCCGAGTAAATGAGTGCGTGTACCTTCCTATATTTAAGAACAAAGAATATAGCCAGGGCTTAGAGAATGAAACACCCTCATCTACAAGGAATTTGTTATCATAGATGGAAAATAATTTTAACTTTATCCCACTTAAAACAAATCCTGTGTAGGGACGGTTAATGTTACTTAAAAAGCATGGCTTCATATTTCGAAGCTTTCGATATCGCAACATTTTCAAGACACATTTAATACGCTAACGAGTTAATCAAGGCTAAGTTTGAAAATGAAAATTCTCCTCCATCTCATTCTCCGCCTTAGAAATGCATTTCATTATTTTCCTAATTCCAATGTCACATAAAAATGATACAGTAGATAGACTCTCATATAGCTAATTACGAAGGATATGAATATTTACATGTTCATGTTGTGTTTTCTTAATTATTAACGTACCTAATAAATTTCAGTCTTTAGATCAGGGATGTAAATGTAAACATAACATCATGGGTGTCGATTTGTATCCGTTTTTTTTTTGGGGGGGGGGGGGATGATAGGTGCCAAAATATTTTCGGCAATGGATCAAAGCAACCAAAATGTAGAAGCGTGTGGCGGGTTGCACCCCCTCCCTTCCAAGTTATTAACTTGTTCAAGACACCCTTAATAAAGATAACATTTCAGAGAATATAAGAGTGGTAATAAGATTAATAACATGCTAAATGTTAGTCCTGACTCTTGCCTGTAGTGTAGTCCTACCAGACTGATATCATCTATCTTTAAACGAAATTTAGACATTAGCCCCAAAAAAATCCAATGATGAGGGATATCCACTTGTGAAAGTATTATGTTACCAGTGGGCAAATGCATTAATAAGCAACCAGGAAAGGTTCATGTAGACAGGAAATTCTTTATTTCCTGGTGATAAAAACATAAATTTTATGAATATTGGTGTCTCCAAACAACATTCACCGTGAAAAACCCATTCCAATATTCTGTGTAAG
The DNA here is from genome assembly GCA_035222895.1 of Strongylocentrotus droebachiensis. NCBI lineage: Eukaryota > Metazoa > Echinodermata > Echinoidea > Camarodonta > Strongylocentrotidae > Strongylocentrotus > Strongylocentrotus droebachiensis. The sequence continues at coordinate 488,287 of JAVYIG010000520.1, read as the reverse complement.
GAGATTTCAAAAAAACATAGTTCTTATTAGTAAATGAAAAACATATTGCTTTTGGTTCTTCATTTATACAATACAATACAATACAATGAACATTTAGGGCGCCATTCCCATAAGGCTCAGAGCGCTAACATCAAATAATATTATTGGTCTTTACTACATGTAGTAATTAAAGGCTACAATTAGATATTCCATATAAAATATTAAATTCAATTGTTTAAATTAAATAATTAAACATAGAGGAGAATTCATGTAAAGAGATGAGTTTTCAGAGCCTTCTTAAAAATATCGATAGAGGCAGATTGTCTGATGGACATGGGGAGATTATTCCACCCTTTGAATGCTGCTACCGTGAAAGTCCTATCCCCGGAATGCGCCCAAGTTTTTAATTGTGTCTGTAGGTTTTACGGAAATATTTCCTATGGTGAGAGTTATGTCTGGCAATTTTCTGAAATTGTGTGGTGAAGCAGCAATAAACTAGATGGAATTCGACTGCGCGCAGTCGAAAATGATGCCTCCGTCATAGAGCAAGTTTACAAACCAAAACAGAAGAAATTTTTCAAATTCAAGTTCAATTGTAATCCATTAACAACAGGTTCTCAGAATATCGTGATTACAAGCAAGTTCTCCTATACATATATGACCCTTTGATCTTTGACCTCATGATCCTTATATCTACTCAGTTCATTGGCTCTGCAAGATATCCTGAGTTAAATAGTAATCCATCTGTCAGTTCTATAATGAGAATGCGTTCACAAGCTATTTTTGCATACATAATGAGCCCATGACCTTGGACCTTATGAACCAAGAATCTACTCAGTTCATTGGCTCTGCAAGATACATAAATGATCTAAGTTTGGCAGGAATCCATCAATCTGTTCTAATGATAATACGATCATAAGCTATTTTTGCATACATAATGTGCGCTGTGACCTTTGACCTTGACCTCATGATCCCAAAATCAAATCAATTCATCAGCTCTGCAAGTAACATACATGACCTAAGTTTGGCAGGAATCCATCAATCGGTTCTTGAGATAACGCGATCACGAACTGTTTTTGCATACATAATTAGCCCTGTGACCTTTGACCTCGTGACCCCAAAATCTAATCAGTTCATTGGCTCTGCAAGATACATACATGACCAAAGTTTGGCAGGAATCCATCGATCGGTTCTTTAGATAACGCGATCACAGGCTGTTTTTGCATACATAATGAGCCCTGTGACCTTTGACCTTTGATCTCGTGACCCCAAAATCTAATCAGTTCATTGACTCTGCAAGATACATACATGACCAAAGTTTGGCAGGAATCCATTAATCGGTTCTTTAGATAACGCGATCACGAGCTGTTTTTGCATACATAATGAGCCCTGTGACCTTTGACCTTTGACCCCGTGACCCCAAAATCTAATCAGTTCATTGACTCTGCAAGATACATACATGACCAAAGTTTGGCAGGAATCCATCGATCGGTTCTTTAGATAACGCGATCACGAGCTGTTTTTGCATACATAATGAGCCCTGTGACCTTTGACCTTTGACCTCGTGACCCCAAAATCTAATCAGTTCATCGAATCTGCAAGATACATACATGACTAAAGTTTGGCAGGAATCCATCGATCGGTTCTTCAGATAACGTGATCACGAGAACGGGACGTACGTACAGACGTACGTACAGACGTACGGACGGGCGGACGGACAACCCGAAAACATAATGCCTCCGGCTACTTCGTAACGGAGGCATAAAAACTCTGTCTTACTGTCGTTCAATTTCAACTTGTTAATGGACATCCAATTCTTTATATCACAGATGCAGTTTTGCAGTGACAACAATGCACAATCTAATTCACCACGTATTTTGGGATCAAATGAAACATATAACTGTATATCATCCGCATATACATGGTATGACACATTATGATGCTGAGTAATATCACTAACCGGGAGGGTGTAAATTGTAAAACCAACAGGACCTACTACAGAACCTTGTGGCAGACCAAACTTGGAAATGATAGGCGCAGACAATTCCCCTGCAATGTCTACTTGTGTTGACCAGCCATCGAGATAAGACTGGAACCATTTTAGGGCAGTGCCTTTGAATTTGAATCTCTTCCTTCTTTAATTAAACCAACTGAATTTTCTCTGCGGGAGACTCAATCAATAAAACAGAATATCACTGATGCAAAATTTGGTTCTCAAAATGACAGCAAATTTCCACTCCTGATCTCATACAAACTGTCGGTTTCTTAAAAACATAATATAAAACTTACATGTACGTTGCAACTTCCATACAACAAACTTCCATTATCTCCTTCTTCACCAAGATATACTTATCATCAGGGCCGAAGCCAGGGTTTGATGTGTTTTTTTTCTTTTCTTAGGGGAGGGGGGGGGGGGGGGGTGGGGCACATACATGTAATTGATCGACGTCCTGGGGAGGGGTCTAAACAAGTTCAACCGACCTTGGAATTCTCTCGTGGTTCTTGTGGCACTTGTGGTTCTCTCGTTTCTGTGGTCTGTAACGTAAGGCAAACGATATATTGTAAAGGCTGGCTCAACCATCTGAAGACACTCGAAACGGGATTACCGAACATTATGGACTTTTTCAGCCTCTTCTTCTTTTCGTTCATCCAAAGTTCTACCCATGACTTTCAATGTGCCATTCCGTTTTAAATTGATACAATGTTGAAATGGCACTGCTGTATTTTTGTGAAAAAAGCTTTGTTATTTTCCTCAAATGTTGCTATTTGCGACACATCCTTTTTCTCCATACAAGATTTAATGTTTAAAAAAAGTAGCTTAACAAATAGGGCAAACTTTGAAAAACATTAAATCCGCGTAGGCATATAATAAGAGTGTAATTACCAATGCCTGGGAGTCATCTGAACTTTTCCCTGGCCTGTCATCCACGTCCACATCATCTGTGCCATGTGTGTCTGAGCCGAGTAAATGAGTGCGTGTACCTTCCTATATTTAAGAACAAAGAATATAGCCAGGGCTTAGAGAATGAAACACCCTCATCTACAAGGAATTTGTTATCATAGATGGAAAATAATTTTAACTTTATCCCACTTCAAACAAATCCTGTGTAGGGACGGTTTATGTTACTTAAAAAAGCATGGCTTCATATTTCGAAGCTTTCGATATCGCAACATTTTCAAGACACATTTAATACGCTAACGAGTTAATCAAGGCTAAGTTTGAAAATGAAAATTCTCCTCCATATCATTCTCCGCCTTAGAAATGCATTTCATTATTTTCCTAATTCCAATGTCACATAAAAATGATACAGTAGATAGACTCTCATATAGCTAATTACGAAGGATATGAATATTACATGTTCATGTTGTGTTTTCTTAATTATTAACGTACCTAATAAATTTCAGTCTTTAGATCAGGGATGTAAATGTAAACATAACATCATGGGTGTCGATTTGTATCCGTGTTTGGGGGGGGGGGGGGATGATAGGTGCCAAAATATTTTCGGCAATGGATCAAAGGAACCAAAAGGTAGAAGCGTGTGGCGGGTTGCACCCCCTCCCTTCCAAGTTATTAACTTGTTCAAGACACCCTTAATAAAGATAACATTTCAGAGAATATAAGAGTGGTAATAAAATTAATAACATGTTAAATGTTAGTCCTGACTCTTGCCTGTAGTGTAGTCCTACCAGACTGATATCATCTATCTTTAAACGAAATTTAGACATTAGCCCAAAAAAAATCCAATGATGAGGGATATCCACTTGTGAAAGAATTATGTTACCAGTGGGCAAATGCATTAATAAGCAACCAGGCAAGGTTCATGTAGACAGGAAATTCTTTATTTCCTGGTGATAAAAACATAAATTTTATGAATATTGGTGTCTCCAAACAACATTCACCGTGAAAAACCCATTCCAATATTCTGTGTAAGGAGATTTCAAAAAAACATAGTTCTTATTAGTAAATGAAAAACATATTGCTTTTGGTTCTTCATTTATACAATACAATACAATACAATGAACATTTAGGGCGCCATTCCCATAAGGCTCAGAGCGCTAACATCAAATAATATTATTGGTCTTTACTACATGTAGTAATTAAAGGCTACAATTAGATATTCCATATAAAATATTAAATTCAATTGATTAAATTAAATAATTAAACATAGAGGAGAATTCATGTAAAGAGATGAGTTTTCAGAGCCTTCTTAAAAATATCGATAGAGGCAGATTGTCTGATGGACATGGGGAGATTATTCCACCCTTTGGATGCTGCTACCGTGAAAGTCCTATCCCCGGAATGCGCCCAAGTTTTTAATTGTGTCTGTAGGTTTTACGGAAATATTTCCTATGGTGAGAGTTATGTCTGGCAATTTTCTGAAATTGTGTGGTGAAGCAGCAATAAACTAGATGGAATTCGACTGCGCGCAGTCGAAAATGATGCCTCCGTCATAGAGCAAGTTTACAAACCAAAACAGAAGAAATTTTTCAAATTCAAGTTCAATTGTAATCCATTAACAACAGGTTCTCAGAATATCGTGATTACAAGCAAGTTCTCCTATACATATATGACCCTTTGATCTTTGACCTCATGATCCTTATATCTACTCAGTTCATTGGCTCTGCAAGATATCCTGAGTTAAATAGTAATCCATCTGTCAGTTCTATAATGAGAATGCGTTCACAAGCTATTTTTGCATACATAATGAGCCCATGACCTTGGACCTTATGAACCAAGAATCTACTCAGTTCATTGGCTCTGCAAGATACATAAATGATCTAAGTTTGGCAGGAATCCATCAATCTGTTCTAATGATAATACGATCATAAGCTATTTTTGCATACATAATGTGCGCTGTGACCTTTGACCTTGACCTCATGATCCCAAAATCAAATCAATTCATCAGCTCTGCAAGTAACATACATGACCTAAGTTTGGCAGGAATCCATCAATCGGTTCTTGAGATAACGCGATCACGAACTGTTTTTGCATACATAATTAGCCCTGTGACCTTTGACCTCGTGACCCCAAAATCTAATCAGTTCATTGGCTCTGCAAGATACATACATGACCAAAGTTTGGCAGGAATCCATCGATCGGTTCTTTAGATAACGCGATCACAGGCTGTTTTTGCATACATAATGAGCCCTGTGACCTTTGACCTTTGATCTCGTGACCCCAAAATCTAATCAGTTCATTGACTCTGCAAGATACATACATGACCAAAGTTTGGCAGGAATCCATTAATCGGTTCTTTAGATAACGCGATCACGAGCTGTTTTTGCATACATAATGAGCCCTGTGACCTTTGACCTTTGACCCCGTGACCCCAAAATCTAATCAGTTCATTGACTCTGCAAGATACATACATGACCAAAGTTTGGCAGGAATCCATCGATCGGTTCTTTAGATAACGCGATCACGAGCTGTTTTTGCATACATAATGAGCCCTGTGACCTTTGACCTTTGACCTCGTGACCCCAAAATCTAATCAGTTCATCGAATCTGCAAGATACATACATGACTAAAGTTTGGCAGGAATCCATCGATCGGTTCTTCAGATAACGTGATCACGAGAACGGGACGTACGTACAGACGTACGTACAGACGTACGGACGGGCGGACGGACAACCCGAAAACATAATGCCTCCGGCTACTTCGTAACGGAGGCATAAAAACTCTGTCTTACTGTCGTTCAATTTCAACTTGTTAATGGACATCCAATTCTTTATATCACAGATGCAGTTTTGCAGTGACAACAATGCACAATCTAATTCACCACGTATTTTGGGATCAAATGAAACATATAACTGTATATCATCCGCATATACATGGTATGACACATTATGATGCTGAGTAATATCACTAACCGGGAGGGTGTAAATTGTAAAACCAACAGGACCTACTACAGAACCTTGTGGCAGACCAAACTTGGAAATGATAGGCGCAGACAATTCCCCTGCAATGTCTACTTGTGTTGACCAGCCATCGAGATAAGACTGGAACCATTTTAGGGCAGTGCCTTTGAATTTGAATCTCTTCCTTCTTTAATTAAACCAACTGAATTTTCTCTGCGGGAGACTCAATCAATAAAACAGAATATCACTGATGCAAAATTTGGTTCTCAAAATGACAGCAAATTTCCACTCCTGATCTCATACAAACTGTCGGTTTCTTAAAAACATAATATAAAACTTACATGTACGTTGCAACTTCCATACAACAAACTTCCATTATCTCCTTCTTCACCAAGATATACTTATCATCAGGGCCGAAGCCAGGGTTTGATGTGTTTTTTTTCTTTTCTTAGGGGAGGGGGGGGGGGGGGGTGGGGCACATACATGTAATTGATCGACGTCCTGGGGAGGGGTCTAAACAAGTTCAACCGACCTTGGAATTCTCTCGTGGTTCTTGTGGCACTTGTGGTTCTCTCGTTTCTGTGGTCTGTAACGTAAGGCAAACGATATATTGTAAAGGCTGGCTCAACCATCTGAAGACACTCGAAACGGGATTACCGAACATTATGGACTTTTTCAGCCTCTTCTTCTTTTCGTTCATCCAAAGTTCTACCCATGACTTTCAATGTGCCATTCCGTTTTAAATTGATACAATGTTGAAATGGCACTGCTGTATTTTTGTGAAAAAAGCTTTGTTATTTTCCTCAAATGTTGCTATTTGCGACACATCCTTTTTCTCCATACAAGATTTAATGTTTAAAAAAAGTAGCTTAACAAATAGGGCAAACTTTGAAAAACATTAAATCCGCGTAGGCATATAATAAGAGTGTAATTACCAATGCCTGGGAGTCATCTGAACTTTTCCCTGGCCTGTCATCCACGTCCACATCATCTGTGCCATGTGTGTCTGAGCCGAGTAAATGAGTGCGTGTACCTTCCTATATTTAAGAACAAAGAATATAGCCAGGGCTTAGAGAATGAAACACCCTCATCTACAAGGAATTTGTTATCATAGATGGAAAATAATTTTAACTTTATCCCACTTCAAACAAATCCTGTGTAGGGACGGTTTATGTTACTTAAAAAAGCATGGCTTCATATTTCGAAGCTTTCGATATCGCAACATTTTCAAGACACATTTAATACGCTAACGAGTTAATCAAGGCTAAGTTTGAAAATGAAAATTCTCCTCCATATCATTCTCCGCCTTAGAAATGCATTTCATTATTTTCCTAATTCCAATGTCACATAAAAATGATACAGTAGATAGACTCTCATATAGCTAATTACGAAGGATATGAATATTACATGTTCATGTTGTGTTTTCTTAATTATTAACGTACCTAATAAATTTCAGTCTTTAGATCAGGGATGTAAATGTAAACATAACATCATGGGTGTCGATTTGTATCCGTGTTTGGGGGGGGGGGGATGATAGGTGCCAAAATATTTTCGGCAATGGATCAAAGGAACCAAAAGGTAGAAGCGTGTGGCGGGTTGCACCCCCTCCCTTCCAAGTTATTAACTTGTTCAAGACACCCTTAATAAAGATAACATTTCAGAGAATATAAGAGTGGTAATAAAATTAATAACATGTTAAATGTTAGTCCTGACTCTTGCCTGTAGTGTAGTCCTACCAGACTGATATCATCTATCTTTAAACGAAATTTAGACATTAGCCCAAAAAAAATCCAATGATGAGGGATATCCACTTGTGAAAGAATTATGTTACCAGTGGGCAAATGCATTAATAAGCAACCAGGCAAGGTTCATGTAGACAGGAAATTCTTTATTTCCTGGTGATAAAAACATAAATTTTATGAATATTGGTGTCTCCAAACAACATTCACCAAGAAAAAACCCATTCCAATATTCTGTGTAAGGAGATCTCAAAAAAACATAGTTCTCATTAGTAAATGAAAAACATATTGCTTTTGGTTCTTCATTTGAATCTCTTCCTTCTTTAATTAAACCAACTGAATTTTCTCTGCGGGAGACTCAATCAATAAAACAGAATATCACTGATGCAAAATTTGGTTCTCAAAATGACAGCAAATTTCCACTCCTGATCTCATACAAACTGTCGGTTTCTTAACAACATAATATAAAACTTACGTTGCAACTTCCAAACAACAAACTTCCATTATCTCCTTCTTCACCAAGATATACTTATCATCAGGGCCGAAGCCAGGGTTTGATGTGTTTTTTTTTCCTTGGGGGGGGGGGGGGGGGGAGGGGCACATACATGTAATTGATCGACGTCCTGGGGAGGGGTCTAAAAAAGTTCAACCGACCTTGGAATTCTCTCGTGGTTCTTGTGGCACTTGTGGTTCTCTCGTTTCTGTGGTCTGTAACGTAAGGCAAACGATATATTGTAAAGGCTGGCTCAACCATCTGAAGACACTCGAAACGGGATTACCAAACATTATGGACTTTTTCAGCCTCTTCTTCTTTTCGTTCATCCAAAGTTCTACCCATGACTTTCAATGTGCCATTCCGTTTTAAATTGATACAATGTTGAAATGGCACTGCTGTATTTTTGTGAAAAAAGCTTTGTTATTTTTCTCAAATGTTGCTATTTGCGACACATCCTTTTTCTCCATACAAGATTTAATGTTTAAAAAAAGTAGCTTAACAAATAGGGCAAACTTTGAAAAACATTAAATCCGCGTAGGCATATAATAAGAGTGTAATTACCAATGCCTGGGAGTCATCTGAACTTTTCCCTGGCCTGTCATCCACGTCCACATCATCTGTGCCATGTGTGTCTGAGCCGAGTAAATGAGTGCGTGTACCTTCCTATATTTAAGAACAAAGAATATAGCCAGGGCTTAGAGAATGAAACACCCTCATCTACAAGGAATTTGTTATCATAGATGGAAAATAATTTTAACTTTATCCCACTTCAAACAAATCCTGTGTAGGGACGGTTTATGTTACTTAAAAAAGCATGGCTTCATATTTCGAAGCTTTCGATATCGCAACATTTTCAAGACACATTTAATACGCTAACGAGTTAATCAAGGCTAAGTTTGAAAATGAAAATTCTCCTCCATATCATTCTCCGCCTTAGAAATGCATTTCATTATTTTCCTAATTCCAATGTCACATAAAAATGATACAGTAGATAGACTCTCATATAGCTAATTACGAAGGATATGAATATTACATGTTCATGTTGTGTTTTCTTAATTATTAACGTACCTAATAAATTTCAGTCTTTAGATCAGGGATGTAAATGTAAACATAACATCATGGGTGTCGATTTGTATCCGTGTTTGGGGGGGGGGGGGGATGATAGGTGCCAAAATATTTTCGGCAATGGATCAAAGGAACCAAAAGGTAGAAGCGTGTGGCGGGTTGCACCCCCTCCCTTCCAAGTTATTAACTTGTTCAAGACACCCTTAATAAAGATAACATTTCAGAGAATATAAGAGTGGTAATAAAATTAATAACATGTTAAATGTTAGTCCTGACTCTTGCCTGTAGTGTAGTCCTACCAGACTGATATCATCTATCTTTAAACGAAATTTAGACATTAGCCCAAAAAAAATCCAATGATGAGGGATATCCACTTGTGAAAGAATTATGTTACCAGTGGGCAAATGCATTAATAAGCAACCAGGCAAGGTTCATGTAGACAGGAAATTCTTTATTTCCTGGTGATAAAAACATAAATTTTATGAATATTGGTGTCTCCAAACAACATTCACCAAGAAAAAACCCATTCCAATATTCTGTGTAAGGAGATCTCAAAAAAACATAGTTCTCATTAGTAAATGAAAAACATATTGCTTTTGGTTCTTCATTTGAATCTCTTCCTTCTTTAATTAAACCAACTGAATTTTCTCTGCGGGAGACTCAATCAATAAAACAGAATATCACTGATGCAAAATTTGGTTCTCAAAATGACAGCAAATTTCCACTCCTGATCTCATACAAACTGTCGGTTTCTTAACAACATAATATAAAACTTACGTTGCAACTTCCAAACAACAAACTTCCATTATCTCCTTCTTCACCAAGATATACTTATCATCAGGGCCGAAGCCAGGGTTTGATGTGTTTTTTTTTTCCTTGGGGGGGGGGGGGGCACATACATGTAATTGATCGACGTCCTGGGGAGGGGTCTAAAAAAGTTCAACCGACCTTGGAATTCTCTCGTGGTTCTTGTGGCACTTGTGGTTCTCTCGTTTCTGTGGTCTGTAACGTAAGGCAAACGATATATTGTAAAGGCTGGCTCAACCATCTGAAGACACTCGAAACGGGATTACCAAACATTATGGACTTTTTCAGCCTCTTCTTCTTTTCGTTCATCCAAAGTTCTACCCATGACTTTCAATGTGCCATTCCGTTTTAAATTGATACAATGTTGAAATGAGTGCCATTTCAACATTGTATCAATTTAAAACGTACCTAATAAATTTCAGTCTTTAGATCAGGGATGTAAATGTAAACATAACATCATGGGTGTCGATTTGTATCCGTGGTTGGGGGGGGGGGGGGATGATAGGTGCCAAAATATTTTCGGCAATGGATCAAAGCAACCAAGAGGTAGAAGCATGTGGCGGGTTGCACCCCCTTCTTTCCAAGTTATTAACTTGTTCAAGACACCCTTTTTTTTATCAGCGGTTCAGATGAACCATTTTTTACAACTGAATTTTGTCCCAGCTGAATTGTAATGAGACCCATATTCATTGGCACAAAGGCTGAAATAGAGAGCTTTATCCGATTTGATTTTTTGATCTTCTCAGCCCGTTTCAGAAAATTAAACCTGTATGTAACTTGGTGAACAATAACACAATTAATTTATCATTCAAATTATATGATATAAAACAATTGAACATTGAACTTTCTTACCAGTCTTTGGCAGGCTTTAACCAATCTTGATTCCGCTATCTCTAAAGCATGAAAAACAATTCATGGTATGGATTATTTTTTTTGATTTACTTTTTGTCCAAAATGTGATGGGGTTCTGCGATCTAAATCAAAACATATATACTAAAAAACTGGGTTTATTTTATCAAGTAGTTACATTTATGTTGATGGGACTAACCTCAATTAGCAGTGTGCTTATTTGTGTAAGTTCCCTTTCCCAAACATCAATGTTTAATGTCTATCTGTTCGATGTGTCTACTTGACATGAATGTCGGTAACAAATTATCAAATCAAATCAAATCAAAAGCAAGTGAAAATGTATGCCAAATCTGCCTAAATCAGGGGTCTAAAGCCCCCTTCATTTAACAATATTTTGTTCTAAATATATAATAATGCAGCTTCCACGAAGTACATAGCGCACATAATTTTCCGGATGCACCCCTCCCCTCTTCCCGCCAATATTGAATTGGAGCCCAACCGTCCCTGCTAATACCCCCCTTGAAAAGTAAACGAATACATGCATACATAAATAAATAAATATAAATAAAAGCTAATAACAAATAAATAAATAAATAGATTTATAAATTGATAATAAAATCAATTAATTAATTAATCAATAAAAAAATAATTTATAGATAAAATTAATATTAATAATCAATTAGAATGAAATAAAAGAAAAAAAACATTTGTTTTGAATAATTAACATGAAAAATGTGGACTTTGGTAATACAGCTTACTATGTAAAAAAAAAAAACATTGTTAGCAATTGTACATAAACTTTAAATTTGGGTAACTCTTTACGTTTCAGTATTATAGTTTTCAATCACTTTCCTATAAACAATTTTGATAAGAATTTAGATTCTGGATTCTAAAATCCTGAGGGCAACATTGATCTCACTGTCCGATCCCACAACAACAGGAACATCTGAACATCAGTATTCAATGTATTCAATATATTTTGAAAGGAAAATTTAAAGAGAGAGAGAGTGCTTACGTGTACGGTACTTGAATACAAGACACATAGTGATGATGATGATGATGATGATGATGAGGATGATGAGGATAGATAAAGTTATTGAGAAGGCTGAGTAGAATGTATTGTCTTCAGGAGGTTTCGGTGGCATCGTTGTAGAAGCTCTAACGGGAAATCCTGGAGATGTGTTGAAAAGTCCTCCCTCTTGATCTAACGATAACAATAATCATGAATTTATCGCTATTTTATTTGCGAAAACTTAGGCCAATATACATGGATAAATATTTGATTTGTAGACATTTACTGCTCAGCTATTTGCACATTTTCGACAATACGATTTTGTAGATCTTTACAAACACCTCCTCGTTTATTGTTGTTGCCGTTCTATTTTTACCATGTCATTTGTCTTTAAAAACGTAAATTCTAGCAATAACAACTATTTTGTTCATCCTTTCTTGCCTTCTCTAGTTGCCGTACGCGCCCATTCTTGTGACAATGTTTGTTTTGTCATCTACTATTCTCTATTTTCCGATTTCCATTCCTCGTTTCTCATAGCTAACTTTACACCATTTCGTTCTACAATTCCTTCTTCCTCCCTCCTACATTTCTTTTTTCTATCTACCTGTAAAAATTGTTTATTTACAGGGCCTATTCATAACAGGCCTTGCTTTACTTTAAATGCCCATCTAATATACATAAATATACAATGGATGATGAAATTGGCTTGGATGCTTTATATTATCATGATTATACTGCAATAACATTATACAAATTATTGTATTGTTTTAGTTGACTATAATACAGGAATATTAAAATTTCGCGGCTTTATAGTTCTCCTTAGAACTATAAGCTAAGAAAGATAACCAACAGTCTTTTTCAAGCCTACACACACTCAAGAAAGAAAGATTATCGAGTCCTTTTCAGGACTTCCCAATCCTCTCTCTCTCACACATGGTGTAACCGCAAGCCTACTGTATAAAGGAATTTTTGTTACGTATTTGAAATTTAAAAAAAAATGAATAAAAATAGTTATTAATTTCACGTGATCAAGGTTGTATAAATATGATAGCACTACAGCCAGGTTATAAATTAAAGACTATTTTGAAATACAAAATGCACGTACAAGTTGTAAGGCTTAGCCAAGCCAAAATTTGTGGTAGTTATAGGATGTTGCTTTTGAAGTGATACAATACTTTATTATACCTGTAACAGATAGCAGTACTTGGCGACCTTCCCTAGTGAAATCAGAAGTAGCACTAGTCACCACTTTACAGTAATAGGTTCCATTGTCTGTCTTCTTGAGATCCTTGATCGTTAAAATTGTAGCATGGTTGCTGACCTCATATCTTGTGTCGGTAGTCGTTGGGGTAATACTCTGGACATCAAGAGAGTAGATAGTGTCATTGTTCTTCTTCCAGTACACCCATATCCATGTATCGTCGGGGGAAAAGGGACACAGCAAGGTGACATTTCCTCCAATGGAGACAGTTTCCTCTGTACAAGGAGGAGAAAATTATCATATAGATACAATGCCACTGCTGTTATACCCTTGGTATATCGGAGACGCTTGTTCACTTTATGCCGCAGAAAAACGTTTTTTTAATAAATTGTTTGTTGGATCTTTTAACTCATACTTAACAACGGCATATGCATGATATTCTAATGAGCCTTTGCTTGATGCAGGGCGCTATGAAATACAGAATAAAAGGAGAAAATACTCTTCTCTCTAGTCATCTTTACAGTGTAAATATTGTGTTTTTTATTCACCGTGATAATGATTAAATTCATTCCCTGGCTCATTCAGAAATCCAGTGGCAGTAACAGTTTGACATTATGCTTCATAGAGAAGGTGCCATTAACTTACACACACATTTCTATGAGAGTTGGTCCAAACCATTGAGCCTAAATGGAGGAGGCGGGGAGAGGGTGCTCAAACAATATGATACAGACCCCCCCCCCCCACCACCCCCCGTTTTTTTTTATCTAGAACTCTTACTGTATTCCCTTGTTCCAAATATTCTTGGGGTCATAATTGTTTTAGTGGGCGTGAGTGTGTGTGTGTATGCTTGTGTGTATGTATGTGTACGTGTTTTTGTGTGTGAAGAGAGAGGGAGAGAGATGGGGGAAAGGGGTAGTACATATATATATATATGAAGAGAGAGAGAGGGGGAGAGAGGGGGCTTGAATCAAATTTTAAATTTACTCAGGTTCCCACATGTCCTACCATCAATCGCCACGTTGATGTATTGTAAAACATGCATTAAAAGTCAACACACCTGACTGAGCGGCTTGTCTTCTGATTGGCCCTCCCAACGTCAAAGAAACTGCGAACATACAGGTCATGCAGTTCACGCAGGTAATAATGCCTTTCATTGTGTAATTCCTGTAGTATATAAAATTAAAAATATGATCATATATCTGAACAGAAGCATAATGGGCAAAGTGGTTCATGACCGAATATCTTGATTTTGACCTACCCCACGAGAGAATGTCATTAATTCAGTTCATCCACAAAGTCAACTAAATCTTCACAAACCTCATGCACAATTATTATTTTGTTTGTATATATTTCTATCATCATTGTTACCAATATTGTTATTAATTTCATTATTGTTAACATTATCAACGTTGTTATTATTACAATCATCAATACCATTATTAATACTAGTAGTAGTAGTAGTAGTAGTAGTAGTAGTAGTAGTACAGTAGTAGTAGTAGTGGTTTGAGTAGAAGTATTATCATTATAGCTTGTTATCTCTAAGGTAAAGTTGTCTCCAAAGGCCGGCCTACATGTCGGGATTACAAGAAACATATCTCATGAATTATTATGTATTTAATGGAAGGATTACCTCTAGTAAAGGTTAATAAATAATGTTTTCCATCCTATCTTTTGTTTGCAATCATCAACATATCTCCACTTCTTGATCAGTGTGATATTTGGGTGTCATCTTCGACGGCACAATGATAATGGATGATACAGTCAAGTAGAAAGAGTATGTCGGAGTGTGTATGCCCAGATAAGAAATGTGTGGAGTATCAGGAAGGTGCTTCCAGATGAGGCGGCTGCTGTAAATGTGCCCGAGGAGAGGCGAGGGTAATTATCAATACAGCTTAATTGTGTTGTATATTGAATACCCGACATGTAAAGGATTTAATAAAGCTTCCTAAGAAACAAATGAGTTTCACAAATATCAATTCAACTTTTTTGTATTGATTTTATACGTGTTTTACGTGGTCAAAACATCACCTCCCTGTAGATGTGCCCACCTACCTCTACATGTTCCCGAGGAGAAGAGAGTGTAATATGCCATACGGCGTGTGTTATATATTGCATATCCTAGATGTAGAAGATGAAATAAAGCTTTCTAATATACACATAAATTTCACAAATATCGATCCAACTTCTTTTCAGATTTTTTTTTTAATGTACACAATGTAGAAATTGTGTTCTTAAATTAAAAAACGACAATTAGAATCGCCAAATGTTTAAAAGCGCGCTGTTAAAATAAAAACTCAACAAATATACTAAACACTCACATACTACTACCGCAGAACAACAAACAATAACCTACATAATCCTGATTTAACCATGGAGTTACTAGCCGTGCTGCAGCTGCCAGTTTAAAAAATAACCTCAATTCTCGCGTACGTACGAGCGCGGTATTCCTCCATGAAGCCGACACGACGTCATTAACATGCATATTCATGACCGCCTTGTAGAGAGGCTTCAGACATTTTGATGACATGATGATAATAATAATGGGTTCTTGTACTGTAAAGCGTTGATATATGACATAATAATAATAATAATGTCAATTTATAAAGCGCACATATCCATTCTAAAAGACTGCTCAAGGCGCTCTTGTACAACATCAAAATAATTATACAATATTAAAACTACGACATAATTATACACTATAAAAACTACGACATAATTTTAAAATATTAAAACTACGACATAAACAAATGGTGCTTAAGTTTCTTCTTAAATATTTCAACTGATGATGATTGTCTTATTTCTAATGGTAAAGTGTTCCATAGTTTGGGTGCAACGTTAGCAAAAGCCCTGTCCCCCCATTTGTTATTGGTTTTGGGTGTACATAACTGGAGCTGTGAACCTGAACGTAAATTCCGTTGTGGGGTGTAACAAGTAATGGGGTGAAGAATGAAGAAATGTTTTGTAAGCAATGAGTAACAGCTTATACATAATTCTTTTTGAGACTGATAGCCAATGAAGAGATTTTAATATATCTGAAATACTGTCTGATCTACTGCGGAGAGTGACGAGCCGAGCTGCCATGTTCTGAACTCGTTGCAGACGGGCTATTTGATTTTGAGGAAGGTCAATATACAATGAATTACACATATCCAAACGACATGTAATAAAAGAATGAACAATCTGCTCAGTGGCTTTCTGATTCAGATATTTTCTGATCCTCCAAATATTGTGAATATGGAATGATGCTGAACTAACAACATTTGAAATCTGAGATTTCATGGTCATTCCAGCATCAAACAAAACTCCAAGATTACGAACCTGATTAACACATTTTATTTCTGAGTTGCCAATCATGATCTTTTGTGCAGAAAATGTACTCAACTGCCTGGCAGATCCAATCAACATGTACTCAGTTTTGTCTTCATTTAACTTCAGAAAGTTATCATTCATCCACTGACTAACCGACCTAAGGCATGACTCAAGAGTTTTTATACCAATATCAACATTACATTGGGATGGTTTTAGCCGTAAGTACAATTGAGTGTCATCTGCGTAAAAATGGTACTGTACATTGTGCTCCATATAACTAATTAACACTCTTCCTTGACGTATAACCACTAGTTTTAATAAGGGAGGGTCGTACCAGGACGTTGACCAGACCAAAAATTAAGATCAAGAAAAATGATAATCCAAATTGTATTCTTGATTGCAATTGGTAAGACGTGAAACACAAATTTCACTTGATTTGTATTGTATACTTCCTGTTTGTCTGCTTTCATTTCTATGATCATCAACATACAATGAATAATACACAATGTAATGTGACAACAACATGTCGGATTTTAGGTTGTTTTAACGAAATACAGCTGCTATTCCATTAACAATTTGCGTAATGTTGAATAAAATGTACAAATTTTCTGTATATTTAATTTATCTATGTAAGATCAGACTCACCTTTTATCTCTTTAACCAGTCCTTACCTTCCGTTCAAAGCTAGAGTAGAGCAATGGCTTGAATGCGGTTTAAACGTAACGGGGATTTCCACTTGACCCCGAGGTTTGGTAACGGGGATTCCCCCTTTTGGAGCAAAGTCTGATGCTATACTTCAAAGATTTGATTACAATTATATAACATTTTACTATTTCAATAAGTAAACTGCAACCAACATGTATAAGTAGTACTTCTATTATATTTACTGTATGTTGGTGTTACTGTTTTTATTACAGAATTATGGAATTGAATAAATGCTGAATTGAATAGACGTTGTACAATGTACCCCTTTCACGATATTGCTCAATGTCAGTTTCCGGTGGGAATTCCCAACTCATGCTCCGTGTATAGTCTAATTCTAAACTTTGTGCTTCGTGATTATTTTTTTTTCTTCATGTGATTAAAAAAACATTACAAAAACACTTGACTAATTCCAATATATTACTGTGTATCAACTTGGCTTGTATCCCTGCAGACATAAAGGCCCGAATTCACAACGGAGGTCTGAGGACAGACCCGGTTTGATCAGACCAAGGTTTATACAGACCTTGGTCTGAGCTCAAACCTGGTTTATTTTCAAACCCATTCCACAAAGGAAGGTTTGTATAAACTTTGGTCTGTAATTCCCAAACCTCGGACCAAGGTTTGTAAAACTAGTCTCAGCCATAGGGTTTCTAACATAATTTTTATGGGCTAGGGTTTAAATGTTAAGAATTGACAAAACTGTTAAACTAAGCATTGTTAGTACGATCCGGACATCTTAATGAGCAATCTTGAAAAGATGATGGTTAGAACATCTCTGAAATAAACTTTTGAATTGCATTTTCATGAATTAATCGAACCAAACTGGCGCGCCGATGCAGAAAGTGCCCCACGTACTCACATTTGTGTGGTGCTGGTGAAGCACTCAATCTGACCCAGAACAAATTGACATCGGCACCTGAAAACCTTCGTTAGATTAATACATCTAAGGTTGTCAAGGGCTCTTTTAAATTAACTGTAAGAACCTTATTGTTTTGGGGGCTACAAATTCTTATCAATAAAATCACCTAACAATAATAATAATAATAATAATAATGATTTAATATGAATTAAGTTTTTATTGTGATTAATATATTAATTCATTTGATTGCAATTGTTAATTACTATAGATCTATATAGTTATTTTTTTAGAATTAATGGTCAATCAATTATTATTTTAACTAGTTCCCCGTTTGTTTCCCCAACTGGCTATTTTTTCACATCAAAATTGTAACTGGTAAATGATTTGTTTCCATATAATATTATTTTTTGTTAAATTCCTCTATGCTGGCCATCTTTTCTTTCTCTCTCCCTCCCTGTCTCTTTCTCTGTCCCCGTCCGTCCTCTCTCTTTCTACCCATTTTTGTTCTCTCTCCCTCCCTTTCTCTCTCTATTAATTCTTTTTCTTTCTCCCCTCTCTCTCTCTATTCATCTTTCTCTCTCTCCCTCCCTGTCTCTTTCTCTGTCCCCGTCCCTCCTCTCTCTTTCTACCCATTTTTGTTCTCTCTCTATTAATTCTTTTTCTTTCTCCCCTCTCTCTCCCTCCCTTTCTCTCTCTATTAATTTTTTTCTTTGTCCCCTCTCTCTCTCTATTCAACTTTCTCTCTCTTCTTCTTCTTTTTTGCAATGAAACACATAATGCAAAACCATGCAAACTGCAAACACACACATCTGCACCCCCCCCCCCAAAAAAAAAAAGGGAGAAAGAGAGAGAGAGATAATCTGACACATATCTATTTCAGTTATCTTTGTAAATATATGAAAGCAAGAATATTGTATTTGTATTTTCATGTTTTACATAAATAATTGAGCATACAACACAATAGTAATCTACCGTTTGTTCAAACAATGCAGTTCACATTTGTAAATTTTGTAGCATGCTTATATAAAATATAGCCCACTAGAGGTTAAGAGAGGCTCTGGAAGGCCAATTAAAAGTCTCACTGTAGCGTTATTACTTATTAGCAGAAAGAAAATCAGAAATACAACAAAATGGGTGACGAAATTCAAATTTGCACATAAAAGTTCTTTAATTCTGACTTCGCTTAGTACAGTAAATAATATTTGTTGGAATACTCTCCCCTAGCTGACAACCAAATAATTTATATTGACCCACCCCTCAACTCAGCAGTGTATACAATGCTTATTATAGTTAAATCGGGTGCATTTAATCTACAGAGAACACTTAATTACAAATACCGTCAGAGTGACAACAAATACTTATCAACTAAACATAACATCAAAAATATTCATAAATAATCAACAGTTCAACACCCAGGTTCTTGATGTAAAGCTGCATAACTACAAAGTATTGTGGGAACACCAGGGAGCAGGGAGAAATACATTTCGAGGTAATTCCAGTTGCAATTGAGTTAAATCTGTATTTTATAACTTATTACCGTATACATTGAAAATTTTTGTGGAATCCTTCATTAAATAATGTATAGCTCACTAAATAGATAGATAGTGGTAGTTATTTTACTTGACAGCTAAGAAAGCAATAAATGCTTGTTAGTAAGCTCCAGTGTTAGCTGTTTTAGGCTATACTTGGCCAAACCAATGCTATATTTGAACAACATGAATTTCCCCAATATGGGTAACAGGAAAGCATAAAAATAATTAAGAAGTGTCGACCTTCTCTCTTAGATTGATGAGGCATGGAACGTCCTCATCCTTGCATTTAATAAATATGTGCTCAATCACACATCTCCCTTTTTTGTGTGTGAAGTGTTAAAGCCCCACTGTACTACTTGTAGCTACTTGCTCCCTCTATATAGAAAACTTCCCCAATCTGTGCCTGTTAATCCCCCATGATCCTCTTTTTCTTATGTTAATTGAGAACTGAATTGATGAGATAGCCTCCCGTCAGTGACCTCGCTGGGTTGTCTAATCCTCTTTGGCTGAACTAGTACAGATGGCCTTTAAAGCACATCTGTGGTCGACCCTCTGAATGAAGAAATGGCTTCTGATGAGGCAGAGAAGGCATGGATACCTGCAAAATCGAATGGACAAAATAAACAATATCATAAACAATATTCTTAATTTCAACTTGTTCATTTTTTTTCTTAGAGGGGGGTGGGGGGGGGGGTAATACTATAGAAAAGGATACAATGTATTGTACACATAATCAGGAATAATTCAATCCTGTGTCACTAATACAAAAACTATGAGGTTCCTCTTGACAACAAACTAATCAAGTTGCATCCAGATATCAAAAACATTAATTTTGATTTGTGAACTGAAATGTAAAAGCACATGAGCTCGTTTGAATTAATTACTTAATGCGAGTTGTTACTATATTACCAAATGAACATTCCTAACATGTCACATGTTGGCCAAATACAAAAAAGGAAACAAGATTGATTAAGAAAAAGAATAAACAAATGTTTTTATATAAAGAAAAAATCTACCTACCCTATAGTCTATCTCCAAGAATCAACTGTTATTCATATGCCCTAGCATCAAGCTGTCAATTCAGTGCACACTCAGAAAAGATCCTGGCATCGTGGCTGCTACCAGTCCAGGCCACCTTGCAACGATACTAGTTATTTTCCCAGCATAATCACAGACAACCTGTCAATATGAAATAACATGTTGGCATTCATTAGTTATTGAAACTCACTCATTTCACACTTCAGATAGGCCGTGAAATGTATAAATTTCACTTGTTATTTATGGTAATTAATGCAAATGCAGTTGAATATGTGATAATTGCTTTTCAATATCTATTTATACAACACAAATTGGAAGAAAATGCTAATTACCCTATATTTATTGACTGAATGATGAAGTATTTCTTCA
The DNA here is from genome assembly GCA_035222895.1 of Strongylocentrotus droebachiensis. Taxonomy (NCBI): domain Eukaryota; kingdom Metazoa; phylum Echinodermata; class Echinoidea; order Camarodonta; family Strongylocentrotidae; genus Strongylocentrotus; species Strongylocentrotus droebachiensis. The sequence continues at coordinate 467,468 of JAVYIG010000520.1, read as the reverse complement.
TTTTTAACTCATGTTTTCATTGTTTATCTTGTAACAATGTAAACAAAAATAATCTCACTTTTAACAAAACATTTCGAGCCTAAAACAACAAATGCTTTGTGTGGGGGGGGGGGGGGGAGGGGGTACCCACTCTCTCATCTTTTTATGGTAAATGAACCTGTTTGTTTTTCTATAGTTTAAAATATATAGTGGTAATTGCCATTGATCAATTTACATGCTTCTCTTTGTTGTTTTTTCTTTCATTGATCAATGGAAAAAACAGTGGCCCAATTGCCATGGCCATCAAAAAAATATCAGAAATCTAGAGATCATATCTGCATTGCCAATAGAAGGATGGAACAAGTTTTGATTTTTCAAATTTCCCTTTCGTTAAAAAGATATTAACGAGTGTTAGGATTTTTAAGTTTAACTATCCATTGGATATTCTTAACTGTGTACAAAGGCAGTGAAATGAGTACCTGTACGCGAATATTACTTTAATATCCATTTGGCCACTAGAAATCTTGCATTGGTCACCAATGAAATAGCATGGATGTACAACACACAAGACTGGAGAGTGTATATATCTAATGTGAAAATTTTGCAAGGTACAAAAAAAAGGTCTAAAGGGAAAGCCGTGCTGGATCCAGTCATGATGTATTCATTTATTCTCACCTGAACATCGATGGAGTACCTGTTCTTCCTATTGAAGTAGTACCTGGCTCTTGCCCCACCAGGGCTCCTGATGTAAACATGTGTCCCATCAACAGCAACTCCTGGAAATATGCAGTACTGGAAAAACTGCTTCTGAATCGTAGTCACTTTTTGCCTTGTTGTAACTTGTAGGAAACTTCATGACTTGTCCCTTTCTTCTGACAACAGCTTCGGAAACATCCCTCACTACTCTCCATTCGGCAAACAGATGAATGTGACACGGCATGCCGCCTCCTCACCTTGCATCCTTTAGATCGAATTACCTTTTAAAAAAAATTAAAAAAACAAGCATTCAAATAAATAATTTTTTTGCTGGTTTATGCTATTAAATATTTTTGCATCCCCAACTGTAACTGTCACTGTCACTTAAAAACAAAAATTATCCTGATTTCTAGATGTGGTGTGAATCAATTTAACATAAAAGACAAAATTGTCTATGCCTTTTCTAATCTCCTTCACGGCTTCACCTTTTGTGAAATTTAAGCAACAAATCACAAACTTGTTTCCAACACATAATCTGAATAATTTCCTCATGTATTAAAGCCAAATAACAGTATTGGGAAATGCCCCACACACATATTATGAAAATTAATGCTTTCATCACCTACCATGTAAAAGAATAAATATCATAACTAATCTTACAATGTATGGAATATGACAGAAAATGCTTAGAAATTGAATAAATTTATGTAAACGCACATGTGCATGGCTTTAGGGGCTTGCACGGTCGTAGGCAGACCAGCGGAGCGGGGCAAACGAACAGTGAATTTAGGCGGTCAACATGAATTGAAATATTTCTGGATTTTAATAACGACACTAGGGTTGGATATTCATCAAGTAGTTTGGCCATGTTTTTGCCAACTTTCCCAATACAGAATTTGAATTCAAAGTACTTCAATCTAAAACAAAAGGCTCATCATCCAGCGGGTTTTCCCAATCTCAGAGGCCTCTGCCCAGTTGTGCTGCTATATATTGCTCCAGCTCCTCCTCCAGGTACACCAGCTCATTATGCTAAATCAGCTGCATTTCTACCACCATCTTTACTGGAGTGAAGATAAAATGAAACAAATGTTTAAACAAGGTTTTTAAAAATAAAATAAAGAAATGTTACTTGTGCTTGTGACTTTGTGGGTGATCCTGGCTCTGGGGACTAAGCCAGTTAATTAAGACAATTAGAACCAGATCTAAATTTAATAAAAGCTTTGCTTGTCATGACTCATAAACAGAAATAACCGTCTGATATGGGTCAGTTTAATAAAAGGCAAAATGATTATAAAGGAAAAACTGTGATAACGCCATTACGAACGTGTAGATGGCGCACAGTTTTTCCTTCATAATCATTTTGCCTTCGGCGTAGACTAGAAGGGATGAGATTGATTTAGATGACTCCGGCAGCGAGAGTTTAACACACCTTGCAAGATTTTCAACACGGCTGTCAATTTAGACCCGTAATTTCCTTAAAAGGGACCATTAAACGGATTATACAGTCAAGTTGGTAAGTGGAACCGATGTTAGTATAACCTTCTCCTAATTTAAAATAATCAATGCATGAGGTAAAATGACATTTTGGGGGATTTTGGGGGCAAAACGCTACGACCAGACCTGGTCGTGGCGTTAGCAAGGACATGTGTATAGACGGTTTCCGTCTCTAAAGAGAGAGCCGGCCGACCCTACCCCAATAAGAGGCTAACGAACGAAAGAGACGGAAAATTCGGTCTAGGCCCGGCTAGGCCCAACTCCAGCCCAGGGTCAGAGGCTGCGAGCTCCGCCGCCGCCTTGGGCGTTGGACTCGAGCTCCCTCAGACTCAGTCCCTGAACTCTGGAATTGAGAGGCCGTCGGATATGAAAACATCGAACATTTCATGGAAAATGGAAAGTTATAAAGCATATCAAATAGTGAAATGTCAGTAACGTGAAGAGTATGAATTCGATTACATGTAAAGGTTTTATACTTACGATTTTAAGGAAAGGATCGAGAGATTGAGAGATTTCAATGGCACTAAAATCGGGCTGACCAGATACTATCGCAGATTGTTTTGGCGGTGAATTATTTGGATAAAATCAATCGAGCATAAATTATCTCCACCCAGTGCTGCATCCTGATTGGTTGATAGCTCTCAAACCAGGTTTGAGAAATTACAAACCTCCTATCTGAGCAGTCTGTAATTTTTGGGTCTGATGACGTACATAAACCTGGTCTGAGGACAAACCTTGCTTTGTGAAATGTAATTTCAGACCAAGGTCTGAACTCAAACCTGAAACGCTTCATATGACGTACATAAACCTTGGTCTGAGGACAAACCGGCTTTGTGAAATGCATTTCAGACCAAGGTCTGAACTCAAACCTGAAACGCGTCATATGACGCACATAAACCTTGGTCTGAGCTCAAACCTTGCTTTGTGAATTCGGGCCAAAGAGTTGTAACAGTTCCTCGAATTCTGATGTAATTTTCATTTCATTTGTTGTGAAGCCTTGACTGAAAACTAAAATCATGACTACGTATCGTGTATAAACATAATGTTTGTGTGCGTGTGTGTTATGTGTGTGTGTGCGTATGATTGCATAGAGCAGCGATTTCACCCAGTGTACCGCGAGAGACAATGGATACAACAATAATATATTTTGAAATAACATGAAAAGAATGTAGTTTGGTGAGCAAATAACATTTTATAGATATTAAAATGCATTTTGCCTCCCTTGCTTCGCAAGACTGAGGATATAGGAACGGAAGAAGTCGTTTTCCCTCTGGCTCTCTTCATTCACACGCAGAATCTAGAAACAGGATGATTCAGAGCAATGAGATGACAGGATAAATGATTGTATTCAAGGCCACAATATGTAATCTTATACACTGTCGCTCATATAGTTGGAATATTTTTGTTTTACCCGAATTTATGGAATTATTTAAATTTAAAAAATAATTTAAAAATAATAGATCTAGGTAATAGTATACATTCTCAAATTTTATTGAATAATAATTTGCCAATGTGTGTTTTGCGTGACTGCTAAAGCATGTGTATGCTACTATGCTTATCAACTAGGGGACCTACGCCCTTAAGTCATAAATGACAGTAATGAGGATTAATGCCCCACACAAGGGCACTAATATAGCACATCGACACGGTTTTGATCCCGGGGCCTCACAGTTACGAGGCCATTGCTTTGTCACTGAACCATGACTGTACACTTTTTGTATTGCGCACGCTCACGAATATAAAAACAGGATGGTTTATATTTGGGAAAAAATGCGTCAGCTCCCTTTGCGAAATATCTGTCTGTACACCTACATGCGTATAATTATGTAAACTTAGGAGTATCAGAGCGATGCAAAATAAATCTTCTAAGATGCATATAGGATTGGGGTGAGAGAACTTTTTTTTTTTTTTTGTCCCGGAAATTGGAAAACTATGCCGACCGATACTTCGTTCAGAAGGGGGGGGGGGGGGGGTAGGTCACTTTTTTGGTCACCCCTTAGCACAAATTGAGGGGGTTAACCCCCCCCCCCCCCCTGCGTACGCGCCTGGGTCTCACTGATTATAAGCTTTTCGATACACCACTGGCACTGCAAAGTACATAATTTAAATGTTGTGGTTAGGCCGATCAACCATTGTCCTATATCTTGCAGAAAGTGAAAGAAAGCGATATTATAATATACTGCCCTTTATCCCGCAATCGAAACTCCCTCTCATCATAGCCACTTTTGAACAGTGTGAACAGGGCAGATCCAGGATTCTCTGGCTGGAGATGGGAGGGGGAGCACAAGTCCGAAAACTATGTGATAGGCCGAAAGAAATTATTTCATTATTATTTTGTTTGGTGTTCCGTAAAAAGGCAACCACCCAGTGATTTGTTTCGTCTGTCTTTCCCACTCTCCTGGGGGCTTTGTTCTGTTTTTATTTTACCGGTGGATGGGCACGTGCCCCTGCTGTACCCTGGATCCGCCTCTGGTGATTATGTCTCGTATGTATTGTTTTAATTGGAAAGAATTGAGAAGGACAATATAATGTATCACATAGTTGGCTATTAGAGGAAACCCACTTGTGTCATTCAAATGCTGTCACAATATTTCACTTTCTATTTGTTGTGTGGCCTCTATGATCCAAGCTTGAGCCTGTAAACGAATACATAATTCATGTGAGAATTCTCTCTGATCTGTATAATGGATATTTTCCTCGTTTCTTTGATGTGCTTTCTACCGTTAACACGTATGTATCCTTTAATCATGAATGTGTCATTAGTGTACATTTTCATGTTAACGTCGTTGTATAAATCAAATTATTAAAAAATAGTTCATATTCTGTACCATGTTTTCAGGAAACTGTACGTGTATTGTTTAAATACTGCACTAATGATGCTCCCAATACATTTAGGTCAGGATATGGGAGAAAGTATTCATTGCAACACAATCTTCAAACATTTTGTTAGGAATTATTTTGAATTAGTATTTAACGACTTAGTGATACAGGATTTGACCGCTTTTTGTATTTTAGTCTTACAGTAATACTTTAAATCAAGAAGTCAAAACCTGTATTTCGTGAAGGGTTTTCCAACCTGGCGACGGTATTATGCAATTTGCATTCTGACTATTGAGATACGATGATATATACAGGCGCGGATCCAGGATTTCTTAGGGGTGGGGGCCCGAATTTGAAATCAATTTGAAATTTAGTGTGCTGAAATATGAAAATCGTGCCGGCCAATATTTCGCTCAGTGGGGGGGGGGGGGGGGGGGGGGGGGGGGGGGGGGGGGGGGGGGGGGGGCTAGTGAGCACAATTTCTTTTTTGTCCTCGAAAATTTGAAAAATTTCACCCCCCCCCCCCTTGAGCGCCAGGGGGGGGGGGGCCATCTCCAAAAAAAGGTAAACTTAACGTTAAAAAATGTAAAAATACACATTTCCCCCCCCCCCCCCTCCTGGATCCGTCACTGGATATATAACAAGTAAATGTAACAGCTCGTCCCTAGGTAAGCGAGTATATATTTGATTAAATTAAAAATGGTCCATAATTTTAGGAGCTGGAGGGTTGACGGTTTGGGGAAATGGTCCAGTGGCTTCCTTTATCGGGGGACCCTCTGAGCTATCGTGCTTCTTCTCGCCTACCAATCCTCCTATCAATCCCGGCGCATGGAGTTCTCACGATGACCTCCGAATCGGATCTTGTAGAGGGACCCATTGTACAACTACCTCGTCGAAATATCAACTATCTGTTTCTACGACTGGTAGTACTGGAATGATGACTATGACAATTAACGACACACAGGTTACAGATTTTGGAAGTTATTTGTGCAAAGTCTCAACAACCGAGGATACTAAGTCAGTGTCGTTGGATCTTGAGTTTAGAGGTACTTCTGCTTTATACACACTCTATTGCCTCCTTATTGCATAGTCATAGGTTATCATTGTGTTACCTATCGACTGAAACAATAAATTAAAGCACTGATAAGTGTTTCACCATGACAGTGTTTGATTGCGTCGTTTAAAATAATTATGTTAAATAATAAATAGTTAAATCTAGAGAAGCTCTTATAATTATGATAGCAACAAAAAATAAATTCAAGCACTAACAAACAAGCCATTTTGAAACTTACATGGACCGTTAGGCAATGACACTTGATTAACTATTTTGTCCATCATGGTCCTTGGTTCTTTTGTTTTTTTATCGAACTTCTGTTTCTCACAGGACTTCTCAAAATTGTCCTGTAAATCAAAAGTGGGTCAAAAAACATAGTTTGGGTACCGGGCAACATTTGTTCATGAATGAGTTCTAAACATTTCATTTATTGTAAGCACATATACCAATATTGCGATCGATTCTAAGCAAAAATTTAGCCGTATCATACAATATTATTTTGCATGTATCGTTAAAGTTTGTGTTATTGTCGTTGTGTTCCCCCTCTCTCTCTCTCTCTCTCTCCCACTCTCTATCTACAGAGTGTCCGATGCGAATACCAAATATTACATGTTCATCCAGTGTAACCATTGGCTCGACAAGCAGTCCTTTGACTATGCAATGTTTCGACCAGTTACAAGATAATCAATCTTTTCGACACCAAGCACAATATGATGTAGTTCATCTCCAAGAATCTTCTTCCCTGCATCATGCTAGAAGAACCGGGAACTTCTCTTTGTTGACTGAGACTGTGAGCCTCACCAGAGATAGCATTCCTAACGCAACGGAAGACTCGGGTATAGATATTATCACCCAGTGCTGTAGGAATGAGACTAAACTACCTTGTAAGCCGACTGGTGAAAACTTTTGTTCTGGTCTTTGCAGTACAACAGTCTTGTGTAAGTGAATAATGTGATAATGTGCATAATGATTAGCAATTATAATTCTGTTGCAGCAGGAAATAACAACACAGTAAGAGAATGGGTCTTTGCATTGAAAACCATTCGTATTCTTTCAAACCTTTTAATTGTTGATTGATATATGTTCACACTGCATTCCATCTGATGTTAAAATAACCTACAGATCCTCCTTCTAATCTCGTCTTGACACAATCTCCACCGGGACCTTGGCGGGATGGTTGGCGAAATGCTTCCATCCTCTGCAGATCGAATGGCTTTCCATCCCCAACCGTCTCCTGGCGGAGAGTTCATGAGGATGGCTCACCTGTGGTCGTCCTGGCGAATGGCACAGAGTCATCCAGGTTGTTCTTCCTGGAGGTTCAGCGTCATCAAACCGGAACATATAGATGTGAAGCTGATAATCCCCTAGGAAGAGTAGACACAATGAAGCATTTATCAATACAATGTGAGTTTTCTGTCAGACAATTCATACATTTTTACCTTTATTATCCATTTTTCAAAGATTAATTAATATAACCCGACTACAGCTGGTTCTCAATCAAATGATTAATTCGGTCATCATGGTCATATTAAGAGTAATATATCATTCAATATTAAAAGCAAACATTCTTATTATCCATAGATCCTCCTTACATTGATCACCGGATGTCCGTCGTTCACGGTAATGAAGGAACTGTCGTCAGCCTACCGTGTATCGTCGATGCCAATCCTTCAACATCATCAATGATCACGTGGTCTACTTTTAACCAATCACGCATCACCACAGATGAAACTTTCTTCATCGAGTTGATCGGTCAATCAGATAATAAACCAGAACGCAGGGAGAGTAGAATTTCATTCACGGTCCACAGAGCCTTGTTTGGAAATTATACATGTACTACCAGAAATACCATAGGATCAGATTCTGCCGTCGTTCAGCTCTCGGGACACTGTAAGGAATCGTGTTAGTTTCTGTAAACCCTTTATAATCGTAGCGCTCGATGCGTCGTTTTGGACTTATGGCTGCGTCAATGACTGTATGGTAGTGTATTTCACACATCGTACAAAGAGTGCAAAATGAACAATTGCGTTTATCACTTGCTTATGCAATAATCACATTTTCGTTGTCGACTAGTGATTAGCGTACGCGTACAACGCAAGCTATAGACACTAAACCGAGTTAATAACATACTCAAAATCTATTTTTCTATGTTCAATTCATCGTTTCAAATTGAACATATTAAAAAAGAAACGCAATTTGAATTTAATGTTTCTCCTACAGCTTGAGTTCCGGTTGCGTCTTTCACAAAGAAAACCTCATTTTGATAAGATGACAAATCTACAAATAAAGGTATTAAAATAAATCGATTATAACAGGCATTACTATAAGTCATAATTATACTTGATCAACAAAATATTTCATCAAGGAAACACAAAAAGGCCTTTTACATCTACCAATTACAGGTTACCCAGATCCCCCGTCCAACCTGACAGTTATCAGCTACTCGGAGACGTCTCTTACACTCTCCTGGACTCCTGGCCAAGATGGCGGCTTGCCGGTGACGTTCGCCGTTACCTGTTGCGTCAATAAGAGCCAGGTGGAAAGAGCGTGCAAGACGGAGCATTCCATAGTGACTCCGGACCTCACGGTTACTGAGCTTAAAAGCTATACCATGTATAGCATAACCTTGCTTGCCGTCAATGGCGTTGGCAACAGCAAGACCAATGTTGAGATCGTCGCATCTACTGCTCGTAAGTTGGACCAGCCGATTGTGTTGTTCTTTTTTGTCATTCCTTTAATCATGCATTTGTGTATCTACTTTATTTATTTATTTATTTATTTATTTGGGACGGGTATTAGACGCTGAAGATTTGTAATACTCTGATATCCCAGCATTTCAGATGCGCCTGCTTGCACCGTTTGGTTCTTGTTATTGTCGTCTGTATTGTGTTGGTGTGTTACTTTCCTTATTGAATGTTAACACTTTGTAGACCTTTGTAGACCCACATCACATCCATTTTACTTTATACTCAGATACTATCATCAATTAATGAATAAATCAATCAATCATTAGAACCTTGTAAAATCATTTAAATCATAATAATAATCCGAGTAAGTTATTTACAGGCTAAGTTTTGTTTCAAGATGATGCCCTATATTATACGCATGTAAGAGGCCCGAATTCTTTTTACAGTCCAAACTTTATTTAACTTTTGAGAGGGGTGGGCTTCCGTTTTGGAAAAATAAATGTTCTGAGTCAGCATACAAATATCTAACATGGGTGCATCCATTTTATTTGATATAATGTAAACATATTTCTTTTCATTATCTTTCTTACAGCGGAAACTCTAGAAGTGTACGGTAAGTGAATCTACAAATCATTACCAGTACAAATTTCTTCTGGGCAGTATGCAGCGTTGCATGCACAGACACCTCGGACTAAATCGGTGAGCAGATCGTTGTCATTGATCACCAACTGATTGCTCAAGATTTGTTGTCGACTGGACGATTTTGATGTTGCATCGAACACGCTTTGCCGACAAAACTGATCAGCAGAATGTTTTTTCTGAAATCTAACCGACTGCTCAAGCTTAGACGGCCAGTTGGTGACTGGTCTTCGCTGGCTGAAGGCAGCATTGTCTAATTGTCGACGGCCACGAGTTTGCGATCTATCGACTACCAATTGCCGACCTTCGCGAAATTCTTTTAAAACGTTGATTCACTTTTTGTTCCTGTAAAGCATGTGTAAAGTTATTCCGTCAACTCATCAGTTTTCAAACAGACACATAACCGTACAAGTAATGACACACAGTGTGTGACCAATCGATGACAAGTCTGTGACCATTCGGCGACCAGTCTGTGACCGGTCGCCAATTTAGTTTGACTACAGAACGACATTAAAAGCATGACGAGCAGCAAAAAGAGAGGCATAACTCAACAAAGTGGGACGGTTGTGAATATAGGTCAAACACAGACAATCGAACACGAAAATATTGGATTTTTTTTGTTTCGTTTCATATCCGATGTATTAAAATATGATCAAACACTTGTAGCAGTCTCTGCTTTCGTTTGTATTTTAGTTTGTCTGTTGTTAATTTATAAGTAGGATATACAGATTTTACGAGTATTTTTTTTCTCTCTCTCTAGGTATCAAAGCAAGGTACCAAATAGGATCTGGTACACTAGAAATATCTTCTGCTGAACTTCGTCCTTTCCCAGATGACCTTTGTATTTATGCCGAGTTCCATGTTGGTGGATTTCGACACCGGAACGAGACATGTTTACTTCCGGGTCAGACAGGATATATTCAAAATGGCGCGAATGAAAATCAGCTCTGGTTGGTCGTCTGTGGAAGAGGCGTATGCAGTTCTCGATCAGCCGTGACGTATACAGATGATGAAACAGATATTTGGAGTACGTACCTATAAGGATGTATTCTCTCGGACTATTTGCCAATTAATACAATTCAATAAAAACATGACAAGGGTCCTCCCACGAAATCCTAAATAGATCAAAACGGCTCAAATGCAAATAAAGAAATATAGATCAGAAGACACAAACTTGACTCGTTGATGGTATATTGGTAATTTTTTGGAATTCCTTTTTCCTTGCTCTTTGCCATCTTCCAATTAAGACCTTTAAATAACTAACCTTACTTATACACGTATATGTATATTTATATATACTTTACAGCGTCATGAGGACATATAAAGAGAAATAAATTAGTAATTATAGACATGGTGATTAGCAGGACATTTTGTACTGTTAAAGATTAAAATAGTGCTCTCTACGTACGTACGTACGTTGGCAGGCAGAGGAAACTTAAAGGCATCCAAGAAACACTGGTTTAATCACATTATTATGAATTAAGGGTTAGAGTTAGGGTAATATACCAGTTTTATGATTTCCGTTTAATATACCATTTGGGGTTATATATAGATGTCCTGTTAATACATCATGTAGGTTTGTGTGTGGATATATTACCTTCGCATCATATTTTAAATATCCTTTTTATTTTTCGCGTTGATGTTTAATAAATGTGAGTTTATAATTACCATTCGTTACGCCCATATCGCTTTTCTTTGCACATTATTTGATTATATTCAAGAGTAAATCGCATTATGTAGCAGCCATTGAAGATTTGTGGTCCTTGAATCAACCGATCTGTCCGACATTAGTTTGCAGGCATTAACCGCTTCCGCCGTTGTTCGTAACAGCGTCTGCATTATGAGACTATTCCGACGCCCTACCGCATAAGCACTTTACTTTTGCTGACCCAGAACTAGTCTCTGCTCAATGCCTTAAAAATCGCGGTAAAGTGTCAAATTGGAATATGTGGCTGGCGAATACTGTTCGGGGAATGTCTCTTTTTTCGATGTATTCTGCCATGGAGGTCCATGAAGGAAAATGTAAGTTTTTAAAAAGGTTATTGAATATTGATGATCCATCCTCCCTTTCTTCTTGTCTTCTGAGAAGAAACAATGTTTCGTTTCTGTTTGAAACATATGGCAATTATCATGCTTATTATTAAGAATTAAATTGTGTAGATAGTGCATTGCATTATAATCTCATAAACAGTTAGATTCCCATTTTCTATTTATTTATTTTCTGTATTGATTTCTAGGGCTAATGGTCATTGTGATTCCAGTTTTTTGCTGCTCTATAGGATTTATATTACTGCTTCTGGTGATTGTTTGCATTCGATGGCACAAAAGTCGGCGACGAATGGGTATGAACATTTTTGTTTTGCGTTAACAAAAATTGTAGTATAATTTTTCACGAAATGTATTGTCATTCTTCAGTATTCCGTTTAAATAATTATTTGAGACCAATCTGACAATGGTCAGTAAATAGGACTTTGAGATGGGGAAGAGGGGGTGGGGGAATATGTCAACAAATCCGCCGACAAGAAAAAAAGAATTACTGTAAAGGTCAAGGTGATCTAACCACTGCCGGAGGTACTAGTAAGTTTTATTTATTTTTAATTAAAGTGAATTAAAAAATATAGATATAGACCACCTCCTCTTCCCTAAATTAACTACGGACACTCGATACAAAACTCTGTATATGTATAATGGAATAATGATAATGACAATAGCAATAATGAACATAATGATAATAATGATAGTAATAATGGTGATAATGATAATGATATTGTCTAATAGCAGGGTTAGTCTTATTAATTTTCACTGTTTTGTCGTTATTATTTTACAGCATATGATCTAAAGACAGTTGAACCCTCTACACGGATTCTGCCAACGCCGCCAGCCCAACCTCGTGGAGTTCGAAATTTGAGGTCAGACCACACTGGGGTGGAATTTGGAGCAACAATGAGTGAGGCAAGTCAATATTTACAAGATTTCCGCTTTCCCAAAGACACTCATGAAGAGAAATATCAAAAGATATGCAATTAGAATCATCCATCAAGGACAAATACCTTACTTATATTTCGACCGGATATTTGAAAGGTTTTTCACGCTGATGTGCTTCAACAGGTCATTCAAGATCTTGAACTTGAATGAGAAAGCATTGAGAACTGAAACCTGAAAATCATGATTTAATCATCACAGACAGTGGTGTTTTTTATTTATTTTCCTTCCTCATCAACACAGAACTATGAGGTGATGGAGACCAAAAGGGTGGACAAAGGGCCAGTGGGTTTATACCTGTTACCCAGCACAGTAACAACCGGTGTTGATGCACTAAGCAGTGCCTGCAGCCATCCTCAAAGACCTTCCAGCGCTCACGGGGCGTTACCTCCTGACGACCAAGGCTACATCCCAATGGACATCATCCATTCTGAAGGAATATACATGACCCATATACGTCATGGTCCTAACCAGGAAGCTGAGGGTGAGATCGCCTACGAAAGGAGAGAAACTGAAATGGAAACGTGTCCTGCCGCAAGTGACAATAAACCTGACGAAATCAACGACGGCAACGACGATGATGATGACGACAGTGTGTACGATACGTATTCCGTCGGTGAGGACGATGTTATTCGCCATGAATATATGGAACCAATTGGTCAGGCACCTAGGTTAATTGAGACTGCACTTTGATATGATTTTGTTTGAGTGCTATTGGTGGAGGTTTCATGGTATAGTGGTTCATTCAGTTGACTCTCAAAGCAAGGGTTGAGAGTTCGAATCCCACCCTTTGCCATCTTCGCCAAGGTGTAAATGGGTAAAATTGCTCGGGTATTATTAATTTCAATTCCCTTAGGAAGTACAGCATTGGTGATGAGACTACCCTTTGTAAAAAAAAATTATAATCATTAATATGACTGGGGCAATGAAAATAACTACCTAAAATGCAGATATAAGTATATTAAGAAAATACAAGTGAACCGTTCCTCTGTTGCCAGTTTTAGAAGAAAGAAAAGTATTTAGATAATCGACAATACGATTCAAGACACCACGAGATGTAAAATCACCCGGAGAAACGCAGGGGCAGGGGCAGGGGCAGGGGCAGGGGCAGGGGCGGGCGGGGCGGGCGGGGCGGGCGGGGGGGGGGGGGGGGGGGGTGGGGGGGTCTCACTCCTCTAATCTCCACGCAGATCTTCCACAGACTAAACACTTAACCCTAATAAGGCCGGGCTATTTGAAGTCTTACTACGGCCGGGGGGGGGGGCATTATGCCCCCCCCCTAAGATCTCGGCCGTGAAACGGCCGATCTCCGCGAAAATTTGCACGCATGTCACGTGAAGTGTATAGAATAATGTGATAATTTCAATTTTTTGAAAAAAATCACTCATTTGCATATTTATGGTAATTTATGCAAATAACGTCATAAAATCACATTTTTACCCATAAATCATATATTATTCATATTTAAGCATTCTTTTTCACTACATATATTCATTAGACCATTTGGAACAATAATACGACAAAAAAAAATTGGAAGAGCCAGCTTATTCCTTTTGTTATCTCTTGTTTTGATAATTTATTATGTATTTCATTGTTTTTTTAACTTATGTATGTTATTGTTTTTTTTTTTTTTTTTCATTTCTTCCTACAATTCAACTATTTTGACACCCAAAACAACCACCTAAACTTTAAACAAGACCCAATAACCAATGTTTGATCTATGTTTAGGAAAAATGACATTTCCATATGTTTTGTACACAAATCACAAAAATGAGCGATTTTCGGGCTGACATGCAAAGACAAAAGGTCACGTGACCTTCTAACTATAGGTCCGATTTTTTTTTTTTTTTTTTTTAAAGATGCGCAAGACTCTAAAGAAAAAAGTCAGCGAGCGGCGAGGCGCCATCCATATGCGTTCTCGAACAATCAGAAAAATCGTGGAGGGGGGGGGGCATAATGGCCCCCCCCGGCCTTATTAGGGTTAAACTAGTTCGTTGGATGAATGTCATCCGTAGAGCATCCGCCTGCTTTCTGGTGTTGTACACTGTTCTGGTGTAGCGGGAATGGGAAAGTGGCAGTGCAAATATGTTTACACATATCTATACATATTGCTGTATGACCTCTTTTGTGAATTCAATTATCGCAACACATATGATTTATATGGCAATCATTTATGACATGTATTATGAATTACATGTAATTTTATGAGCATAATTATTGCTTTATAAACAGTGAAGACCCCATGAGGCTCCTGCCATCAAAAAAGAAGGGGAGAGGGTTGATGACCCTGTTATGTCTTTCCTGTCACATGATATACACAACTTACATCATTTTATTTTCATTGATTACTCTATTAGTGTATCTATCCTGAAAAGAAACTGAATTGAAATTATAAAATGGAATTATGTAAATATTTTATGTAAAGTCGCTGTTATCTGTATATCATAATAGACAGTATATTATATTGTAGGGTTTGAATTGAAGACTCAATCACCCATACTCTTTTCTTTAATAGAAAAGAAAAGAAAAAGAGGAAGAAGAACAAATAAACATGAGAACGCATGATCCTTATTCCATTGGAAATCCTTACCTATTTGAGTATCCCCAATTTCAGAAAGTGATCCTCAGGAACTGTTATAAGGATACCCCCCCCCCCCCAACCACTTCACTTCAGAACCCGTTCCTCATGCATGCACTGCCTTAATGTTGAGTATTGCCAAGGCATATTGAAAAGGCTGAGATTCAAAAGAAAATATGAATAAAGAGCGAAACCGATATTCATTTACCCATGATTTTGTTCGGGGACAATAAAAACGAGGAGACGCTATCAAAATATATTTTGGACTTTGGACCTTGGCATGCATTTCATTGCTATGGATTTATCATGTTTCCCTGTGTTTGAGGAGGAAAACAAATGAATAACTGTATTATTACACGTACCCAGTGGCGTAGACAGGTTCGTACACCTGGGGGGGATGACTCAGGGGCGGATCTAGCTTTTTGCTAAGGGGGGGTTGACCAAAATAATGATGCGGAGCATCGTCCACGAGCCGCGAAGCGGCGAGCCGATTTTTTGGGGGGTGTTTATTTGAACCCCGTAAGTGATGTTTTCCTGGCATCTATTAACACAATGGAGACCATAAAAAGCAGTGCATGATAACGTCTTTTTAAATCAAGTAACAGTTAAATACACAGTTATATCCAGAGTTATCATATGTTTGGTTAAGTTACCAGATGAGTTGAATATCTTCTCACAATATTTGCACGTGTAAGGGTTTCTCTCCAGCGTGCGTTCTTTTTTTTTTTTTTTTTTTTTTTTTTTTTCTTCTTTTTTTTCCCTTTTTTTGTTTGTTTGTTTTTTGGGGCCGCCCAAGGGGGGGGGGGTTTAAACCCCCTAAACCCCCCCCCCACCCCCGTAGATCCGCGCCTGTTTAATCTTGTGGTTATCTTGTGGTTTCCAAACCACAAGATAACCACAAAATACTTGTAAGATTTTCTTTTTTTTACCGTCTGAATTGGCTTTCACCGTGTGAATGCGGCTAATAACAATAAACACAATTACAATAATGATGAGGATTATTATTATCATCATCATAATTATTATTATTATTAATATTATAATTGTTATCATTATTATTATTACTATT
Organism: Strongylocentrotus droebachiensis; assembly: GCA_035222895.1. Taxonomy (NCBI): domain Eukaryota; kingdom Metazoa; phylum Echinodermata; class Echinoidea; order Camarodonta; family Strongylocentrotidae; genus Strongylocentrotus; species Strongylocentrotus droebachiensis. The sequence continues at coordinate 451,470 of JAVYIG010000520.1, read as the reverse complement.
ATTATCATCATTATGACTTATTAAGTAAGCAAATATCATTCCCCAAAACCTGGGGGGGGGGGGATGATTGTACATGCCATCCCCCCCCCCCCCACCTTGTGAGGTGGGTGGGATGCATCCCCCTCATCCCCCCCGTTGTCTACGCCCCTGCACGTACCACTCATCAAATGCATTGCGTTTCGCGTTTGCTGTTCTCTAATCATTGTCAGATTGTTGACTGATTCCATGGTGTACTCAACTCTATACCATCATTTATTTTGGACTTTGGATCTTTGTATGCAGTCGACTCGTAGGCGAAGCTACAAGGGGCACTGGGGCTAACCTCCTCCCCCCCCCCCCTCCCCCCTCATCGAGTGGTAAAAAAGGAGCGAGAACAGAGAGAAAGGAAAGGGGAGAAGGAAAAAGGAGGAGAAAAGGAGACGTCTGCACCACCTCCCACCCCTCCCACTACCATTGTAAAAACGCATTTTATTTTACGAGTTACACCGAAGCTCCCCCCTTTCATTACAGTACCCCCTTTAATAATGGGTCTACTCACGCTACGCCACTGATTCGACTGCTCAGCATTTTTCAGGTTCCCTTGTGTTCGAGGATAAACAAAAGTAATTTTATCCATACCACCACCTTACAAACGCTTTGCCTTTCACATTTGAATGTTTTACTTTTATCCTTTCCAAACAATTATATTAAAAATTATAGTAATAATAATAATAATAATAATAATAATAATAATAAAAATAATAATAATAATAATAATTCCGGGATCTTGTACAGCACTCGTGGCGTCAGCCTTGATACTCCTGACGCCCCTTAATTATTATCCTGGCTTCAGTATGGCTGCCATTATGCTGCTCTAGCATTTCAAGGAATTAATCCTTAACAGGTACCCATTTACCTCACCTGGGTCGAGTGTGGAAATTATAGATAAATGTCTTGCCAAAGGGCATTAATGTCACGGGAGGACTCGAACCCCCCAGTGACTTATCCACTAGACCACGACACCACTACACGTTTGCTGGTGTATTCAACTCAATAGTAGCTAGTATTCTTAGTCATGTTCGCCCTCTGTCGACAACAATTCGGCTGCCTATTCCATTACCTCCTCCCCTAATCATTAACCATACCACATGCTCTCATACATGTATTTAGTCCCGATCGTCATCTTCATACTTCTACAATTAAGGTTCTACACTCTCTCTCATTATACCAATAGATACATTTTTAAAAAAATACGCGGAGAGCGGGAAAATGTGGTATCCCTTACTTCATTTTGATTGTTAAGATCATTAGCATATTAAAATACGTATATTGTCATCCTTCATTACTCAGATAATGACTCACATATTACATCAATATCAAACTGTATGGGAAAGCTTGCCAGACCGACCAAGCCAGCTTTTATTCGAATTGTATCTTTTTGAACAATCTTGAACAATCTCATTATATAATTTTGAACATCAAAATAATTTCCGTTTTTAAGTTAATTCTTAATTTTAAAAATAAAAATATCAAATGTAAATATTCTTGACATTGCATAATTTCAATCTCAATCGTCAACGTTCACACCTAAGTATATCTGATTTGATCCGTAACCACGCCCGGACCGATTCCCTAGGCTGAAAAAACCAGAGATAAACTAAATAAGGCAAATGCTCTGGAAAAACCTAAAGGCAAATCGTCCCAATAAAAATGATTTATTCGAATCTCTATACCACCAACAAAAAAAACACCAAACTATTGTTCTGAATTAAAATTTTCAATTAAAATTTGTGTCGTGTATCTAGTGTCTGACAAAGCTAGAATGGCTACCACACCCATTTTCTTATTATGCCTTTCTGAACATTCCTTTCCCTCTCAATACAATAACTTTCACCTGCTTAAGTTATTCAAACCATCCCGCCTCGCGGGATCGTGGCGTCTCGCCACTCCTATTACGTAATCATTAAACGGATCGGCATATACAACATTTCCCTACTATACGTTGTACCGCAAGAAAATACAAATATCCACGGCTACCTACGATTGCTTGCACAGGGTGTCATGAAATTTTACGATATAAAATCGGTCTCCTACCCTTTATCTTACCAACAACAACAACAACATCAAGAACAGCAGCACCATCGACGACAACATCAACAAAAAAAAAAAACATCATCAACGAAAACAGAAACAATAACAACAGCATAATATCACGTGTGGTGCATCACTTAAAAGGAGGTAGTGCTTCAGTATCCTTTTGTAGTCTTCGTTACAAGATACCTTAACTAGAAAGGAAAAACAAATTAAGTATGACGGAGTGTCGTGGCCGAGTGGTTCAAGGCGCTTGACTGGAGGGCTCGAATCCCGACACGGCACTAATATCTTTTAGCAAGGTATTAACCCGCACTTTCAATTAATCTAAGCAAATCAAATCATATGATAGTGATAACAAAGGGCAAAAAGAGATCCGTCCAAATAAAGGGTGCTCTCGTAATCTAAATTACTTGAAGTAGCTAAGGCATCTTTTGTAGGACTACACATTGATAAGCATCTCATATGGATTAAACATATACAAATGGTAAACCGAAATATTTGTTCAAAAGTCGGAATTATGTCCCACAGAACATTCCAGCCACATATTGTGTATGGAATTGAAGTATGGGCAACCACATACAAAACCAACTTGAATTGTATTTTCCTTACCCGGAAAATGGCGATGAGAGCTATAACCTTTCGCCCAAGATGTACTCATTCGGAACCCCTGTTCCAAAAGATAACATTTTTAAAGTCCAATAATCCTCGTCGCCACTGTTGTATCTCTGATGCACTATAACATGAATGTTTTACCTGAGAGTTAAGGGAGTGTCCTTTCTACTTGGCTGCTGGTAGTGAAGTGGATTGGAAGCTCACAGCAGTGACATTCTTCCTATAGTGGTAATGGTAAACTATTCAGGTATCCATCTTTTGTCCTGTTGTCACTGGCTGGTTTGTGTATAACATTGGTGTGTGCATTACAGCTGGCCTGTCTATTATGTTCTTCTATATACATAACATTTGCAGCCTTCATTTCCTATCCGTCTCAACCTTCATCTATGACTTATGCTATGGTCACATTACCCAAAAGTAGCCTGCTCGGCGGCCGAGCGGCGAGTTTTTCACTCGCCGCCCAAAATACGCTCGGTGCCTGGGCGGTCGCCGCCCGGGCATCGACCTAATTGCTGGGCGATGCTTAATTCCAGCAGCGACCGAGCAGGCTACTGATCGGTCGGTCGCTGCTCTGATTTGTGACCATAGCTTTACTAAATGGCAATCTAACATGGAAAACTATATCTGTTCATAAAATGCAAAACCACACAAGGTCAATTTTCAATATAATTTATGGGCGTGAAAATATGGAAAAGTATACCATATGATTTAAGAGCAATAAGATCTAAAAATGCTTTTCGGAAAGCGTTAACGAGGCATCTAAATACCTTGAGTTAAACAAAAGTTAAGACTTCTTAAAATGGCAAAAAAGAACTATCGAATTACAGAATTTCTAAAAAGATCGTCACATTAGATAATGATGTATTTTGTTCTGATACGGAAGTCGACATACATTTGACTTACATATCTATATTAAGTAAGGCATATTTCTAAACTACTATTCTATTTCCTTGTTTACTTTCATTATATAGTTTATGTTACATGTATATTTATGTAATATAGTATAGTAATAAAAAATTGTTCAAACAATTCTTGCCAAAGACAGGAAACCAGACTCGACTAGCACTTGTGCTAACTTTTGGTACCCCCTTTAGACACAAAAGTGTACATATAGTCATTTATTTAATTTGTATATAACATACTATGTAAAACAATGTTTATCTTATTCATGTGTAATGTTATTTACATTGTGTTATATTGTTATATTTTATGTAATCATGCTTGTGTACGGGCAAGTATTGAATCCAATGACCAGGGTAATAGTCTATCTGTAAAGCGCTTAGAGACATCGTAGATGTATTTAAGGGATTGTGTATCTTTGTCTCAGATTCTAAACAAACTCCTGATTTAGCTCATGCTGTAATCATAATTATAAACATTTAGGTCATTTAGGAATCCCATGACGTTTACAAGCCGATTGCCCGTCTAATTATCCAGATATTCATGATCGGAATTCGAAATTTCAAAAAACGTTTTTCCAACGGTTTTGAAAACACTACATTCTATTGGGGAAAATGAGCATGGTAAAACCGGTCACTCAAAGATTTTTACTTTTTTGAGGCAGTTCATGAACATTGTTAACAATGCCTTTAAGCGCTATATAAAAGCAGAATATTATCATTACTTTTTTAAATATAAATCTCATACAGTGTACAGTAATATCAGTCATTTTACAACACATTTTTCACATTATTCTCAGACAAACATCACATTGCCACTTATTATAGGACAAGCCTAATTGAGGAAATATTTTTAAATTCATTTTCCTATCATCATCATCGTCGTCGTTGTCATCACCATCATAGTAGTGGGTTCTTGTATAGTGCTTATGTCTCTCAACATCATCAATACTAGATAATGATTTACTGATTAGTCAAAAATAATCAATGTGCTAATTTCCTCATGACCGATTTAGATGAAATGAATCGTAAATTAAGATTACGTTACAGTGATACTGTATAAAGGAAATACCTGTATCATGTAATGTATTTCAGGAACTCCGTATAAAAATGTCCTTTTCTGCCTTTTCTTGTATTATATATTTATACTCTGATCTAGTCCACCCTGATATTAAGTTGATTTAATAGAAAAAGAAAAATGAGAGAGACAAGTCAGTGAGAAAAAAAATTTAAGCCGATTAAAAACAAGAAAGTTATACATTTTTGAAGGTGCGGTCAGTCAAACACAAATTGGCAACTCTGTGACGTGTAGAGAGTGGGAGAGAGAGATAATGAGAGACAGAGAGGATAATAACCCAGGTAGCAAGCCCATGTGGGACCCACATGGGTCCCATATTCTCTGAAACATGGGCCCCAGATGGTTTTCCATCTGGGGCCCTAAGGCATCTGCACCCAAGAAGCATATGGGACCCATATGGGTAAACCCATATAAGACAAATGGGACCCATACCAAACTGGGCCCAAATGGGTATGCCCAGCTTAATCCCATTTGGTACCCATATTGGCTAACCCAGATATATGCCATGTAGGTTAACCCAGATTTTCCCCATGTGTTACCCATATGGGAATATTTATATTCTACCCATATGTACGCCCAGCTCATTCCTATCTGGGACCAATAAGGGCTGGCCCAGATAGATCCCATATGGTTAACTTAATATTGGCCCCATATGGGATACATATGAAGAGTTTCATTCCAAAAGGAGCTAAATCCACTTTGGGTACTTCTGAGTAAATCACCTTTTTGTATTTCTCCACTTTCCCTTCAACCATGTACATTCATGTTGTTATATATGTTAAAGGTGTCAACTTGGACCAATAATATATGATAAGAAAAAATCTAGAAGTTATTTCTGATTTTTAATTAATTTTTAGATTTTTATTTTTTTGTGGATTTAGCTCCTTTTGGAATGAATCATGTTATATTGTACCTACATTTTTTGAAATTTTTGAATATTTTCTCAATAAAGTCACTGAAATTTATTTACATTTAGTAGCAAACCTTCCCTTTTAAATAATAACAGTGAAATCACGTCTAAAGATTTAACAACATATCACAGTTTCATTCCAAAAGGAGCTAAATCCGTTTCATTCCAAAAGGAGCTAAATCCATGTTTCATTCCAAAAGGAGCTAAATCCACAAATGTTAATAATTTATTAAAAATCAGAAATAACTGGTCGATTTTTTTTTCTTATCATATATTATTGGTCCAGGGTGACACCTTTAACATAAATAACAACATAAAGGTACATAGCTAAAGGGAAAGTGGAGAAACAAAAAAGGTGATTTACTCAAAGTGGATTTAGCTCCTTTTGGAATGAAACCGATTTGGATTTAACTCCTTTTGGAATGAAACATGATATTGTAACTAAAAATTGTCATACTTCCTGGTGAAATTTTAGAATGTGATATAGTGCACTTTGTCCCCATGTAGGAAATCATTATTTTAAGACAAAAAACTCTATTTTGATAAAATATGGATTTAGCTCCTTTCGGAATCAAGCTCTTCATATATGGGTTCCATTTAATAACCCAGATGGCACAAGTAACCCAGATCATCCCTATATGGGCCCCATATGGGCCCCATATGGGCTTGCTATATACCTGGGAAAAAGTGAAAGGGGGAAGAAACGGGCAGAAGAAAAAAGGAAGGGGGAAGAGAAAAGAAAGGAAGACAAGAGAAAGAGGGACATATTTATTACAGCATTTCCTTCAGGAAACTGATGTGAATGGGCGATGAAAAAATAGGTTGACTTTAAAGTAACCTACAATGAAATATTGCTCATGTTTATTTCTTACAATGTCAAAATTACTTTACGTATCCCCCTCCCTAAAAAATGATAGGTATGAGGTAATGCATGATCAGGAATTAGTTGAGTGGATGGAAAAGAAGTGAGAAATAAGCTGAAAGAAACATGGAAAATTGCCATGGAATGATGGAAGGCAATGTGAGACAGGCCCAAAATGTTTTAAAACAAGTAATACTATTCAAGAATAGTTATGATTTCTTTCATCTAGGAGTTCTTCAAAAACTAATTAAAAACGAGTAAATAGTCAATGCAACATTATTGACAGGGCTTAAAAGGAAAGTGAAGTTTGAAGTTTGGTTTATAACACCCTTCCAATAATAATGCACCTTCTAAAACTGGTTATAGTTTTTGAAAGAAAAAAATAGTGCTCTGGTCAGGGCCTAAGGGGGTAAATTATGCTTATATTTTAGAGCGTATCTGGTATGATAAGTATATCTGGGTGAAGAAGGAGATAATGGAAGTTTGTTGTTTGGTAGTTGGAACGTAAGTTTTATATCATGTTTTTAAGAAACAGACAGTTTGTATGAGATCAGGAATGGAAATTTTCTGTCATTTTGAGAACCAAATTTTGCATCAGTGCATTCTGTTTCATTGAATTGAGTTTCCCGCAGAGAGGATTCAGTTGGTTTAATTAAAGAAGGAAGAGAGTCATATGAAGAACCAAAAGCAATATGTTTATAATTTACTAATGAGAACTATGTCTTTTTGAGATCTCCTGACACAGAATATTGAAATAGGTTTTTCACGATGAATGTTGTTTGGAGACATCAATATTCATAAAATGTATGTTTCTATCACCAGGAAATCAAGAATGTTCAGTCTACATGAACCTTTCCTGGTTGCTTATTAATGCATTTGCCCACTGGTAACATAATACTTTCACAAGTTGATATCCCTAACCATTGGATTTTGTTTGGTGGTAATGTCTAAATTTCGTTTTAAAACAATAGATGATATCAGTCTGGTAGGCCTACACTGCAGGCAAGAGTCAGGACTAACATTTAGCATGTTATTAATTTTATTACCACTCTTATATTCTCTAAAATGTTATCTTTATTGAGGGTGACTTGAAAAAGTTAATAACTTGGAACGGAGGGGTGCAACCTGCCACACGCTTCTACCTCTTGGTTGCTTTGATCCATTGCTGAAAATATTTTGGCACCTATCATCCCCCCAACCACGGTTACAAATTGACACCCATGATAACACGTTCCTAGTAGGATCGAGGTCCAGCACTCCCGCTCATAGTACAGCAATCAGTCCGTTCGTAGTACGTCCTCCTCGTTTTAAAAACGTTGTCACTCCGACTAATTGCAGGACGGGGAAAATTTGAACAAGCTCAACAGTTGCTACTACGTTCAACTCCGTTCGCACACAGTTTGAGACCGTTTTGCAACATTATCCAGACCGTAGTGAGAAATAGTTTGGTTACACATTCTACTCCGACCACAACACATGTTTACGATTTTCTAGAAGGGTTCCAGAACGTAGTGAGAACTAGTTTGGTGTGATGGGGGCTTCATTTGAATGTCTTGATTTGCACAGCTTGAAGGGTTGAAGATAAACGGGAATAGGGACTTTTAGATTGAGTGGACGAGAACACGACGAACGCCGACTGATCATGCGTGTCAACGTACTCAACTGCCCATGTTGACTACAATTAGAAATCTTTTAGATTTCACCCGACGATATACATGCATGCAGGAAGTAACACTATGAATATGGCGGACAAAGAAAGAGGACAAAATATACAGTTCCTCACTCTACCCTCAACAATTGTTGTGGCAGGTAGACAAAAGAACATCCATTCACTGCTATTATGTAAAAATGTGTAGAACAGGTGAATAGGCATGTGACACCTGTTCTACACATTTTTTTACATAATAGCAGGAAAGGGATGTTCCTTTGTCTACCTGCGGAACTGTATATTTTATACGCACGCGACATACTAGTACCGTACTAGATTAGGAAAATCAAGGTTGACGCATTCTCGATCGCCGACTGAGACGATGTGACGCATGCGCAGTGCCTTAAAATGACGTCACATGTTGCAGTCAAAGCTGTCGACGTGCAAATCTAAAAGTCCCTAATGAGGAATGGCAAGGGGCCAATGTCTTAGCTTTAAGTTGATATCAGATTTGGCTGCCTTCGTTAGCCTGTTTCTATGTTATAGCCGATTTTCCTTGCCACATTGCCCCGAAAAATGTGTTTATTTTGGTCCGCGGTGTCAGAACAAGTGTCACGCGCCCCCATGCGCCGTAATTCAATGACAGCTAATCCTTCATGATTCAGCCGCGGACCAAAATAAACACATTTTGTTCGGGGCAATGTTGCAAGGAAAATCGGCTATAACATAATAAACCGCAAAAATCCGCAGCCAAATCTGGTATCAACTTAAAGCTCATACATCAGAGAAGATGTTGGTAGTAAGATTAAAGCGGAAATCCCTAGAAATCCAAACATTTCCTCTGAATTCATAAAAAAACATGGATAATTAGTCCATTTTTCAGTGAATTACCTTAAAAATATATTATGAAGATTGTGTTTCCATTCATTTTAACCCATTCATGCAGTGAAATGAACTATCAGGAATATGTGAGAGCAATTTCATATCAATAACTTAAAAACTTCATGTTAAATTAAAAGATTTATAAAATAAGTCCCTTTTGCACTAAAACTGTGAATATGTAAGATTCTGTAGTATGAAGGAGTAACATTGTGCATACCGAAATTAAATATTTTACTGAGGTATCCTTCAATGTATTATCTTTCAATTGGGCAAGACAAAAATTTAAAAAAACAAATCACCAAAAAGATTTTTGCCGCACTTTTGTTCCTCCCTGGTCCACTGTGAGTCGGTCCCCTGGTTGCTTACTTACAAGCACATGCTTTCTGATCAGTCAAGTGAAAAAAATAAACAAACCCAAAAAGGACTGAAGTACATGCAACACAAAATGTATACAATGTAAACAATAGTAAACGCAACGCGTGGCTACACACTGCGAGCGGTATTATGAATGTCTAATTGACTCGTATACATCTGTGCAAAAATGCGAAGTTGGCACGCCTACGTCCGTGCAAATCGGCGAACAAAGCAAACAAAGAGATATATATATATATATATATATATCCTTCCTTACAGTGCTCAATGCTTATAGGCAGAGCAAAAACATATATTGAGTAAGGCAGACTAATTTAACATGGTTGCAACTCCGATTTTCACGCGTTGCGAGCGATCATCAGTATCATCTACAGTGCCAAAGTCACCGGTCCAGAATGCCCTAGGCAATACATAGGACTCACCGAGCCCCCGTTCAAGCTGAGGTTCGGCAACCACCTACAGTCCTTCCGACACGAGAGGCACAAAAACAGCACAGAACTCTCCAAACACATTTGGCAACTCAAACAGCAAAGCATCCTATTCACCATCGATTGGTCGAACTTCAGCAAGGCCCAAGCGTTCTCCAGCGAAACGAAGAAATGCAACCTGTGCGTAACTGAGAAACTTGCCATCATCAACGCCGAGAAACAGACACTCCAGGGGGTGATTCACTAACAGCTAAAAGCGATCCCAAATGAGATTTTAAAAAATCGCTCTCAGGCTCAATATCACTCCTTAGAGCAATATCACTCTTAGGAACTGATTCACTAAGGCATTTGGGATTGATTTTAGCCTTAAAATCGCTTTTGAGCTTAAAAGTGATCGCGATCAGGCGCGTAGCCAGTGGGGGGCGGTGGGGGCGGTCGCCCCCCCCCCCCCCAAAAAAAAAAAAACGCCGGCCAAAAAAAAAAAGAGAGAGAAAGAGAAGAAAAAAAGGAAGAGGACGTAGGAAGAAAAAGGGAAAAGGAGTCGAGAACGGTACAACGAATCGTCTTCCTTTTCTAATAATTTAATAAAACGTCAAAGCTTCCGCGCTTCGCGCGTAAAGGGGGGGAATTGAGTTCAAACTTAGGATACCCCGAGAATGGAAGGACGCAAATATCACTCCACTCTTCAAGAAGGGATCCAGGTTGTCTCCAAACACCTATAGACCAGTCTCCCTTACCAGTCAAGTGGTAAAGCTTCTTGAGAGAATTATCTACGACAAACTGATGGAACATGCAGTAGACAATGATATGATTTCATGTCACCAACACGGCTTCCAGAAAAAGTGTTCATGTGTGACACAGCTATTGGAATGTCTTTATGACTGGACTAAAGCATACGATGAAGCGAAAGGAATGGATGTCATATACCTTGATTTTCGAAAGGCATTCGATACCGTCCCCCATCGTCGACTGTTATACAAGCTCAACCACAATGGTATCCGTGGACACATTCTCAATTGGATTGAGGGGTTCCTAACTGGACGCAGACAAAGAGTAGTGCTAAGGAACGGCACCTCAAGATGGAGGTGGATAACAAGCGGCGTGCCGCAAGGGTCCATTCTCGGGCCGCTCCTCTTTCTAGTCTTCGTAAATGACATCCCCGATATGATTCTCACTACTGCTAAGATGTTTGCTGATGATACCAAGATTTACCGCCAAATAACATCGAAAGATGATTGTGACATACTACAGAGAGACTTAAATGCACTCGCTGCATGGTCTAAACTATGGCTACTTGAATTCAATGCTGAAAAATGTGTTGTCCTGCGCATCCGAGCAGCTATTAACTACAACTATTCTATCAATGGTGTTCATCTGCAGGAAGTGACAAACCAAAAGGACTTGGGAGTTATAATTAGCAATACCCTCACCCCTACCGAACATGTTGATGAACTAGCAGGGGCGTCGCTAGACCTTTTTCAGTGGGGGGGGTGTAGAGGCTTACGATTACCGACAAAACTAGCCACCAATTACCGACAAAATTAAATGTCCAATATCGAAAAATTCAACCCTATAAACCTATGGCCGAAGGCTAAATTGTTTTTCCTATGGACTATCTCTTGTACTTGCATATGCGCAAAATGGTCATTTTCCTCGACGACATAAATATACGAATTATTTCTTCAATTTAGTCAGCATCATAGCTATTTTTTTAATGCAGGCACGGAGCTGGGATCTTATTTTAGAGAGGGGCGGTAGTGAGCAAGAGAATCACTTAAAATCGCGCTCATTAAGGGGATGTGGGTGATGGGCCTCCCGCGCGAAGCGCGGAAGCTTAGACGTTTCCTTAAATTATTAGGAAAAGAAGACGATTAATTGTACCGTTTTCGACTGATAATCCTTGGCTGAATGAAGTTTCCCCCCCCCCTCCCGCGCGAAAGCTTTGACGTTTTATTAAATTATGAGAAAAAGCAGACGATTCGGTGTACTGTTCTCGACTCTTAATCCTTATCTGAATGAAGCTTCCCCCTCCCGCGCGAAGCGCGGAAGTTTAAACGTTTCATTAAATTAATAGAGAAAGAAGACGATTCGTCATACCGTTTTCGACTCTTTATAAGGCCTATTCATCTGAATTCAGTTTCCCCCTCTTGCGCGAAAGCGTTGACGTTTCCTCATATCATTTAGAGAAAGAACACGATTCGTCGCACCGTTTTCGACTCTAAATAAGCCCTATTAATTTTGTCTGAATTCAGTTTCCCCCTCTCGCGCGAAGTGCGGAAGCTTTGACGTTTCCTTAAATTATTAGAGAAAGAACACGATTCGTTGTTCCGTTTTTGACTCTGAATAAGCCCTATTAATTTTGTCTGAATTCAGTTTCCCCTCTCTCGCGCGAAGCGCGAAAGCTTTATCGTTTCCTCAAATTATTAGAGAAAGAACACGGTTCGTTGTACCGTTTTTTACTCTAAATAAGCCGTATTCATCTCAATTCATTTTCCCCCTCTCGCGCAAAGCGCGAAAACTTTGACGTTTTCTCAAATTATTAGAGAAAAAACACGATATGTTGTACCGTTTTCGACTCTAAATAAGCCCTATTAATTTTGTCTGAATTCAGTTTCTCCCTCTCGCTTTGACGTTTCCTTAAATAATTAGAGAAAGAAGACGATTCGTTGTACCGTTCTCGCCTCGTCTAAATGAAGTATTCCCCTTCCGCGCGAAGCGCGGAATTTTTGGCGTTTCATTACAATATAGAGATAGAAAGACGATTCCTCGTACCGTTTTCTAATCTTATTAAGCCCTATTCATCTGAATTCAGTTTCCCCCTTTCGCGCGAAGCGCGAAAGCCTTGACGTTTCCTCAAATTACAAGAGAAAGAACACGATTCGTCGTTCCGTTCTCGAGTCGTCTAAATGAAGTTTTCCCCCTATATTTTTCCCCAATTTTTTGGCGTTTGATCACAATATATAGAAAGGAAGACGATTCCTCGTGCCGTTTTCGAATCTTAAAGCCCTATTCATCTGAATTCAGTTTCCCCCTCTCGCGCGAAAGCCTTGACGTTTCCTCAAATTATGAGATAAAGAACACGATTCGTTGTACAGTTTTCGACTTTTAATAAGCCCTATTTGTCTGAATTCAGTTTCCAACTTTCGCGCGAAGCGCGGAAGCTTTGACGTTTCCTTAAATTATTAGAGATAGAAGACGATTCGTTGTACCGTTTTCGACTTTTAATAAGCCCTATTTGTCTGAATTCAGTTTCCCACTTTCGCGCGAAGCGCGGAAGCTTTGACGTTTCCTTAAATTATTAGAGATAGAAGACGATTCGCTGTACCGTTCTCGACTTGTCTAAATGAAGTTTCACCTTCCGCGCGAAGCGCGTAATTTTTGGCCTTTCATCACAGTATAAAGAAAGGAAGACGATTCGTCGTACCGTTGTTGACTCTTAAACTTTGTTTGAATTTAGTTTCCCCGAAATTTGTCAACCTCTGAGTTCTTTAGCTGAACTTATAGGAAAGTGAAACTTCGAGAAAATACAAGTATTGTAGTTGTAGTCACTCTCGAAATGGTCACAGCGGATAAGAAGTCACAGTTCGTAGGGAAAAAAACTTGTCGGCCGACCGACAATATACATCTCACCGACTTCAAACTTCTGCATTGATAGTACACGAGGATCGAGCAAAAAATACCTACACAGCTGACCCAACGGAATTTTTTGGCGTTTCATCACAATATATAGAAAGGAAGACGATTCCTCGTACTTTTTTCGAATCTTATTAAGCCCTATTCATCTGAATTCAGTTTCCCCCTCTCGCGCGAAGCGCGAAAGCCTTGCCGTTTCCTCAAATTATTAGAGAAAGAACACGATTCGTTGTTCCGTTTTCGACTTTTAATAAGCCCTATTTGTCTGAATTCAGTTTCCCACTTTGGCGCGAAGCTTTGACGTTTCCTTAAATTATTAGAGATAGAAAACGATTCGTTGTACCGTTCTCGACTTGTCTAAATAAAGTTTCACCTTCCGCGCGAAGCGCGGAATTTTTGGCCTTTCATCACAGTATAAAGAAAGGAAGACGATTCATCGTACCGTTGTTGACTCCTAAACTTTGTTTGAATTTAGTTTCCCCGAAAATTTTCAACCTCTGATTTCTTTAGCTGAACTCTTTAGCTGAAAATACAAGTATTGTAGTTGAAGTCACTCTCGAAATGGTCACAGCGGATATGAAGTCACAGTTCGTAGGGAAAAAAACTTGTCGGCCGACCGACAATATACATCTCACCGACTTCAAACTTCTGCATTGATATAGTACACGAGGATCGAGCAAGAATACCGACACAGCTGACCCGACACAGCAACATATTTACCCGGGTCTTTCTTGCTCCCTCGACGAGACGACTCCACCCAACAACCCCTTCTCTCTTTTACTCCCACTCCTCCTCTCTCAGACTCTTATCTCCCCTCTCTCTCCTCTCTTTCATCCCCCGTTTTTTTTTGTTTCCCTTTCACTCTTTTTTCTTCTTTTTCCTTTTCTTTCTTTTCTTTCTTTTCCTTTCTTTCCTCCTCCTCCCTCTTTTTCTTTTTTCTCTTTCTTTCTTCTCTTTTCTTTCCTTTCTTTTCCTTTCTTTCCTTTCTTTTCCTTTCTTTCTTTTCTTTTCCTTTTCTTTTTTTCTTTTCTTTTCCTTTTCTTTTTTTCTTTTCTTTCCCTTTCCCTCTTTTTTTTTCCCTCTCTTTTTTTCCCTCCCTTTTTTTTCCCTCTCTTTTTTCCCTCTTTTTTTCCCTCCCCCTTTTCTCTTTTTCCCGACGGCATCGCAATTTTACCGACAAAATCCTGACAGGTGGGGGGGTGTCGCACCCCCCCACACCCCCCCTTTGGCGACGCCCCTGTGAACTAGTCAAAAAGGCTCGCTGTAAGATTGCAATGTTCCGACGCTGTTTCACTGCACTTGATGAAAGGAAAATCACCATTTTGTATCAATCCATAATTCGTCCAGCGCTGGAATATGCATCATCTGCTTGGAGCCAACTTACAAAGAAGAATATTGAGAAGCTAGAGAAGGTGCAGACCATTGAAGGAGAGAAGAGCAAGAACAGACCTTATCAATTTGTACAAATACCTTAATGGCTTTTATACAACTCCAGCACATAGATTCTTCTCCCACCCAAATAAGGAATTAAGAGGGCATTCTAGAAAATTGTTCCAAAGACGTTCCAGAACTCAACTGGCTGGCCATTTTTATACTAACAGAGTGGTCCTACCTTGGAACAACCTATCAGAAAAAGTAGTGTCTGCACCTACAGTGGCGACTTTTAAGAGTCAATTGAGGGCCCTTCCCTCAGGAAAAGAGGGCTAATCTACCATGTATACTAAGTATACCAAGTAATGTTAGAACTAAATCAACATAGAAATGAACGTCATTGACAAATTAAGCGGCTAATTATGTCGGCCGATTGATGACCTTATAATGCCCAGTGACTAAAATTTGAGCCTGTTGATTGGTTGGATTGATCGCGTACATGAATATTCATATGCGCGCATGATTATTCACGCTGGGATTGATCCCAGCCTAAAAGCAATTTAGTGAACCAGTCAGGTAGAATCGATTTTAAAGGTAAAGACCAGTATTGGCAACGCCCCAATTTCAAAAAATGAAATGGAAGCTCTCATTACCAATCATGTGAAAGAATATGTTTTGACTAATACATGATGATACAAAATTTGCCGGGAAACCGCCTACTAATTCATATATTTGGTAAATTTATTTCTCTCATGGTCTGGTGAGAGAGATAGGGTAGTCCCATATACATCTTTCTGTGTATAGTGCTTGTAACTTTACGAAGAATGGGCCAAATTTCTTATCAATTTGATGATTCCAGAACCTTGCAGATGCTAGATGCTAGATGATCAACCTTTTCTGATCGATTCCACAACGTTTCTTTCACAATGGAATCGCATAACCATTACTGGTCTTTACCTTAAAGCTTTTTTTTTTTTTTTTTTTGTAAAATGAATTTATTGATAAATATATGCTGTTGAACAAATCAAACAATCATACACAATCGATTGAAATAACATCGTAGCATCTTAACATAGTTCAAATAAAACATGTATCGTTTTCTTCAATAACAGTGTTTTCAAAAATGCATAGCTTTTTTGTTTTACAGTTCCTTTCGATCTTTAATCGGTTGTGGATTAGTCTTTTGAAAATACAAAGAATAGAGACTTCATGAAACATGATTTTGCGATTTTCTGCTTGCATAAATGTTAAATAAACTGCGTATTTTGCATATATGATAAGAAAATTTAAACTTTTAAATCTTTTGTTTTTCAAGTTATAGCCTTCAATTAAAACGAACTTATCAAAAGAAAAATTAACATTGTAAAGTTTTCGAATTATGTCTCCAAATTTTAACCAAAACAATCGTGTGTGCTTGCATTTTACAAATAAATGGAGATTGTCGTGTAACTGATCATCATATAAACATAAGGGATTGTTACACAATTTCCATTTGAATAAATTATACCTATTTGGTAATAAGTTGTGTAATAACTTAAAATTGAATTCTGATATTTTGTTTTCTTTCATAGCTTGTAAATTAAATGACCATATGACTTTCCAGTCGATTTGTTCTGTACTATTTAACATTTCTTCCCATTTCTCTTCGATTGGAGGTCTAACAATTGAATGAATGGACAACATAGAGTAAAAAAACTTCGATTTTCGTTTAGTGTTAACATTCATTAAAACATTTTTCATGACACCTTCATTTTCTTCTCGTGTCTCATCATATACATGTACCTGTCTTAACATATTCTGTTTCCAAACTTTGGGAATTGCATTTACTATGATATAATATTCTTGAAACAAAGAAGCATGTTTTTTCTCAAATCTTTCTTCAATTTCTCTCAATGACATAAATCTAGAGTTTTTTACGACATCATTAATTTTCAAAAGGCCTACATCGAACCATTTTTTAATAAATAATACATTTTTGTTGTGATCTCTTATATTTGAGTTAAACCATATGTTTTCACTTCTAACATTAGTACATTGTAAATCAATTGGCGTCTTACATTCTACTATCTCTTTAAAGTCGAACCAAGTATATACCATATTCTTGTAATATTGGGGCATTTTTATATTCTTTAAACAAAACTTCATATCATCTTTTGTACATTTGTACATCGATTTTAAGCTTGAACTCATCTCCAAATGCCGCTGTGACGGCAGATCTTGTTACCTTGGCGGATCGTGTTCTCGGAACAAAATCTGCCTAGCAGATATCGTGATCAGCAGCGGATATCGTACCCGCTACAACCAAATCTGCCGTTAGTGAACACGGCGGATAATGTGCATTGGCGGATTTTGTTCCTATATAGCTACAGGCAGTGGCGAACTTGGCATACCGCGTCAGGGGGGGGGGGGGGGGGGGTTTGGGGGGGAGGGTGTTTTTTTTTTTTTTTGGGGGGGGGGGGGGGAGGGTTTTCCCCCCTCCCACGGTATTTTGATGTTTGCGATCGCGCGATTTCATGCATACCCGTACCTTACTTATGTTTTGTTGATTTGAAAAGTCTTCATAATTCGAAAAAGATTGTTTTATTGGGAGGGGGGGGGGGGGGGAGGGGTTAGGGTTAGGGGTGTGACACCCAAATTTGCTGCCAACTTTTAAGGGTGCGACGTCATCCAAATTTGCCGATTAACAAATGCATAGCATCTACCACCCTCCTTCCCTATCCTAAATGTTAATTATTCCATGGTTTAATTAGGCTCTTATCAAATTAAAAAACCTTTTGAAGTAATCATTACCCCCTATAATATTGAAACATGCAACTAATTTGTTTCTACATCGTGATCGACCTGAAAACAAATACAAAAAAGTAATTAGCCCCCTTTTTGTATCTTAATCCACATATCAGTGATAAAAAATAATCATGCGAGCGCGAGGCATTACGAACTGATTTTTCCCTCAACAGTGACAGGAACTGGGCTTATGAAGCCCTTCAAAATTTCTGTCGGCAAATGCGTCACTCTTTTCCTCTTTCCTTCCCTACTTCTTTCATTTTTTTCTCTCTCTCTCTCTCTCCTTTTTTCTTTCTCTTTTTCTTTCCTTTCTTTCCCTTTTTTCTTCTTTTCTTTCTTTTTCTTTTTCCTTCCTTTCTTTTCCCTTTTCTCTTTTCTTCTTTTCTTTCTCTTTCTTTTTCGTCGGGGGGGGGGGGGGGCAATCCGGCCCCTTCCCCCCCCCCATAGGTACGCTAGTGGCTACAGGACATGGTCTGATAATTCTATCGTGAATAACATGGCGGATTGCTAGACTTAAATTGTCTGATTTGTTCGTATTGGACATCGAATCTGTAGGCTATTCCGAAAAGCATCCCCCCTTTATTGCATTGACGCCCACAGGCGACAAAGCCTTGTTGTCTCTCTTTCTTCTTGTCCATTCTTCTTGTCCATCGTTCTAATTTTATGTTAAAACCAGCATAATTGACATTTTGGCATTTTTTTTTTATTTATGCCCGAGTGGGTCTAATGGCCTCTAGAGGCCTATACATAAGACCTCCTCCCCAACTGCTATTTTAACAGAAATAAATCATAATTTAATTACGTATTTATTTCATTTCATTAAACATTTTTCCTGTGATCCAGTCTCTGTGCTTTTTCATTTTCTTTCTTTTCATTTATAACTAAAATGAAGGCAGATATGGGAAGGGTCATGATTGGTCAGAGCAAATTGACGTGTTTGTTTGGAATCTTTCAAACTTTTGTATTACTGCATTTGTTAGCCAAGAAAACCTTTTAGAATAAAACAACCTGACTCCCATAGTAGCGTTTTAAACATTGGTAAGCCCCCCCCAAAAAAAAAACAAAAAAAACAAAAAAAACAAACAAACAGATTCCTTTGATTTTATATGATAAATTGCAAGAAATAGAAATTATCAACGGCTTCGATCATTTCTTTAAAAATAGATTTATAAGCTAATAAAACAATATAGACCTAATAAACTTAAATTTGTTTTACCCCTATTTTCAAACTATTCTTGAATCCTTACAGAGTATAATTCAGGTTATTTTGCCACCTCGTGAGGGCGCTGCACTGCGGCGACCACTGTTGGTATTTTTGTGTGTCGTTTTGGACGTTAATTTTGTAATTTTGCAAGTTTGCTTTGTTCTTCTGAAGTCAGCATCATGTCTAGCATAATGTCAGGAACGACCAGCATCACGTGCATCTTCATCTTTCTGCTCATTTCCCCTCTTTTCACCTGTACAAACTCTTTTCTTGTTCCGAATGGAATCACTACGTACACACGTTCTGAGCTGCTTGACCTTCGCCCGGGAACCACGCCCACGAAGCCGGACGGTTACGATGACTTTCCGCGTGAGGTAAAACCCCTAAAGCGCGGGAAAAAAGGTGGTCTACGAAGCCGTATACGGAGACGTAAGTCAAACCCTACTTTACCGACAATACTTTTTGGAAACGTTCGATCTTTGAGTAATAAGATGGATGAACTCTATGCCTCTACCCGTCATCTCTATGAATTTCGTGAATCTTGTCTCCTATGTTTTACAGAGACGTGGCTACATTCAGATATTTCCGATAATGCAGTTGAGTTACCTCACTTCGATATTATAAGAGGGGATAGGACTTCGGATAGCGGTAAATCTAAGGGTGGAGGAGTTTGTATGTACATTAACAAATATTGGTGTAAGAACTGGTCAATTAAAGAGAGGGTCTGTACACCAGATTTTGAACTTATCACTGTTGCACTACGTCAGTACTATCTGCCGAGGGAATTCAATCAAATCTTTGTTATGGTTGCGTATATTCATCCGAAAGCAGACACATGCATTGCTAGTGAGAATATTGGTACACAAAACAAATTCACCAACTTGAAGCTATCTCACCAGATGCGCCGAAATTTATCTTGGGTGACTTCAATCAGTGTACCTTGGATACCGTCTTGCCTACGTATGATCAGTATGTAAAACAGCACACGCGCAATGACTCAATTTTGGATCTTTGTTATGGTAACATCGCAGGAGCATACAATGCAAAGGTATGTCCCAAGCTGGGAGCCTCCGATCATAACAACATTCTGTTACTTCCTAAATACAAACAAAAGTTGAAAAGAAGTAAACCCATCAACACAGTGAGCCGTGAATGGAACACCGATACAGCTGAGCGGCTTCAGAGTTGTCTCGATTGCACCGATTGGAGAGTTTTCATGGACGCGGCTGATTCCCTTGATGAGGCTGTTGACACGATCACCGCATACATACGGTTCTGCGTTGATAAGGTGATAGCAAGCAAGAAGGTGAAGATATATCAAAATAATAAGCCATGCGTTTCTAGTGAGTTGAAGCAGTTACTACAGGATAAACGGAAAGCATTTATTGATGGCAATAATTCGTCGGTTAAAGAACTACAAAGAAAAATAAATCGTCAGATTAATAAATGTAAGCACGAATATAAATGTAAGCTGGAACGAGACTTTCAACAGAACAATAGTCGTGCATCATGGCGAGCTATGGAAACGATTACAGGTTATAAGAGCAAACAGAAAATGACCGAATGTAACCAGGACTTTGCAGATGATTTAAACTTATTTTGTACACGATTTGACTGCAATGACTTTCATGATCAAAATGAATGCTTGAGTAAATCCTTGTTAAGTAAAATCACAAGTAATGTTGGCATTGTAATATCAGAGCTAGATGTAAGGAACATCTTAAGAAGAGTAAAGGTAAACAAGGCCACTGGACCTGATGGCATCTCAAATCGGGTTCTTAAGACCTGTTATGAACAATTAACTCCTATTTTTACGAGATTATATCAGTTAACTTTGGATCTAGGTGTAATACCACAAATATGGAAAACATCTTCAATTATACCAGTTCCAAAAGGGAATAGGAAATGCAGCAGCACAGATCTGAATGCCTTTCGCCCTGTAGCACTTACATCTAATGTCATGAAATGTTTGGAAAGGTTGATTTTGAAACATCTATTGAGTCAAGCTGGCTCATTTATTGACCCCTTTCAATTTGCTTATAGACAGAATAGGGGAGTTGAGGACGCTGTTCTTGTCCTTCTTCATGGAATATATAGTCATTTAGATATCCCCAAATCATATGTAAGATGTACCTTCGTTGACTTCTCTAGTGCTTTTAATACCATAACTCCTCACCTTTTAATAAATAAACTGATAGAAATGGAGGTTGATGTTAAAATAGTGCTCTGGGTTCATAACTTTCTAACAAATAGACAACAATCAGTAAGACTTGGAAATATTAAATCTCCTACTTTGGTAACCAATACAGGAGCTCCACAAGGGTGTGTCCTTTCTCCCCTGTTATTTTCACTGTATACCAGTGATTGCACTAGTACCAGTCAATGTTGTTCATTTATTAAGTATGCTGATGACACTGCCATCACAGGTTTCATTAAGGGAGGAAATAGTGAGAATGAATATTTTTGTCAAGTTAATCAGTTTGTTGAATGGTGCGATCGACACAACCTATATTTGAATGTTAAAAAAACCAAAGAGATTATTATAGACTTTCGACGTGGTGACGTAAATCATACCCCTTTGTATATTCATGAACAGGCAATCGAACACGTACATGAATATAAGTATCTTGGTACCTTGATTGATGATAAGCTACGATTTAATAAGAACATCAACGCTGTACACAGTAGAGCTAATCAACGGATGTTTTTTCTAAGGAAGCTCAAAAAATTTAACGTTGACAGGACGATCTTGCATCTTTTCTATCAGTCTATCATTCAAAGTGTTCTTCTATTCAATCTCATTTGTTTTTATGGAAATCTCACACAAGCAGACAAAACTAAACTCGAACGTCCTAGGAAAATTGCTCAACGTATTATCGGCATTGAATTACCACCCCTATCAGTTTTGTTTGAAGATCGCTTATTGACTAAAATAACTTCTATTATGAAAGACCCATCACATCCACTATTTTCTTGTTTTACTTTTAACCGCTCAGGAATCCGCCTGCGTGTACCAATTACCACCCGTAGAGCCAGATACAGAAATTCTTTTATTCCAAATTCCATGCACATATATAATGCAAAAGTAACACGAAATTCTCAGCTTTAAGCTGAATAATAGCGATTATGATTATTTGTTAACTTTTTTTTTCTACCCACCCAGTCAATTGTAGGGATTGGGTTGGAAAGTTTTCCGCCTTATCACCTTTGTGGGGTCAAAACATCCGTTGTTTAGCTCTGCTGCTGATTTTTGTTGTATATTTATGTCATGCATTATAATCTGATTGGAAATTATGCCATCTCTCCTTCTCTGTCTCTCCCATTTTCCTTTGGACCCCTACCAACTTTCCCTATATTTCTCTCTTCTATCAGTCCTTCGAGCTTGAGCTCTCTTTTCCTTTATCTTTCTGCTCGTATTTCGATTGTGATGCTGCTCATATTCACAGCTATATTCATACCTGAATTTATTCATGATGTGATTCAGAATTGTATATAAAATTCTTGCTATGTATAAGTCATATAACTATCTTGTCATGTTTTGTGCTGAAAGCCGGAGAACCGTACCTGCTCACATACTTTTTCTTATAGAGTCTTGACGCCCTTCTGGCTTTCAGCACACGACACCATGTTTTTGTCTTATGTTTTATGTATTACATGTTATACCAATGGAAAACAAATTTCTGTATTATATTATGGACAATAAAATCTTGAATCTTGAATCTTGAATCTTTAGAAGTTGTCCGCATCCAATAGACGAAAAGGATTATATTGTATTTCTTTATCAATTTAAAATTTGCCATTACTGTGCATCCCTTACAGATTTATAACATTTTTTTTTATTCGGTTGTACTGATTACGAAACTTGAATTGTGGGGCCGGGGGGGGGGGGGGGGGTGATCGAGGCTCTTTGCATCATCCCATATCCTCCCTTCATTTTTTTTTTTTTTTTGGGGGGGGAGTGAACTTTAAGGTCACTCTACATGATAGAAAGATTTTAAATATCATAAACTATTTTCTTAACTGTAATGGGTTTCATCTGTATAGTTATTGTTCAATACTGTAAAGACAGTGTAGGACACGGGCGAGCTGATGTGGATAGCGAATTTTTGGAATCATTGGAATTTTTATTTCAAAATAATTATAGCGCAAATTCCCTCACAGTCATCGTCCTTTCATTAAAACTAACGGTGTAGCGTTTTGGGAAAATAAACCTTGAATTTCTGGTACACCTGCCCTCGCTTTCTATCAGCACAAATAGTGAAGAAAAAGATTTGCGAGCGAGCGAGCAAGCCAAAAATAATGAAGTTTTTTTTCACAGAAATGTTTTTTCTTCTTTTTCATCCAGCATAATTCTATTGTCAAGGAGGGGTGTACAAATTGGCGATTATGGAGGAGGATTATTGTTTACTTTCCTTCATAAGACACAAAGTGTAATATACATGTTGGTCGCCTTTCTATCACAATGGATTACCATCTTTATCAGAAAGGAACTTGGATTATGATAATAATCGAGAACATACTTTGTGAGCAAGCGAGTGATCTGGAATTTTTTTTAAAACTTCGTCATAGAACGCTTGTTTTTATATCCAGAGATATTTTGTTTTCATATATAGATTGACTTTTTGAAATAGTGATAAAAAATATCATCATTGTCTGGAATATACTGTTACAATGAAGATCCTGGTGATAAATACAATGAAAATAAATAGTGCTTGAATGAAATAAGTATAACTAGGTGGCTTAATTCCTCTTTTAAGAGAAAACTCTTAATAAGAGCGGCCTCTTGCTCGAACTCGTACTCGCACTCAGCATCCATGGTGGTATACAGTATAGTACTACGGTACACATGCAATTGCAATCGCACGCAGCCTAGCCAGCATGCATGCATGCAGCAAGCGGAGACCGTATACCACTCATAAAAACGATACCTTCAGAATGGAACGATAGCTGCAAAACGGAACACTATCTGCCAGCCACTCTGCGTGGTGGGTTACAATATCTGCCGGCAGATTTTGTGACGGGAACAATATCTGCCGGCGAATTTTGTTCCGCGAAGACGATGGGCCAGTCACACTAAACGCCGTCACACCGCCATTAAAACAAATTTTACCTCTGCAACTTCAAAAGAGACTATACTTAAATAAATAAATACATTTTTATATACTAGCACCCGTGGTGGAGACTATTTTGCAATACCCCCTCCCATAACCTACATGTTTAGAAATCTGTCGCAGTACTTAAGCAATTACAATAGCCCCTTCCCCCATGAGTAAATATTATTGTATTGTATTGCATTATTGCTTTTTTTTAACGTATTTTTACCCAGGTTGTAGAGTAATCATGTACTTTTAAGAATGCTACCAGTTGCCTGATGATCGCTCGCAAGGCGTGAAACTCGGAGTTGCAACCATGTTACATTAATCTGCCTTACTCAATATATATATATATATATATATATATATAAATATATAGGCGTGAAGAAAATGGTCTACGAACGTGAGCCGTAGCTAACTTTATTTAATCAATACTTTGCAGGTTGCAATCTTTATTTTCAAATACTCCAATAACCTAATTCCTCAGACATTCCACAACCTGTTTGTTATAAACAACACAATCCATTCTTATCCGACACGAAACTCACATAAATTTCATTTGATAAACCCCAAATTGCTAATTGCGCATAAATCTATCCGACACCATGGCCCTGACCTTTGGAATAGTTCCCCAACTATCGTTAAATCATGTCCTATGATATATTCTTTCAAGGCTGCCATGAAGCGTAAATTATTATCAGCATACAAGTCATAATTTAATATGCGCTCCAAAAACATGCACTCACACACCTACTTGCACGTACATACATAAGAACATAAATAAAAACGTTTCGCAAAAGACATACACTTACAAAATATACACATTTACACTGAACGCACTTCGTGTTATGCATGGACAAAATTATTTACTTCATTATGTTGCTGTTATAATTAATTTATTTCGGATTATACTATTATGGTATAGGTTTGGTCGCTCATAAATATTCCTTTCCTGAGGCCGCCATCACGTTCAAGCTCTAGCTTTAATAAGATGGCGGTCTCTTGCGTTTTTCAATTTTGAAAAGATTTGTCATCTTTTATTTTGTAAAGGTATAATTATTTAAATGCATTGTAATATATGATTTTATATATGTATTTTTTACTTTTGTTAATAATATAAATGAACTTGAATTTGAATTGAATTCGAATTTATTGACAACAACACATCATAATAATAACGGTACATGTGAACAATCATATAATGCAGAGAATAATAATGATACATGTATACATAACAGAAGAGTAATCTTGATTGAACAGTAATGGTTTAAAACGATATTTAGACATAGATCTGCATCTATTAAATGTACAAAAGATATACACGTAAATATGTGAATTACTAATATTAAGGTGAAGATGTTAATGGGAACTAGAAGTTAGCACAAGTTCTAGTCGAGCCTAGTTCTAATCATTGGCAAGATTTGTTAATATAAGTTGTTAGTACATATGAATATAAAACTTGTTTGTTTTGTATATACATATAATTTATACAAAAAAATAATACTCTATTATGCAAATTTGTGTAAGAAAAGAAAAACAAACAAACAAATTTAAGTGCTAAAACATCATAATGAAAGATAAAAAACTTTGAACAAATATAATCATCACTATGTTCATAAAATGAAAAGGATATATTAATAAAAAAATCAAATCAAAAAGATGTGCGTACATGCACAAATCTTAGAAAACGCTCAAGGGCAACTATAATCTTTAGCAAGCAAGTGTATACCTATATAAAGAGAAGACAAGTAAAATAAAAGGAAACACGAAAGGGGGAGGGTGGGGTTGAGCCAACGTCATTTACGTAGAAGGTAGGGGGAAAGGTGTCCCGGAAATATTACCTCAATGTTTTTAAACTAATATTATCTGGAAGATCATTCCACACTCCACAGCTTTGTTCCTACAAACGAAATACAAGAATTTTCCTTGCGTTGTCTTACATTTTGGTTGATAGAGTAAGCCACTTAATTTTCTCCTTGTTGCATATCTGTGCTGTATCATCTGACAATAATCGACTAAAGAGTGTGGTAATACACCTTTTACCAAATCATACATAAATTTTGATACAAGAAGTTCAAGTCTAAACATTATTTAATATTTATAGACTTTGAAAAAGAGGTTTGGAGTCTAATCTAAGTAGACTGAATGTAATTGCTCTCATTGCCATTTTTGACTTAAATATATACAATTTAGATTACTTTTGTAAGTGCTCCTCCATATTTCTACTACATAAGAGAGGCGAGGATTTATACAAGTCTGGTATAAAAACACAAGTATATTCTTCGGAAAAAAATTTCTCATTTTAAACAAAATGCCTACTTTCTTCCGTATCAATCAAACAAACAAACAAACTTTAGATCCCATCTATAGTCTCCAATATTTACTTGTCCTCACTTCCAGCATAAAGGCAAGCCAATGCACAAATACATGTAGATGTCATTAATATGTAGATATTACTCTTGTTGCTAACTGACTGGCATCAAAAGTGTATGAGAAGATAGTTTAGTTCCTTACAGTTGGAGCCTATTGTAATTTTTTTCTAGCATCAAGAAATTATCATGCAAAAAGTGATATGTTTACGACTTGGGAGACGAAATAAGCTCATTTATTTCACAGCCAGACTCAAGTATACTATTCTGTACAAAAAAAGAGCTTAAATTTAAGCAAAAATTGTTAAAGCATATTGATTATTAGTACATTGTTATAACTCCACAAGTAACTTATATTGCATTAAGTACTTTAGTACAAATGGCTTTTTTTTATTCAATTGAATATAAGGCATATTCAGGGTATAGCGAGCAATCACGGTGGAAGCACTTTCTTTATATATATATTGTTTACCTGTTTAATATATTTATGTTTAATTCTCATGGTAATATTCATGGTCCCAACGTCCTTTTTATGGTGTATAAAGTAGTGTATTCGGATGTCGATAATCGTGGGGGGGGGGGGGGGGTATACTTTGGCTACCTGTGTGGCATGGAACGTGAACAAACTTTTGTTGATATTGTCTGTCTTAACCTGCAAATGGGAAGGGGTGCTACCCTATATCGGATACACCACTGAACTACATATATATCTTTAAGTTTGGAGAGTATTTACAAATTACTTTAAAACAATGTTTGAAGAAGAAGAAAAAAGCTAATAGAAAAAAGTAATTAGGGTGTTTGTATGCCTTTGCCACGGTTGTCCGTGCGTCTGTACGTCCGTCCCACTTTTCGTAATACACGTTGAGCAGATTTTAACGTAACTGGGATGAAGTACGAATGGGCATACAAGGAAGAATTAATTAGATAGTGGGCGCAAACGTCAACAGTCACATGGTCATAAAGGTTTTTGAAAAATGCCGTAAGATATCTCGTTACTGCGATATTACTTGAACAGTTTTAAAGCAATTTCAATTAAACTTGGAGGAATTATAAATGAGCATATAAGGATGAGTTGAATATATTTTTAGCGTCAAATGCCAAGAGTCATGACAGTGTTGAAAACTTGAAAAGTACTGCAGCAACTAAAACCAATAAATGAACAGACATTTGGAGGTGTGTTAGAGACGTAGTCGCATTTATCTTGTTCATTTGTCTGCCCAATCTTGAGATTGTGGTATAGAAAACATGATTCAGAAACAAACAAGGGGAAAAGACAAGATATACCTAACAATATTGCCCAATAAATATCACAATCTCTTTACTCATGCAATCATTAATCGAGAATTTTTAAACAATTTGTAAAGATGTAAGAAAACCAACCAGAATGTAGTAAATTGCTATTTAGAAACAATTGATTAAAGCTTCACATGACAGATTATAACTATCAATTTTCAAATACTATCACTATCAATATTTATACAATTAAAAATGCAAAATATTTTAATATAGTTTTTAAAGTATTACAAAACCAACGATGAAGAAAATAATAAAAACATTCCTAAAATGGCAAATACCTCTATCTCATAATTTTCACAGTGGAATGAATGTGTATAAATAACTTAATCGTGATAGCATACGATTGCCCATTGTTAGCAATAATTATTCTGTATTGATTTGTTGGTTTTTTTCAAATTTCTGACTCCTAATTAACATTATACATTCATATAGGGAGTATATTAATATACGATACTGTATTTGATGTTTCAAATCAGTGTGTTGCACCAATCCTTGATTGATGTTTACAGAAACAGTCACATAATATGGGGAGTTTAGAAAAAACTACTGAAAATCAATTGAGGCAGGTTGCTGCTTCATATTCTGTCTACAGATGGTGGCTGACATAAAGCCGATAAAGTACCAATACCAGTGTATATAAAAACAAATTGATAACCGTCTAATATGAGCAAAGCAACACCTGTTTTTACATAACCGAAATATATTTTTGTAAACAGACAGCTGCAAGTTCTCGTTTGTAGACTTGCCTATGATCAAATTTCCAAGAAGCGTATTACAAGAAAAGCATTCATTTGTAGATGCATTCATTTAATTGCTCCTTTTTAATGAGAAAAATATCCATTTTTATATTGTAACTTAAACTTGGAAACAATATCATTTTATATTTTCCCCAAAATTGGATTTCAGTGCTAGGAAACAGCATGATTATACCCGATGTTAATTTGCATTTCAATGAAAAGACAATTTGAAAGTCATTTTCTTCTTCTTCTTTTTCTCCTTTTTCTTCTCCTTCTTCTTCTTCTTCTTCTTCTTCTTCTTCTTCTCTTATTCCTCCTTTTCCTTTTTCAGTTTTTCTTTTTTAAATGAATCAATGGCCCAGTTCGTCAATGTCCCCCTATTTCTTACAATTCATATCTACGCTTTGGAAATATTTAGCATTCCTAAAGAAACTTTTTAAATAATACCATGATAACTCAATTTGTCAACTTCTCGTATAAATACAATTTTCTTTTCCCTTAGAAATTCTTGCTTTTACTACATTTTAAAATATCTCTTTCGACATAATAAAAGTTGAATATTATGTCACATGTGATTGGAAGAATAACCTTTACACATAAGTCAATCAGTGTCAATTTGCCACAGTTTTGTTTCATTTTTCTGCAATTGTCCGTCAAGCATTTGTGTCTTTGTTTGAAATACCATTCATCATGTTAGAAGTACAAAAATCGTAAAAATGCTTTGGTCAACAAACAAAATAAACACCTTCTAAATTACTGGGGCCTGTAACATCTTTCGCGTACACGGAAATGCGTAAAAAAGGCGGATTCCTCCTTTGATCCGATTTTCGTAGAAAGGGCGGATGTACTTTATATGGAAATCTAAACAACCACTATCTTCCTGATTTAGGTTCTAAAGAATGATAAGAATATTAACGACTGGAACTTTAGTACATTTAACTCTTCTGTTATCAGTATAAAAGCCGAATCGGCTTCAAATCGTAAATGATCGCACTAATTGGTTTTTAGGTCACTACGATTCTGAGTCGATTTAGCTTTTCCCTGTCCAAGGAAG
The DNA here is from genome assembly GCA_035222895.1 of Strongylocentrotus droebachiensis. Taxonomy (NCBI): domain Eukaryota; kingdom Metazoa; phylum Echinodermata; class Echinoidea; order Camarodonta; family Strongylocentrotidae; genus Strongylocentrotus; species Strongylocentrotus droebachiensis. Next base: position 422,165 of record JAVYIG010000520.1, on the reverse strand, counting down.
CATGAAATCCCTTGAGATTAAGATTTGATTAATCACATGACTATTCAGATCCTCGATCATTCATATGTTACATGTTGAATGGTCATATAAAATGCCATCAACATTTTTCAAATTCGGATCATAGTCACATCGTGTAATGTGCGCCAAGCTTTTAGAGTATCAAAAATCAAAAAAAGTTTGAGCAAAAATCGGATAACTTATCAGAAAGTTATGATTTTTTAATGACATAAACAACTTTAAAAATCACAAGACAAATTGGCAACTCACTCATGAGTCTGTGACGTCATTGCCTCACTATCCTCTAATTATTTTCTTAATATCTTATTTCTTCACACCAGCATTTAAGTTATATTGAAAGTCATATGTTTTTTGCAGTTAAATCAATATTTTTTTTTGATAAACTATCTATATTAAAATCAATGATTATGAATATACAATATTCAGAAAATAGTATAAATTCTCCAAAGTTCATAAAAGATTTTGTGAAATGTCATGCACGCAAAATGATACAAATCATTTAACCTGGGCAAAGGCATGGGGAAATAAAGTTGTTGGGGATAAAAAGGGAAATTAATGAGATAAAAAAATATAAAGCAATTGATAAAAGGTGAGGCAATGACGTCCCTAACTGATAACCAAATAGGCAATTCGTGTAGTGATTTTCTAAGTTCCAAAGTTGTTCATACTTTTAAAAGAATTCATAACTTCCTTATTAGTAATCCGATTTTACTCAATTTTGTTTGCTCTGCTTCTATTGTATTTCTGCATCTATTAAAAGCAAGTTATTTTTTAGTGGGCTTAGCCTTTATGGGCTATTAATCGGAGATGTTAGACCAGTTTCCCTGCCAGGGGTATCAAATCTACTCTTTACCTTAATCCTCGTTGAGGGTGCTGTTCAGAAAAATGATCTGGCGCGTGGAGGAGTCTAGTGGACTTAACCTCTGGTTCAGGGGATCGCGAACCTCAAGAATTAGACTCAGCCGACCCCGTACCAACAGCAGCAGCATCAGGAGGGTTCAACGTCAGACTCGGAATACCTGCGTCCCCATCTGTACTGACAAACGAAGCTGTTTCAAGGAATTAAAAACAGCAAAGTATGCTGTTATTATTAGTTGTAATAGTAGTATTACAGACTTCCAAGTTATCCTACTTTTTTTAGTGTCTCCTCCCTTCTTTTGTACCCTGGTCCTACTTTTCCTACTTTGCCCAAAATATCCTTTATTTTCCTACCCTTTTTTGTTTTTCCCACTTTTATTTTAAATTTACCTAAAATATTCATAGAAAGCATTCATGCAGAAGAGTCTTAACCCACGTAAAAATTGAAGAAATACCATATGTTTTTTGCGAAAATATGAAAACACCATGGTATTGCGTATTGTTTGCTTTTAGTTGAAACCAACGTGGCAATTAACACACATGTGATGTGGGCTATAACCCCATTATGCATACCATTTCACTAACGTTGTAAATTTAGTCAGAATGTTTATTGTTAATGTGCCAACATACATTTAGTGACGACAATAGTTAAATAAATCCATTACAATAATAAGAAATATGAACATTCCCTAAACTCGCTAGGTCCAATAAAATGTCATGTAGTTTTTCTTAAATCTATTTTCATAATGTTTCATTTAGGTAGTTGCATTTGAATGAGATTCTTCGGACAGAGCTTTTGATTTAGGCATCATATGGTCATCATTATAGTAATGATATGTAAAATTATCTTTAAATCTTTCTCACTTCACAACACCCCACCCTCTCTCTCTCTCTCTGTCGCGCGCTATCTTATTCAACCACTCTTCGGTCTCTGTCTATCCAGGGGCGGATCCAACCGGCGGCAAGGGAGGGGGCCGAAAAAGGGGCACACTTCCCGCGAGAATTTGAAAAACCGTAACGGCCGATTCTCCGGTCAGTGGGGGAGGGGGCCCATCTGCTTTTTTTATACAAAAAAAAGGATGTTTTATACCTGATTTTTTTTTCTAGGGGAGGGGGCCCCACGTCCCGCCCCCCCCCCCCTGGATCCGCCGCTGTGTCTAACATTCTTCTCTTCACCTTGCTGCAATTGCCAGGGCTCACAAGGCACCAAGCTTTGATAATATCTTGGAGCCCTGGCCAGTTCTGTTTAAAATATGTTTATGAATATGAATATGAACATGAATGTATACCGATCCTTATAAATTCAGAACTAAATAAACGAAAGAAATTAATAAATGTATATATTCCTTTTTCTTCTTCATACTTATGTTCTTTGTTCGTTTTTAATATTTGTATGTTACGATATGTGTTATCTTATAATTGTACATGTATTTTTATTGTGCACGGACCTGCGGGAGTAGAGCCTTTGGCTGTCGTACTCGTGGGTGCCGAGCAATAATACAATATACTAAAACTGATATATACAAATATAGCCTTAGATAGAGACTATATATAATTTAACTGGGGGTGTCCCAGCAAACTGGATTTTCTCGAAAACCGTTTGTTTAAAATTAATTATTGCAATTATGGCAACATTATAGTAGAACTACTTGGAGGGGGTAGCATAGCACCATAATTCCCCCTCATAAACAAATGTATGTATAAGTTAGGAGATATACATATAGCCTATTCTCTCAAAAGAATAAACCACTCGCGCGGCTCTCTACCCAAACAACATACGATGCTAGTGCTAAATCTAAATCGCTTTTATTACTTGCACTTTGTGTTCCAAACTCGTATATCCGCAATCAAACAGAGAAAGAGACTGAAACCAGCGGGTATCCCTGCAAAGAAGGAAAGAGGTCTTACCTGAACCAGAGCTGGGGCTGGTAAGAGGGTTAACAGGGCTTTTGGGCAGGATAGGAGCCCTTGGTCCAACTGGTGGACTCTTGACCTTCTGCTTGACGGGTGTGGTTGTGGCGGTGTGTCGATTCATTTCAAGCCTGGTCGTGCACCTGTCCCTGGCGTTCTTGATGGCCTCTCGACCTAATTTGGGTACCTTGGTGTATATGCGCATGGTAACGTCTAGCAGTCGCTGCGGCAGGTCGGCTGGGAGCTGGTCAAAGATGAGCGATGCAACAATCAGTAGGCTTATTATAAATGATATAAACTGAAGTGCTGCTTTCAGCAAAGATTATATCAATCTTCAAGTTATTGATGACAGGGTCTTTGGTTTAAAAAATAAACAACAAACGCATCAGGAACTCTTGAAGGATTAATGCTCCCCAGTTTTATTGGTCTTAATATTTTTGATCTTAAGTTTGCTGTATCCTAACCTTTATTTTAAGGTTCTTTGATATGGAACCCTTCTCGAACATTGGTTTGGTTGAAGACATTTTTTCTTCTGTTTTGTTAGTCTGAAGTTTATACTTTTTTAAGTTATAGTCCGATCTCTTTTTAGTCAGAAATTTCTTCATTGCGAACATCTTATAGGTTTGACAGTATATCGTTCTCTGATCGAAAATTCGAAGGGTGGTTATTTCGACGTCAGTGGCTTCAATTGTTTTGTCCAGGTTTTTGTGTAAGCAGACAAAAAGGCTGCTGTATTTCATTTTTTTTGTATGAACAGCATTATCATTGGGGAATTTCTTTAGTCGAAAGATTTTTTTGCAGATAAATCTATCTTACTCACAATCAGAATAATAAGCACATTCTCATGACAAAATTGAAATCCCTTGATTCATAAGCCTTGTTCAGATGAAGCGGTAAACCGCGGTGGCTTGTTTTATGATGACGTAAGCGCCATACGCTTCAAAGTTCTTATGTCATAATACAGAACTAAGTGAATACGCATGGGACCTTTGTTGCGCGCAGTTGCCGTTCATTTACACGTAAACAATTCGAATATTATAATAATTTTAATAAAAGTAAAAATGATAATAATGATAACAATAATAATAATAAAAGTAATCAAAATAGTATTAATAAAAATATCAATAATAACGATTTTGAGGATAACAATGATAATAATGATGATTATGATAATAATAACAATAATAATAATTATCATAATCATGATTATAATAATACCGGAAAGCCTCATCAGCATCAATACTGTTCTTCCTGAGGGCTATTACCCCAGTAATTTTCAGGTATACATTAACACCTGGGTGGAGAGTGGCACAAATGGATTAATGTCTTGCCAAAGTATATAAGTGCCGGTCTGAAATCAAACCCTCAACCCTGGGATTAAGAAGTCAAGTGAATGAACCACTATACCACGACACATCCCCGTGAATAGTCGGTAGGTTTGTAAAGGTTTTTATAGTTTACATAGGTCATTTCTGAGCACACTGACCTTGTCCTCTGGTAGGAGCTCGGCGTCAAGTTTACCATCACTTGATTTCTTGTAGAACGGGATATCAAGGAGAGGGTTGCTGTCTCCACTTCCGTAGTCAAAGTGTGATACCTATCAGTAATTGAGAAGAAAGAGAGTCTTAAGCAGGGCTCCCAGCCTCCCACTTAGCCGAGTTGGAACCTCGAGTTGTGGGGAGCTGGCCCGATCTTATGGCAAGCCGTTTTATTATTAATTGATATCAATAAATAAATTCTAGTTATCAGGAAATAATTTTATGTTGTAAAGCAATGGTAATTCTTAATATCAAGAATTCGATTTCGTGATATCAGGAATTCGATTTCGTGATATCAAGAATTGAATTCTTGATATCAAGAAATATGTTTTAATGATAAAACTGCTTGCCATAAGATCGCGCCAGCTCGCCAAATCTCGAGGCTCCAACTCGGCTAAGTGGGAGCCCTGCTTAAGGGGATAATCAGAATAAGCACGATAATTTTGTGATAACTTTATTTTACATATTTTGATTTATCAAAGCCAATACAGCATTGTGTTCGGAACTGTTTTCATAGAAGAAAACTAGTTTTTTTTCCCTCCGCAATACACTATTTACTAAATTTGTTTCATTACTTTGAAAGTTCCCTGATCTGAAGGTTCAGAATTCCGAAACTGAAGTAGGGTTCATGATTACAAAGGTCCGTAATTCCGAAAATTAAGTAAGGTTCATAATCCTGAAAACGAAATACAGTTCATACGTCCGAACATGACAAATGAATGTTCGAAATTTGAAGAAAAACATTATGTAAGGAACCGTGTTTCATTTCAAGATATTCAATTACGATTCTTTAGAATAAGAAACCTCCGGAATAACATGTAACTGTTCTCATTTTTTTGTAAATGCTACGACTAGTTTATACCTCGACTTCGATATTGTGAGCTTGCCATATCTCACTTGAGGAGGAGCACGACGGTGATGAGTGTTCGGTGTCGGGAGTTATGATAAATCGCTTGATCTCAGCTGGATCCACTGTACCCATCTTTAATTAAAACAAAAATTATCTTGATCATATATATATCCTTCTATATACTATATTCACTCTGTATTTCGTTGGACCTTGTTCCTCTGAATATTGTAGTGATTATCAATTATATGATATATATATATATAATATAAAAAATACTCAAAACAATTGAAATAAATAGGATAACAAAATATATATATATACATATACATACACACACACACGCGCACACACGCACACACACATACACGCACGCACGCGCACACACGCACACACACGTACACATCTTTAGTAACAAAAATGCGCATGGCATCAACCAAAAACTTATTCCTTATTATTTTCACAAAAGTTTTAGCATGGCTGCCATTTATTACCCCAAAATGCAATGGAATTTTTTGATATAGCCCTTTTTTATCGTCGGCTGGTCTACTAATTAGTATTATCATTACTATTGATATTATTATTACTACTAATATCTTTATTATCATCATTATTGTCGTCACCGTTTTTAATTTAGGTTAATGTAATCATTTTTACATGTAATAATAATATCGATATCAACACTTTTTTTTCTTTTTAAAATTTTTTTTTGAACAACTACTACTACCACTCCCATCACTCCTATTATAGAACTACTGTGAATATAATTGCTATCATTTTGTTTAAACAAAATTTTGATGACAATTCAGGCTATTCTACTGCCACTACTTGAGATTTACGTATACTGCCATCTGCTGCTAACAATGTATCGATGTGTTGACAGCCATCGCCCACAATGCATCACCAACTGTTGACGCACTTGATGATGTACGGGAACCGAAATAGAACTGAGAAATGGCGCAATTAAAACTACATTACAGCAGTGGTAGCAATGTCGGTAAAATACCCTGCCCTTACATAATTTTATACTTGAAAGACGTCAAATACCTCTTCGTCAGCATGCTGACATTCAGCAATGCACTTGTAGAATTCTCTCTTGTGTATTCGGTCTATGATCTCCCGTGCCTTCACCATTCCTGGTTCTTGAGATCGTGATCGCATGATCTCGTTGACAATGGTGTCATTGACTTGGCAGAAGGCCTTAGGGTCCTTCACAGACTCCAATAGGTTGTACTCCTTTCTGAAACAGTTTCATATGCAAAAACAAAACAAAGTTTTGGAAATTATGGTAGAAGAGGCAGCCTGTTAAAATTCCAGTCAACCAGTCAATTACATGATCACATACTTACCCACATTCAACAATACTTGGAGTCCAGGGGTCCTTTCTATTTCTCTTAAAGCATATTTCTTGCCTGATTGTAAATTGGGATTTTGTCATTTTCCAACAAACTCATAAAAATGTATAATTTACTAAACAGTCTGGAAAATTCCCAGAAAATTATCTAATTTAAGCAACATTTGTAAATCACTAGTATCGAATTAAAAATAAACCACATTTGAATTGTATTCGGGGGGGGGGGCAACTGCCCCCCAATCCCCCCCCCCCCCCCCTTATCAGTACGCTTATGGTGACAATTGGCGTATCTGGCACTTGGTCTTGTTAGGGGGGGGGGGGCGAGAGGGGCGCAAAAGCATATCTTTCCCCCTTTTATTTTCTTCTTCCTCTTTACTTTTTTCTGTCCCTTTCTCTCCTCTTACTCTTTCCCTTCCCGTTCTTATCTCTATGTTGAGTGTGCTGGGGGGGGGGGGGTGTGGGGGAGGCAAGGACCTTTCGGCCCCCGCTCCACACGTTGTTGGCGGGATCAATTGCAACTGATCTCCCCTTCTTTCCACCCTTTTCTTTTCTTCTTCCACTTTTTGTTTTCCCTTTTAGCTGTTTCCTTTTCCCTTCCTTCTCTTTTTTTGGCGGGGGGGGGGGGGGGGAGGCAATGGCCTTTTGGCCCCCGATCCACAACTTGTTGGCGGGAAAATCGCAACTGATATTTCCCTTCTTTTCTTTTCTTCTTCCTATTTTGTTGTACTTCCCTTTATCTCCTCTTTTCCTATTTTCTCTCCCTTTTCTTTCTTCTCTATTCTTTTTTTTGGGCGGGGGAGGAGGGGGGGGGGGGGCAAGGCCCCCTCGGCCCCTTCCCCTGGATCCGAGCCTGACGGACCGCTTCCAAGTTTTCTTACGGCCTATTACGTACTGTCACGTTTTGGTGCATTCACCCCGTTTACTACGGCCTTTTAGGTTTTACATCTGAACTGTGGCTGCCGTGGCACTTTTTGACAGTTTAAAAATCTGGCCCGGCATCCACGGCAATCACAGCCTGTCACATTTTCCCATTCCGTCCTCCCGCGTTGTCTCACGTCCATCCCGTTTTGACCACGGTGGCCTGAAACGTGATTGCCGTGGCCGCCGGAAACATAGTGTAATGCTACGATTACACTGTATTCCCGGCGGCGTCCACTTTCATCAGTAAAAATCCTTGACAGAAAGTGAAAAAAAACGTGTCAGACCTTGATCAGAACTTGAGAACCGTGAGGTTCCCTATCAGAATGTGACGGGCCGGGAGGGAACGTACTGACATCCGTGGTAGACCGCGGGCCGAACTGTAGTGCGCCTTGTAGCCTCTGGGACAGCAGACTGATTACCTCCAACGGCCTGTCCCGTATACAGTGATAGACCCTGACAAATCTTGGTAAGACCTAACGAAACTTAAATACAAAGAAAAAGATGGCCTAAATCCCACGGCGCACTACGTTTCGGGCAAACGGGGCTGCCGTGGCCGAAGGAACATAGTGTAAACGTAGCATAAACGTAACAATAACACGGAATTACATACAAGCAACACAAGGAATGTTGCTTTGATTTGTAAAGGAAACTTACCCGCCTTCACCAACGAACAAGAGATGATGCGCTGCTTCTTGAAAAGCGTCCTTCAACCTACAAGAATATTTTGAATAAGGTTTTATGATATGTCTATACACTGTAAAAGCCAGGGTGTAGAAATTCTTACACCAGTATGGTATTGAATTTTTTTGACACCATTGGTGCTGATTATAAAGGTGTGTTGTCTCAGTGGTGTTATTTTTTAACACCGGTCAGATTTAAGCATGCATTAATAATTACTGGGTGTTAAGTAACATGGTATAGTTTTATGCTCGGTGTTGAAAGTATCATCACGTGATTTCGTTTAAGGCGGTTGATTGGTCGAATAAGTTTTCACAAAGTGTACGCGCGCTTAATGATTACTTTACACGTGTTTACAGAAAAATACATTCATCATGATTTGTTAAGCAAATTATGACAATGCACATCAATTTTGTGATTTGTATTTTCCTTGGCAATTATTGACCAATAGATTATTTGTCCTATCTTGTTACACTTACATTAACGTTTTAGCAATAGATATATTGAATATATAATTACTAACCTAGAAACAACATGTTTATTATATATTCGTGTACCAGCCTGTATCACTTACATGTTAGTCTTGAATTTACTTTAAATGATCTATGTGATGGATTTAATGCAATGGATATTAGAATATACCTATTGGTGGACAGTTGCCAACATCGATTATGAATTATCAGTTTACCACTGGTTCTTCTACCCTGGTCGATAATGGTCGATAATAGGGAATATGGAATATGGGACCCTTAGAAACCCATAGAAAAATCTCTAATGGATCAACAAGAATATAAAAACCAAAAGTGAAATTGAATTTGTTATGATTCCAGATATTGGTGTTAATCTACACCAGTTGGAGTTGTGAAATATTAACACCAAGAGTGGAATTGAGTTGTTTAATTCCAAACCCTGGTGTTAAATATAAACACCTGCATGCTGGTGTTTTCCGATATAGATACCGGGAAAGTGTTAAATTAACACCCATGGTGTTGAATTTAACACCATTGTTTTTGCAGTGTATATGAATTAATAATAGAGTATATATAAATATATATATATATATATATTATGTGTGTATGAATAAAACACATAACTATTACCGGTTGAGATGAATTTCCTTAGATAGTGAATTCAAATTTACAAATTACAAACAAGTGCAACAAACAACGCGTACAAGCGCATTGCGCTAAAATGGCAACGGAGTTATCATATTATGCATACATCATATTCAAAATAATGTCAAAGCGATGTCATTCTCCATTTGTACTTGAATAAGCACGTAATATATTTTTTGTTATATCAGCACTGATGTCTTGAAAATTTAAGGACAGAAATGTACCTCGTTAATGATAACGATAGAGAAATAAAGCAACAAACCAAAAGCACCAAAAGAGCAAAAGAACTCTAAACAGATTGAAGGGGATGTACTGTAAAATGAAGAGATAAAAAAAGGGAGCTCCTGCCACAAGAACAGTGAAAAAGGTTAGTTGAGGATCAGCGACGCTGTAACGAGCAGATTGTTAAAGAAAAACAGAGAAAGCAAGAGTGGAGGCTAAAAACAGCCAAGCCCATCACTGATCCCAATAGCTAGGGACTACATCAACCCCGCTAACGGGTAATAATTTATGTGATGGTTAGACTACCTTACAATTACTGTAAGTCAACAGACGAGGCGGTGAGACGTGATCTAGGTTCAACCATTTATTACCACACAGCCCAGTCTCGTATCTGGTATCTTACATCTGTGTCAGTTACATTTCTTTGTTTTACTTGCTCTACTTGGGCAACATCACCATGCATTCTTTCACCTCGAACAACTGGTCTATTTGCTTTTCGAGCTTCTGCTTGCCTGCTTACTTGAACGGCTTTCTCTAATGTTAAATCATCCATCGCGTGGAGTTGATCAGAAAATCCATCATCCAGCACACCGAAAACTATCCTACCTCGGATCAGTTCATCTTTTAATATTTTGTACTCACAATCTTGAGGTAGCCGATATAAATCGTTAATGAAAGTGTCTACACTTTCCCCAGGCTGCTGGCTACGCGTGTTCAACTTTGCCCTTGCAACGATAGTGTTCTTTCTTATGTTGAAATGTGCTTCGAATGCTGCCTCAACGCTCGTGTAAGTTGCGGTGCTTTCATCAATACCCTGAGTCAGAATAATGTCGTCCGCACAGTCACTCATGCCATACAACCAGTGGCGTATTCAGTGGGGCTGGGGGGGGGGGGGGCGGCCCCCCACCCCCCCCCCCCCTGGGAAAAAAATTGTGTAAAAACACGTGATTTTTTAGCATTTTGGGGGGATTTTCCCCCCCCCCCTGAAGCTCAAGGGGGGTGCAAATTTTCATATTTTCGAGGGCCAACAAAAACAAAAAAATGTGCTCACTACAACCCCCCCCCCCCCCCCCACTGAGCGACTTTTCGGCCGGCGCGATTTCCAAATTATCGGGACCAAAAACAAAACCAAAAGTAGAAGTGCTCACGACCCCCCCCCCCCCCCCACTGACTTTTCGGCCAGCGCGATTTTCAAATTTTCGGGAGCAAAAAAAATAATTGGGCCCCCTTTCCCTGAGAAATCCGGGATCCGCGCCTGCATACAACAACAGTGTACTGACTGTTCTCCATCCGGCTGTGTAGTGAGCCCCGATGCAGTCCGATAGCGCTTGAACCTCCGGTACCATTTTGGCCATGCATCAGCTTAATTCAGGCCGGCAACCTTCTCAGAAGTCTCTGGTAATGGGGGTGATTTTGGTTCATGTGGTTGGACGAGCAAGTGTGCGCCTGTAAAATGGCGACTGGCTTGAATGCTCCCCAGGGAGTGGAAAATGTGCACACATTGTGTGCGGGAAAGCCTGAATCCGATAACCGGGGTAATAATATATCTGTCAAGCGCTTATGCTATGGTCACATTACCCAAAAGTAACCTGCTCGGCGGCTGAGCGGCGAGTTTTTAACCAATTCTGCCCGACGGCTGCCCGGCCACCGAGCGGCGGCCGCCCAGGCACCGCTCGTTTTTAGGGCATCGCTCGGTCGCCGCTGAAGTTTTAGCGCGGAGTTAAAATTTGGGCGGCGCCTGCTCACTTTTCACTCGCCGCCCAAAATACGCTCGGTGCCTGGGCGGTCGCCGCCCGGGCACCGACCTAATCGCTGGGCGATGCCTAAATTCCAGCAGCGACCAAGCAGGCTAAAGATCGGTCGGTCGCTGCTCTGATTTGTGACCATAGCTTTAGGCACATCGTTGGATCGGTGTATTGAGCGCTATATAACAAAAACGGATTATTATTATTATTATTATTTTTTCATGATTCAATTTTTTACCGCTGCTACCATATTGTGATGGTTGGACTACCTTACAATTACTGTAAGTCAACAGACGAGGTGGTGAGACGTGATTAAGGTTCAACCATTTAATACCACACAGCCCAGTCCGTATCTGATGAAGTGTAGTCTTATTTCAAGCAGTTACAATGATGCACATTATACTACAATAATGGTCACCGATCTCGGACACCTCACAAATTATTCATCTCACACCATCGCAGCTAAAACAGCAAATTTGACAACTATCGTCCCCAAATTCAACAGAGAAAAAGTTTCCAGCAACAACGGAGAGGAACCGGCACTCGGCAATCAATCCAGCCGGAAAAATCCCAGAAATCTCATCGACTGGCACGTATCACGACGTCAGGGAAAATGGGGGTTCCATGACACATGCTCCGCCGACGATTGGTCCGCCGACATTTACTCCGCAAAACGCGACAATTGCTCCGCGACATTTGCTCCGCGACATTTGCTCCGACGTCAAATGCTCCGCCGACACTTGCTCCGCCGACATTTGCTCCGCGACATTTGCTCCGCCGACAATTGCTCCGCCGACAATTGCTCCGCCGACAATTGCTCCGCCGCCATTTGCTCCGCCGACATTTGCTCTGCCGACAATTGTTCCGCCGACATTTGCTCCGTTTAAAAAGTGCCCCGTAAAATACAAAGGCTACTACGACAATAATTGTTGCTCCTCCCCAAAAGTACCCCGTAAAAGACAATGCTCCGCCGACAATAAAATTGCTCTCTGATCCAAAAGTGCGGCCTCGTGGGAGACATGAATGCTCCTCTGGCTATGAGTGCAATAAATGCTCAGCCGTTTTTTGCTTTTCCCCATAATGTTTGATTTAAAAAAAAAAATCAAGTTATAGCTCCTTAAGCAAGTTCTCCGGCGAAAGATAATTACTCCGCTCAAAATCTGTTTCATGTATTACTCATTAGCTGATCCAAAGTTCAAGGCTATCTTGATTCATAAAATGTTGCTGGCGTAAAGAAATGAAACAAATTAGCCACTTTTTATCAAATTATGTTCAACTTTTACCTGTTTTAAAAAGCTTCGTCGCAAATATCCATTTTAAAATTTGTGACAATACAGTCAGTACAAAAATTTTACCAAATCTAATGTTTTCATGTTGAAAACTTTGTGCAAACGCTTTCTTGTGGGTTTGTGTGTATGCAGTACTCTATATGTGATGTGTGCACGTGTGTTGGTATTGCGACTGAATCATTTTTTAATTTAATTGGTTTTATATGGGGCCCTATATTTACAAGCGATTTGCTTTTTGTGGCCCTGACCATATATTTGCTTTGCATCTCGTATGTTTAATCTATTTTATTTTGTATTCTATGTCTTGCTTTTACAGGTATATAGTTCAGTAGATTCAATCCTGTCAATTCAAAGTCGTCAAGCATGACTTCATGGGAGAGGAGCAACAACAATGGCAGTAGGAAGAATAGAGATTGGTACTTTAGATTGATACCATCTTTGTTATAATTTTCCAAGCATGGAATGAGCAGTACATCAGAATAAGGACCAGAGTAAAAAGAGACGAAATAATTTTAATAGACATGTCACCATAGTGCATGAATTTAATTTTCAAATACTTTTATAATTTGCCATTTATGGATGATCAGTTTGGAAAAATAGCCCCACGTCATTTAAAAAACAAAACCAGTGCTAACTAGAGCATTTTGCAACTTTTCTCTATTGACCCAGTTTCTTACTCTGATGTACTGCTCATTCTATGGATGGAAAATCATTAAAATGAACACAATTGCGTATACCTCTTCACGGTATTATGCGTGATTTATTCAAATCAAATCAAATCAAGTGAAAACAATATTTTATCTGATTACATGATGGTGATGACGTTGCTGACCCTATGCTGGTAAGCTGCATAGTGTAGACGGCGTCTAGTTAGAAACATATGGTTCAGATCACTCGCTACCTAAAACAATGAAAAAGTTAAAAATTCATTTAAAAAGAAGGACAATATAAATTTGTTTAATTAACCATACTTGGAATACGAAGTAACTCAATGTAATAGTATTGTTATGGTTAGATTTGTATAGGGATACCCCTAGCCTAAGCCCTTACATATAAAGTGTTGATGCTTGTTAGAGTCATGATAATATATACAATAGGCTTGCGGTTGCACCATGTGAGAGGGGAGGATTGGGAAGTCCTTAAAGGACTATTAGTAATCTTTCTTGTGTAATCCTAAAAAGGGACTGTTGTAGTCCTGAAAAGGACTGTTGGTAATCTTTCTTGAGCTTATAATCATAACAAATATAGCGCCAGTCGTAAAGAAAGGACGGGTGGTCGGGGGGGGGGGGGGGGTAGTGACCACTATTTTTTTTCTCCCTCAACCCCCTTGAACGGCCAGGGGAGGGGGCCCATCTTCTTCTTTTACAAAAAAGGGTGCTTTTACCTGATTTTTTTATAGGGGAGGAAGCCCCCACCCCCGCCCCCGCCCATGGATCCACCACTGCAATAGGCAGCACTCTTGAGGGTTCAGATTTACTTCTTGCAGTTGCATTTCTTATGGATTGAAGTTGCGAAATCCTTCCTAATTTTCCTATACTTTTTGGATCAGGCTTGCACTCGAATTTTGAGCTTCTGCTAAATATACCGTTTCTATGGTTTTGGGTGTAGACCTGAACCTCTATTTTTATGTGAGTGTATACCTTGTCTCTAAAGCAAAGCTCTCTCCTGGTCTTACTGCCTCGCTTCACATCAAAAACCTTCACGAAGGGCAAAATACGATTGAAGTCAAAAGCAGACCTCATGCCTAGGTAGTAGGTGTCCCGAGCAAAATAATCCCATTTGTCCACGTCCACCCCGTTGACACTGTTGTTTACTATCTGATACAGGCAGAACTTGTTCTCACGAAGCTGATACATTGTAAGGATATTGTGAGAGAAGGTTATAGAGGTACGCAGATACTCAGAGAGAGAGAGAGAGAGAGACAGACAGAGAGAGAGAGAGAGAGACAGACAGAGAGACGGAGAAAGGCAACATACGGACGGAGAAAGGCAGACAAAGAGAGGCAGACCGAATATGTGAGAGAAGGAGACAGCGAAAGACGTACAGAGAGGGTTACAGAGAGTGGGAAAGAGACGTACGTATAGACGGGTATGGTGAGAAAGTTTGGGGGAGGAGAGAAGAGAGATGAAACAAACTTTGTATGATTCTTATCTTTTATTATGTCTTATGTGTTATGTATTTATTTCGCTCTTTATAAACAACATTATTTATTGTATTACTCAATTCCCTTTTAGTAGAATTTCTAAATATGAATATTAATCAACATAAAGATTATAAAGATTTTAAAAAAATGGAAATGATAAAGGTCCCTGTTTTCAACTTAACTTTTTTAAAGTGTTTTCAATAGTTTTTTGTATTGATTCCAAAACAATACAAATCATTCTTTAATAGAAATAAAGTTGTTTTTCATCCTGACATGATTCAATTCCTTTTTTGTCAATACATAGATTGTACGATACACATACACATAAACACACACGCGTACCCACACACACACCTACGCACAGGCAAAGTCCTCCAAAGTAATGAAATATCCGAGTAAGAATGGTCCTCAAAATGAGTTTATATTAAACCAACATTAGTATGCCAACGGTAATCACACGACTTTGACAACACGACCTCCCTCCTATTCTCTCTCCCTCTCTCTCTCTCGCTCTCTTTACCTCGTTTGATTGTACTCATTTATACCAATTTATCGTCCTTTTTGACACCCAGAATAAGCTGACAGATGAATTCGATATCTTTGGCGTAGATATTGTGTTCTTCGAGCTTCTTCTCTAGGCTGTTATGCTTAATGAGATATTTGAGCATGATGACCGACTGCTCCTCATGCTGCAAAGATCATGGAGATAATGATAGACTTGAGTTTTTACTCAACACATATGCATTTTTGAAGAAAGAAATTCGAAAGAATTCAACCTGAGGCAATTGCAATAGCCTTGCTCATTACATATCAAAATGGGCGAACATTATATTGACGTTTTATGCAATACAAACATGAATTATATGGGATATACAATAAGATATTGAAATTTCTCTGGAATCGATTTTTTTGAAAGTCTTTTCCATCGTGCTAAGGCCAAAATACTTTGCAGAGAGGGTGATATCCCCTGCCCGAATATCAATTTTCAATGCGTAAATGTTGCGATCGAACGCGAACAATTTTGACACTTTCTTTAACAAAATATTATATTGTCTTGAAGATACAAATTTGATATAAACATTACGAACAGACAAACTTGCTGATGAATTAAGATCCTTTTTTGTCCTTATGTTTTGAGTTAATTTATAATTTTACGATATATTTCACCCAGCCATTCCTTATGAAATATTGCCAGCCAGTAACACGCTTTTTAATACTCACATTGCATCATAACAAAATATTCTTCTGTACTGTGTATACTTATAATGAAAGCCAATTATTAAATTATCAAATTAGTTTTAATGTCGTCACCACCCTCTTTCCTCCTGAAATGTTGACCCAGAATCAACTGTAAAACCCTGAAATTTATTAATCCTATGATAATTATTGTTAATTCGACTGATATGAATTTGCTCCTAACAACATTGATACATAGTCGCCTCTGAATATGAATGTTTGGCTTGTTTGACCAGGACCCCGTCTTACAAAGAGTTTATATCAATCGCAACTATGTACATAATAGATAGGAGACTGCAAACCTGCGATTGTTTGGAGGACTTGCGATTGATTTGGATCAATTGCAACTCTTTGTAAGACGGGGCCCTGAGTGCAAAAAGCCGGCTCATATAGAAGCGGCAAAGACCCCGCGAAAGGCGACGGACGTGAAAATCACGAAATTTTGGCGGTAAAGCGACGGAAAAAGGGGGAAAACCAAGATTCGCTGACAGGTGGGAACGACCTTCAGCGACAACACGACGACAAGGGACGAATGGCTGCGGCAGAAAACGGAGTCTAGCGACCAAAATCGGACGTTGTCTGGGCGGCGAGTGACGATGTCTCGACGGAGCCCAGCAACAAGGAACAAGTCAGACGGCTGGCAGCGGATTGGCTGGTGGCAAGGAACGGCGGCTGACGGTGGATTGCAGTGACGATGACGTGACTCAGCGACCGACGTCGAAGCCTGTGTGTGTGCGCGGGTCAGTATCGTCACAAAACGTGA
The DNA here is from genome assembly GCA_035222895.1 of Strongylocentrotus droebachiensis. Classification (NCBI taxonomy): domain Eukaryota; kingdom Metazoa; phylum Echinodermata; class Echinoidea; order Camarodonta; family Strongylocentrotidae; genus Strongylocentrotus; species Strongylocentrotus droebachiensis. The sequence continues at coordinate 405,527 of JAVYIG010000520.1, read as the reverse complement.
AAAATCGCACTAAAATTTTTGAATCGTGGAACATCGTTGCAAAATCGTAACCCATCGAAGCGTAACTCGTCAGAGCTCGAGATGTGACGTCACTTGCCGTTGTTTTGCCGCCAATGTGACGACCTTAAAACGACTAGAGACGAAATCGCACGGCATTGAAATGTCAAGGAAAACAGGGTTGCGGTCTCCAAAGAAATCTGAACGGAATCACCACGAATTTGTTGGCGCCACAAAATTTTCAACATGCTGAAAATTTGTCGAACTGACTCGACTAATAATTTCGGCCGTCTGCGGTCGCTAGCGGATTCGTCAGCGACAATTGAAGGCAACACATGATGATTGGCGGATTTGTTTTTGGTAATGAAGTTTAAAGCCTTACTAAAAGGCACTGCAGGCTCATCGATTTGGCTTCGAACACGGGACCGCCCGGTTACGAGACCACTGCTCTACCACTGAACCATCGTGCCTGTAAATTATTCAACTCACTTTCCATTTCTTGCCATCCTTGTCTGGTGGTACGATGTCTTCAAAGGCATGGGAGAAGGGGCCGTGTCCGAGGTCATGACAGAGACCGGCGATCTCAACACAAGCGACCTCAGTGTCCTGAATGTTACGATCATTATGTTGGAGCATTAAGGCCAGCTTGCCCGCCAAGTGGCTGACACTACATTGAAAATGGAAAGTAATATAGTCTGAAATTATGATATTGTTAATGTTCTTTCTATTATTATTATTTTGCTGGACAGCCCCTGGCAACTAAACGGCGGTAATTTACTGTCATAGAGACTGACAGTTGATTTATTTGGAAAAAAGGACACACAATCAAGCTTTTCATTAACCTCAGGTCGGAAAAACACAATAATTAGTTGTCTCCTTGTATTTATTAACACAGATTTCGTATCATTGTTCTTCCTAAGTTAAGTTGTCTTGACATGGTCCAATATTCTGTCGCATTTCATCAAGAAATTCAACTTGACCATATCCAGTTCACCCATCCCCGCACTGGTTACATCCCGGCGACAATTTATCCACGTGAATTTCCTACACTAACCGATTTCTTAACTTCAACAACAGGCGCGTACGCAGGATTTTTTCAAGGGGGGGGGGGGGGGGGACGACTCAGCCAGCCGCTGAATAAGCGGGGGGGGGGGGGTAAGGTCAACTTTTTTAGGTCAGCCATTGGTATTAAGAAAAATGTAATTAAAAAAAAAAGTTTTTAATTAATTTTTTTTTTTTTTTAATTTACCAAAGGTTTTTTTTCCTTCAAAATACACACATAAAAAATACTAAAGGTGGGTTCAACCCCCCCCCCCTGTGTACGCGCCTATTCAACAATATACCTAATACTATGCCAAACAGTAACCCTTCACCCCGTATCTTACCTATAACCCAATTGCAAATATACTTTTTACTTAATTAAAGAAAGCAATTTAGAGATCTTTTAGAGATTTTACAATTTTTTATCCATTAGATAATTAATACCGAGTGAAGTTTTGGTTGTAAGAATGTAAACCTTATAATTGAATAAAGATAATTTGCTGTAGAATCTGCTGATCAATCTTCATGGCATCGTAGTTAAACCAAAGGCCAGTATTAAAGCTGGAACCAGAGACAATTTCTTAAAATTGTGCAATCGAAGCCAGGTATAGTTTGAAGTGATTATTGGTTTTGCATTCGATTGTTGATTTACATCCCTACTCCCGCTACTCCTTTTTGTTCCCGTCTCTATTTCTAACCGACCCAAGTACCCTTAAATTTCTCGTTATGAAACCTTTACGTACCCTATTGAGTGTTCAAATCTGGTATGGACGGCGCTTGGGAACACATAACAGGTACAGCCAAGCTGCTTGATGAATCGTAGTCTCTGAAACTCTGGTGTATCGATGACTATCTGGCAATGCTTCGAAATCTGAACACTGCTATGAATGGGGTCATTGAAAACCTGTAATGAGAAAGAGAAAGAAACTAAATTCCCTACCCTTTAATCGGGGAATTTTCTGAACCTATCTTTCATTTAGCGTACTGATGGTAGATTTTGACATGACAGCATATGAAGGCCGGGCGTTGGCTCTAACGATCTAAAGGGGACCGTAGGGCCAACAGACATGCAAAATACCGCGCCGACGTACCGTTGGGCATCTTGTTTTAATATCTCTGATGCAAAAGCATCTCTACCATCAAATGAATTATTGAATATACAAACCCCTCCCTTAGCCACCTTCCCAAGTTCCCCAGGCCAGTCGACCGGAGATTGACAGCTAGACTGTGTTGAAGACTTTATGGAACTGTATATTTGCATGCACTCTATAATGAACTGGCCTTATGTGTTTAGGTGTTTTTTCCGAGAATGGCAGCTGTACTTAGTTTGCAGGAACAGAATTTATTTGAACGATTCCAAACAACAAACAAAATACAATTTATATTTGTATGAAGAAAAAAAAACGTGTCATACAGGACTGGCTGTCACATTAAAAAAAAATAAAAAAAGTTTGTTATTAGATACAGAAACTTAAGAGTTTCCACGGCTTAGTCTATGCTTGCAGACGAGGCTGTAGCTCTTTCTCTTTCCCTGTTTCTCCTGTATGCCACTTGCCAAACTGATGTCGAGCCACTATGTCATAAAATAAGTTTTATTCATGGTGCAGCAAGATAGAGGAGCATGGGCGTATGATCCAACCGGGATAGGGATGTAGCTCACTCCCCACACCATTCCATCCTACACACACACACGCACACACACACTGACACACACACACACACACATGCCATGCCGATACAACCAGGGGCGGATCCAGCCGGCGACAAGAGGGGGCCCAATTCGTGGGAAATTATTAAGCGGCGAATAAGCGGGGGCAAATGGGCTAAATATCCATGTTTTTTTTATATATCCAGAGGAAATGTTTAGATTTCAAGGGATTTCCACTTTAATTTTATTTACAACTATTTCTCTGATGTCTAAGCTTTAAGTTGATACCAGATCTGGCTGCCATCTTCTGCCTGTTTTATGTTATAGCCGATTTCCCTTGCCACATTGCCCCCCAAAAATGTGTTTATTTTGATCCGCGGTCATCACAAGTCCATTTAAAAACTGAAGTTTGATTTGGACTCGTCGTCTTTGACCAACAAATTCGTCATGATCCCGTCATCAAAATGAAGAAGAAAACAATGTCACTTCTATATTTAAGCGTAACCTCCGCTAAAAACACATTAAAGATTGGGAGAAATTCGAATACAAATAAACGAGATATGGTCGAAAGTGCATTGTCATCGATTACGAAATCGATTTAAAAAAAAACGATTGCAATTAAACTTGTTAACTTTACTATGCAATATCATGATGTCGGAAAATCTGAAATCATAATTAAACCTCATACTCTATCCATATATAATTAAAAATTGGGGGTATCCGTGCACTTAAAGAGATTATGGCCAATTAAACATAGGCATGATTAAACATTGTTTTGTAAATACGCTCGCGCGCGTGTTTTTATCGTTGACACGCTCGTATTCCATTATTATGGGTAAAAAAAGGTAGAAATTGAAAGGAATTGTTGACGAAAGTATCAGGAATCCAAAACATGCAGAAAACGGAATTTATCCGATCTACGTGCGTTATGGACGCAAAATCGCACGCACCGACCCGCAAGCGCGGAAATTTTTGAATCGCTCAAGATACACACTTTCACGGTTATAAGAGTGCGCATGCGCTGACATTGGCGCCATTTTAAATTACGAATAAACAAAGTTGTTTACTCGTTATATAAAATGACGCCCATGTCAGTATGATGTGAGCGCACAGCGCAGGGATTGACGCAACAATACATGCGCATTTGAATACATTGATGACGCATATTTACTCGAAAATTAAAATGGCGGCCTTAACCGTGAAAGGGTGTATTGTCTGTAACGTAAAGAAAATTAATTGGTTTCGCGTTTCGATCTTTTTTTGAGCACGCGTACGCGCGCGTTTGAAGGGGCAGGCGCATGCGCGTGCGCTACAATTCTGACTCATGACCTGAGCATGACTGATGCTAAATTTGATCCGAAATTGATATCTTAAAGAGATACGACCATGCATGACATTTCACATAATGACGTCATGATGATGTCACGATGCCCTGACGTCGCTGAAAAGTAATGCAGTTCTGAATTGGACTAGGATCTATCATCATGGCAAGTTGCATGACAATGGCTATATCCATTTTTTAGATATCCTGCGAACAAATTCATGGAAGAATAAATAATGAATGAATACAAATCTTGATATCAAAAGGTGACACGTATACACACCGTATGTACCACTTAAAAATAAATAAATAATAAAAAAAATCTTGACAAAATTAAGAGGTGATACGTAATACGTACCGTACGTATCACCTAATAAATATTATATAAATAAATAAATAATAAACATTTTTACAAAATCAAGAGGTGATACGTACTACGTACATTACGTTTCACCTAATCATCCTCTACATGACATGTTTTTAAAACAAATGAACGTGCATTTCCTTACCAGTTTGTTGAAAGTACTCACGAATCCTGCCTGTAAATCCTTAGTAATTCCTATAAAAAAAAATCGTTACAAACATAAATTATATCTATTTACATAATATTTAATTAAGGTAGTTGCATAGGAATGAGATTCTTCAAACAGAGCTTTTGATGTAGGCATTAATGACATATTCCTATAATGTATCATACTCTTTGAGACCATCCTTGTCAACTCTCTCATATCAACCCTTATGGAACAATCACAGTGTTACCACATAGTGAACCACACTGTGTACCATATAGTCAAACACAGTGTGTTACCACAGTGTGGGCCACATGTGATTTTGGGACATGTGGTAATACTGTGGTGTACTATGTGGTGCGTACCACAGTGTGGTAACGATGTGGTATCGACTGCGCCACATAGTACACCACAGCGTCACCACATGTCCCAAAATCACATGTGGCCCACATAGTATACCACAGCGTTACCACACTGTGGTACGCACCATGTAGTCTGGTGAACTGTGGCATCAACACCATATAATTAATTAGTACTTTACGCTATAAGTAGCAATTGTACTAATTAATTTTGCAAGTGTCAACAAATAACACAGCATCACTGGTTCATCTACAATTCCCAATGTAAAGGCATTGGTAATAAGTAGGATTGTTTATGTGTCCCACAACTTTCCACATACTTGTATTTTATTGAATATATTTTAGTCATAGTTAATATTTCCCTAATTCATGTTTAATTAAATGTAATTTATACAAAGTAGTAAAATGTCCTAATAATTGGCAATTTATATTTTGTAGTACTTATGAAATGAATTGCATATTACTAAATCATCAGTAATTAAGAAATATGCTTTAAATTCAGATAAATTGTATAAAAACATAGATCTGCACGCACCCCACATTCATTATGCAAATTAACACATAGTGATTCATACCACATTGTGGTAAATATGTGGCACACTGTGTTAAATATGTACGAATATGTGGAAGACCACATGTGATCGGAGAGTTTGCACGTAGTTAAATACATACCACACTGTTGCAAATACGTGTCATTGTGTTTGAAATATGACCGATTATGTGGTAAATCAAACCCCACACTGTGGTAAATGTGTGTCAATCTGTGTTAAATATGTACGACTACGTGGTAAACCACATGATTTGAAACCAACACTGTGACTTTACTGTGATCACAGAATCTACACATAGTTCAGTACATACCACACTGTGGTAAATACGTGTCACTCTTTATTAGATATGTACGACTATGTGGTAAACCACATGATTTGAAACCCACACTGTGAAAATACTGTGATCACAGAGTTTACACATAGTTCAGTACATATCACACTGTGGTAAATGTGTGTCAATCTGTATTAAATATGTACGACTATGTGGTAAACAGCATGATTTGAAACATTGAAACATCACATTGATTGCCTACAATTATAGGTATATACGTCGTACATACGACCTACAATAGAGTATTGCGTACCTCTGTGGCACTCTGGTATCACCGTGCAGCAAAGCAATGACATAGAGGCTGTTCACACCGCAATGAGATAGCGCGGTCTATCGTAGCACCCCCTTTTTTCTAGCGCGCACTAGACCGCGCTCTCTCTCGTGGACCACCCCCAAGAGGTGCTCCAGTGGCACGCCGTTTTGGCTCGTCGTGGCTCGCTGTTGGGCGGACCGAAACGACGTTGTACCTTCCAAACCGCAAAGATAGCGCGGTCTTGGACGATAGGTTAGGTGAGCTTAAGATTTGCAGAATCGCTTCAAAGAAACTTTAAAGACTGGTTGCCTGAAGCACAAAACCAACGTCTCCGACGTAGTAATAGACTGAGAGAGTTCAAATGCAGAACGGAAAGGTTCAGAAACAGTGCTCTGCCTTTTCTTGTTAGGCTAATAAATCGTCATTCCGAGTGAATCGTTATTTGATGAAAGACTTAATTACGATTATTGATTACACTCACATTTAAATAGTTATGACAATGAAATGAATCTCAAAAGAAATGGACAGTATAAATAGTATGCAGGTTGCTCGTTTTTTAATTCCTACTAAAACGTTTTAATTTTTACACTTTGATCTCATCCTAATTTCCTCCTCCGCCTATTTTGGGACTTTCTTTTCACTAGCCTCGAGTCTTTGAAATTTACTGTACGTTTAGCACGACTGATATCTTTGATCATACTTCATTTCACACTTGTACTATGTTTGAATTTGACCATCCGGAGAAGTTTCATAACTACAATACTTGATATTTCCCCTCAAATGTTTAGGTTAATAGTTTGTATACATGTTTTATATATTGGTGGTTTGTACAAGCCATGAGGATCTGTACCTTTTAAAGCTAATTAATAGAAGGTTGATTACACATGTTTTTCACCTCATCCTTATTGATATATTCCTCTTACTTACCCTTCCTTTCTTTTCCTTTCATTCTTTCTCACCTTTTGTTGATTCTTGTTCCTTGTTCCTATTCCTTATTCATCCTTTCTTTCTTTCCATACTCGTTGAATTTTGATATAGAGTTTTAATACGATATTTGTTAGATATATTATGTCATAGTCCTAAGACTATTGTACTTTTAATTTGTAAATACATGTACTTTTCAATTGTATTCCAATGGCAATTCAGTTGTAAGACTGCGACGATGGAATTTGTTCAATGAAACCTTTCTATATATATTTATTATATCACTGTATCATTTTGTTCATTATGAAACAATACTTCTGTTTTTTTCTGAGAAAAATTAAGACCTTGTTCCACGATATTTTTGAGTAAACACAATCTTTAAAAAAAATGATAATAATCTTCTGTGCATTTGCACTTCAAACAATAATCATGATCAGATTTGTTGAAACGATATAGATATTCTTTACATGCTAGTAACTTATAGAGTAGTTTAAAATTAAACTGTTTTCATCGTGTTTCTTTGACGTATGTCAAATTAATTTTCCAAATATTTGCCCAGGATAACTTTTTTCCCAAAAAATATTCCCAATAACTTTGAACATTTTGATTTATACAAATTCTATCAACTAATACCTTATAAATAACTTGTGACATCTTCATTTTTGTAACTTATACATTTTGACATACTGTTGGTGTCAATTCAATATTGAAAATAGATTTTAGCCAATGTTCCACCATAAACATAATTTTTTTGTCTTTGATATATGTGTTTCCCCATAACAGCTGCATTCTAATATAAGTGATCTCATTATATGATTTATTGACACAATGACATTTTTTCCATGCCGAAATACATTGTTGATAAAATAAAGATATATCTTTTAGAACTTTTAAATCTTCGTTTTCTTAAGAAACTCATCTTGAGCACTAAAAAGTTGGGGCCAAGATAGTTCAAATAATAATATAGGAGAATCTTCCATCTAAAATTCTGATCTTTATTTTCCATTATCTTAAAAAGCAAGTTTACTTTTAAAGCAAAACTTTGCAAAACAAAATCTGGCATATTCAAACCTCCTTTATCAGTTGACCCGATTATAGTTTTTCTCTTTACTCTATCTAAACCATCCCATACAAAATTGTAAATGAGTTTTTCAATTTGTTTATTTATCAAATCGATATTTGGAAAAACTGACATAATATAAGTACTATTTGACAATACAAGTGATTTCAATACAGTTATTTTACCAAAGAATGTCAATTTTCTACATTTCCATTGTTTAATTTGGTTTTCAATTTGTTCTACCTTTTCCTCCCATGTTTTTTTCATAAGCTAGTTTCATGTTCTTACTAAAATAAACCCCGAGTGTTTTTATAAACTGATTAGACCAGGTGATTTTTTTATATTGTTCTACATTAAATGAAAACCTTTTGATTTTGATACATTTAAAGTAGGTCCTGCTACACAACCAACAAATTTTATTTTTCGCATGGCATTTTTCAAGAAATTTTGTTCGCAACGAAAATTGTTGTGTCATCTGCTAACAAGCTAATTTTCACTTAAGTACCAGGCATATCTACTGGTCCCGGTAATAGAACACCTTGAATAGCTTCATCTGATCTAATACCAATTGCTAATATTTCAATGACAACTATAGAAACAATAGAGCGGACACTGGGCAACCTTGCCGAAGACGTCTTTGCAGAGAAAAAAAATGATTGCCAATCATTATTAACAATACAACTTTGAAGATTTGTATGAAGAGTTTTTATATATCCAATAAATATACTATCAAAAATGAATTTTTCAAAACTTTTAAAAAGAAAATCCCAACTTATTTAATCAAAAGCCTATTTCTAAATCCCAAAAGATAACAGCTCCGGATTTCTTTTTTTCTTCAAGATAACATATTACATCATTGATCAAACGATTATTTGTCCCAATAAAACGTCCTCTATGATATGCATTTTGATCTGAATCAATACAAACATCTAACACCTTTTTTTCAACCTTCCTGCTAAAGGCCCGGTCACACAGAGGGGACGCATGGGGACGCACGGCCAGCGCATTGGACATTTGCAATCTGGGCAAGTGCGTTGTCGTTCGCTAGGCGTGCGTCATCATTCGTTACTCGTTCGTCGAGCGCGCTGGACCCACGCTATGCATTCGTCGTCATTCGCTGTGTGCGTCGGGATTTTTTGAGCATGCTCAAAAGTGTGCGCGGAGCTCGACGCATGAATCTACACGCCAAAGGCACGCCGGACATGCGTGGAGCGCGCTAGACCAGCGCCAGACATACGCGGAGCACACGCCCTGTATACGCACAGCGCGCTAGCTACAAGCTGTGCCTAACTTTTGTCATGATTTTGGAAAAGCTAGCGAGCTGACAAAAAAATGCACAGCGTGTAGCTAGCTCGCTGTGCGTATAGAGGGCGTGTGCTCCGCGTATGTCTGGCGCTGGTCTAGCGCGCTCCACGCATGTCTGGCGTGCCTTTGGCGTGTACATTCATGCGTCGAGCTCCGCGCACAATTTTGAGCATGCTCAAAAAAACCCGACGCCCACAGCGAATGACGACGAATGCATAGCGCTGGTCCAGCGTTGGTCCAGCGCGCTCGACGAACGAGTAACGAATGATGACGCACGCCTAGCGAACGACAACGCACTGGCCCAAATTGCAAATTTCCAATGCGCTGGCCGTGCGTCCCCCATGCATTCCCTCTGTGTGACCGGGCCTTTAAGGCAGAATGCTAATATTTTATAATCAGTATTTAGGAGACTTATCGGCCTCCAATTTGAAATATTTTCTTTGTCGCCTTTCTTATCTAGAAGAGTTATGACAGTTCTAGTTTGTGTAATGGGTAAATTTCCTACTAACAATTATGTTTTTAATAACTTAAACATAATATATTTCAACTTATTCCAAAAACATTGGTAAAACTCATAAGTCAAACCATCTGAACCTGGACTGTTTTCTTTTCAGTCCCATTTAGGGCGTCATTGCATTATGTAAGTGTTATTTCTGAATCACAGTATCTTGTTTTTTACTTAATACATTATCAACCTTGATGTTCTTAAGATAATCCTTCACTTTATTCTTTTTTCCTCTAGCCGAGCACATGTGTATTCGCTATAAAATGACATGAACAACACAAGGTTTTTAACATTTTTTATTGTATGGTGGGTGGGTATTATGAATGTGTGTCTAAATATTATTATTAAGTTTTTCCTTTGTCTTTGTCACCCCCTCCCCAGTGTTGACAATGACCTGTCAATAGTTGAATTGACCCTTTATCTGAGAGTGGAGGAGGGGGGGGGGGGGGGGGGGTCGGTGACACCATAAGGGTGAGAGAGATACATTATAAGTTCATTTCCTGTTCATAAAGTGCGCCCTCTATTGGGATATTTTAGTGGTTTTGTGGCCCTTTGGGCGCCATACTGGATTTCGTGGTTTCCTGAACCACTGCTAAACGTTCTAAGTTATCCTAATGTATTCTGTGACCCCTAAAACCATAGCATTGTCACCCCCAATTATGTTTCTAGGATGGATAATAAGTGACTTATGGCCTGTTGTATGTTATGGCAGCCATTTGGACGCCATCTTGAATTTGGGGTTTCCGAGACCATCACACACCATTCTTACTTGTCTCAATTGATTCTCAGACCCCCGAAACCATGGGATAGACACCAACGTTTGTTTCTACGATGGAAAATAAGTGATTAATGGTAAATTTTAGGTATAAGCGGCCATCTTGGACGCCACCTTGAAAATAACAGCGTTCTGAAACCTTGACTTTGTTATACTTTTAGTATGTTATTCCTGAAGTCGTATACTACTATAAACCATTGTAAAACCTTTTGTTGCAATTTTTTGGGGTCAAACCAATTATTGACCTGACTAACATATGGCTCCGTTTAGTCTCATTTCACAACGCCCCCTATCGTCAGAGTCTTCAGCCTAACATGTTAGCCTATGGAATGTTACAAACAAAATCGTTACAAATTCATTTTTTGTTTAAAAAAAAAGGAACATCCATCCCGACGTACGTTATCACTAGCTCTTTCATTGGAACCCTCATGTCCCATTGACTTTTGAAAGTTTACTCACCGTAATTTGATCAAAATAGGTTGCAAGCTCGTCATTGCCTATAATACACATGTGAAACAAGTCGAACTTTGGACTCAGTTTGCCAAGCGATTTTAAGATTATAGGTCAAGCATAATGAAGTATAAGAAGCATGAATTATCATAGATAACCTCTGCTTTGTTCATTTAGTCCATTTCATTCGACCCCCCCCCCCCACCGTAATTTGTCCATTTAGTAAAAGCAAACATTTTGCCGAGGTAAGCAAAAACATGAATATTCATGAACGGTCAGACAATACAGCCAGGAGGTAGAGGTCAGTGGTTTGTGCTGACAATGTTCTAGAGCGAAAATGAGACAACCGGAGCCATATGAAGTAGAAACAAAAATGACAGGAGCTGGCATGAAGTTCACTTTCAACACAATAATCCATTTCCTCGAGGTTCATCCACTTCTCTCGCAAACATTTGCAAACAGCTTAAACCGGGGGGGGGGGGGGGGGTAAAACAATTATCAATTTTGTTGAATGATCAAATGACGTATTAAACATCCCAAAATCGAAGTCTTGACCTTTTTTTTAACTGTGATTAACGAGAGAACAATAGGGCTTCAAACAAAGAATAATGGAAACAATATGTATACTTTTTAAAAGCGTTCATTCAAATAAGCTCAAATCTAGCTCGCGTAAAATATATAAAACAATTTAAAGTCGAAAGCTGAAGTCTATTTCTATAGCGAGAGACTGCCGCTTGTTACATCATTATACATGACACTAAGCACTTTCAGCACACAGCAATATCATAAGTAATATGATTAATCTATTTCTATAGCGGAAGACTGCCGCTTATATGCCAATTACATAGTATACAAATAATGAATGGTTATGAGTTCAATAGTGCGAATATGTTCATGAGTTGAAAGATTAACATTCTATTCAACGAGGCGTCAGCCGAGTTGAATAGAATTAACGTTAATCTTTCAACGAATGAAAATATTTGCACTATTAAACGAATGAAAAACATTCATTATTTGTTTTATACAACATCGAAGAAGACCTAATAGAACGTTAATCAACAAATTATGCTTTACTCCTTATAAAGATAAATTAAAGTTCGAGTCAAGCCTTCTCGATTACATGCAGATTGCCTTCGCGTCAGATACACGCAGGGATACGCGCACATGCAGCAGAGAGGTACGCAGTCTGCATATAACCAAAAATGCACGGCGCATATAACCAAAAATGCACGACCGTGCAATATACCATCTATTGAATATCATGTGACCAACAATCGTCCAATCAAATGACAAGGATCCACGTAGGTGTTGTATAATACATTATACAGACTGACCTTCCAGCAAAGGAAGGAGAGTCGTCGACGTTGCCGGACTCGAATTTAGTCGAAAGATGAGAGTCGAAGAAACAATTGGTAGGCCTTCTTGGTATATCATAGATGACGTCGGTGATCATAGTACAGTTCAAAAATGTATGATGAACAAAAGCCAAGTGTCGGCGATGTTTATCGGATGCGTAGTCCACGTTTGGCGTCGACGTCGACGATGATCGAAGACGGAAAAAAATCGAAAGTCATCATTAGTCGGAGCAAAGCTCGACGTCGACGGTGCTCGAAGACGGAACGAAAGTCGATAATGTCAATATTCAATTCATTATTGGAGTTCGCAACAAACTTCAAACGCAAAAACGGAGGTCGACGACGACGTGGTAATGCCTAAATGGTGGCATTGAAGTATTGGTGAAGATGCTTATGAAGAACGAGGTCGACATAAAACTACTCATATCATGTCGCGTATATGTATGTAATTCAAAAAAGACAATTTTGAATTGGAGTCTATAACACAAAAAAATATGAATATCAACAACTATCAATATGAAATTAGCTTAATAAGCATCGATTAGCTGATTTTTTTTATTTGCTGGGTTCTTATGCAGTATTTTATTTATTTTCTAAAAAGAATAAAACATTCAATTCTGCGAACAATGACATTACTCAGTACTCAGAGCGGAGTTAATGTGTATGCAAATGGACACACTTTGCTTTTAATGATACTATATACCCCACAAACCATCAAGATCCTACATCAAATTAAATACATGGGATCATACATGTTCAGTCTATATATTTTTTTTTTTTTTTTTTTTTTGGTGTGCACCTCCATAGGGGTAGCCTCTCTCATTTAGGCTCTGTGTTTTTGCTCTAATTTCACTTTAAAGATTGCTTTATTTTGTTATTTGTTGCTGTTAAGTGAGTTCTTATTGGTCAAGGATCAGCTTAGTCAACTTACAAGGAGTAATTTGGTTTGAATGTTGAGTATCTTATGTTTTCATTTTTGTACTTGGTATCTGTATTACTTGAACTCTGATGTTCTGCTATTTGCATTCATTTTACTGTACATTTTCTGGCATATCTTGTTGTACACTTCATTGAGTCTGTGATCTTTGTATTCTAGCTGAATGAATTGTTTTGCACACATACTCCTTTTGTGTAATCCTCTTAAGGTATTTTCCTGCTACAATGGAGGGTATTAGACTTTTGAAAGTGCTCTTGTGTGTAACACTTGTTACAGCTGTGTTGAGAGCTCACAGAGATTCTGACCTGTCTTTTGCTGTAAGGAAATGGTGGGTGAATCCACACATTCCTGTTAAAAGCAGTTTGAATTTCTGTAGTATACCAATATTGTATTATAGTAATACTACAGCAAGTTTTCACCTGAGTACCTTACTTTCTGGCGATATTTAGCCTAACCCAGGACCACAGAATCTCGATGGTCATAACTTTGATCATGATCATGTTCATACATCTCAATATACTGATTATGCACCGTCAAGTCGTATTTGCTATGATTTAAATGTTCTCTATCAGTTGAACAGACAGCCTTACCAGCTGCTATCTCAGCCTGTGTGAACCAGGGTTTGTGAGCTTGGTATCGGTCGCCGACGTCAAACTCACCGCGGACGTAAGCCCCGTAAGCGTAGGGTACCAAGGTCACAATACTCTGCACCTATTTCTGTGCCATCCACTGGTCACCAACTTGGCCTATGGAATGCACGATCCTTGACCAATAAAACACATGCAGTTACCGATTTAGTTGTAGACAATAACCTTGACATATTAGTCATAACTTAGTCATGGTTATCTGGGGATAGGGACGGTCACACTTTGGCCGATATAAAGTTATGCTTGCCTAATTATGATTTTATTCACCGACCCCGTAGTCTTCTCGGGGTGGTGGCATTTTTGTCCTTTATAGATCCACAGCTCGTTGTACTGTAAATTCCAATGATGATTTTTCTTCCTTTGAATTACTTGATTTAATAATCAACCTTACCCCATCCTCTGCTGCTCGATTGTACTGTATTTATCGTCCTCCCTCCACATGTAATGTCTCTAACAGCACCTTTCGGGAGGAGTTTTTAACTCTTCCTGAAGGTGCTGCTGTAAACAATCACTTCCCTCTACTCTTATGTGATTTTAATGTACATGTTGACGATCGCAATGATACTTTTGCAAAATCTTTCATGTGCGGAGTTGACTCTTTAGGGTTAAAGCAGCACGTCCATGAACCTACACATCGAGCAGGCCATATTCTTGACCTAGTATTCACTAGGGATTCAGACGACATCGACCATGTAAAGCTGGTGTCTTCACTCCCTTCTGATCATTCTGCAGTTGTTGCTACAGTTAGCCTCACCAGGCCACAGAACCCGAAGAAGGAAGTGTGCTTCAGAAAATTTCAGAAAAGCATCGATATGGACTCTCTACGCAACGACATTAAACTGATCTTCCATCCACTTCCTGAACCTATATGTCTTTAAATCTGCAAATCAATACAACTCCTGTGTGGGTACTTCGATTGATAGGCATGCTCCTCTTCAAGTTAAAACCGTCTCGATTAGACCTAAAGCGCCTTGGTTTACCGAAGACGTGCAGGAGGCAAAGAGATTAAGGCGCCGGGCAGAACGCTGTATGATCAAGTCAGGGCTTTGTATTGACAGGGAACAGTATCGTCGAGAATGCGATTCTTACTACGAATGCATCTACAACGCTAGGTCAACGTATCTTAAGAATCTTATTGCAGATGCTGACACCAAACAACTGTTCAGCATCGTAAAGTCACTCTCATCACCAAATCAATCATCGAATATTCCGGATTAATCATCTGACAGTGAACTTGCCAAATTGTTTGCTAGGTTCTTCAGCGAGAAGGTATCCAATGTTGTATCTTTCTTCACCGACTCAGTTCCGGTGTCAGCAATTTCATATTGCGCTCTTCTATCTGATCATGAACTTTCCCAATTCCGTCTTGTATCTGAGTCAGAAGTCAGGAAGCTCATCAAATCACTACCATCTAAACACTGTAAATTGGATCCAATTCCAACGTGGCTCTTGAAGGACACCCTTGACGAACTCCTCCCTGCCATTACCAAGATGTTTAATCTCTCCTTGTCCTCTGGCCATGTCCCGGAATCATTTAAAACGTCTCTACTCCTTCCTCTTCTCAAGAAGCCGAACCTTAATCCGAATGGACTGAACAACTACAGGCTTATTGCAAATCTACCTTGCCTAGATAAAGTCTTGGAGAGGATTGTGGCTGCTCAGCTGGAGGCCCACCTCGAGAGATTTGACATGCTTCCTGTCCATCAATCTGCTTACCGGAACCACCATTCAACAGAAACTGCTTTGGTTAAAGTCTTAAACGATCTTCTCCTGGCCATAGATAAGGGTAATGAAGCTGTGCTCATCCTCCTGGATTACACGGCAGATTTGATACCATCGATCACACCCTGTTACTTCATCGCCTGGAAAATGACTTTTTTTTTATCACCGGAACTGTTCTTGATATCACCACAATCGCAGTCAACGTGTGATCATCAACGACACGCCTTCTGCAACATTTCCACTGATCTGCGGCGTTCCTCAAGGTTCCGTAATAGGCCCACCTCTCTTTGTTCTCTACACCAGCCCACTGTCTAAGGTCATTAATTCTCACCAGGGGATTCATCATGCGATGTACGCTGACGACACTCAGATTTATATAACTTTTAAGCCTAACGGGAAGAATGATGCGACCCGGAAACTTAGCAGTTGCCTTGAAGATATTAGGTTCTGGTCTTCTAACAATAGACTTTGCCTTAATGAACGAAAATCTGAAATGATTCACTTGACTTCAAAATTCAGAAACACCGATTCCTTCCCCGACTTGGTTACCGGAGATGGTTCACTTAAGGGTAGTGATTACGTTCGAGACCTTGGTGTTTTAATCGGCAAAAATCTTACATTTCAGCAGCATATTAAAAACGTTTGTAAATCTGCATCTTTTGGAATCTTCAAAATTGGGAAAATTAGGAAGCTACTTGACCGACCCACAACTGCAAAATTAACCCATCCTTTTGTATCCTCCCACCTTGATTATTGTAATTCTATTTTTTTTTCTGGCCTTCCTCATTTTTACTTACATCCACTCCAAAGAATTCAGAATACTGCTGCAAGGCTTGTTACTCTCTCGAGAAAATTTGAGCACATAACCCCAATATTGCGGTCTCTCCATTGGCTTCCCATACACCATCGTAAAACATTTAAAGTTCTTCTTCTGACATACAAAATTCTCCATGGCCAAGCCCCTAAATATCTTTCAGATCTGATTTCCTTACGTTCTTCTAATTCTTTAAGACCTCTTCGCTCACCATCAACCTTGCAGTTAACCCTTGGACCTCGTTCTGTTACAAAATATGGCGATCGAGCTTTTTCAGTAAATGCCCCTATCCTTTGGAATAAATTACCAGCGCATATTCATAATACTCATTCTCTTGACCAGTTTAAGTCCTTACTGAAAACGCACCTTTTTAGTTCATGAATGCTATTATGCAGTTGTGAGTCGGTCAAAGGAGGTGCACACCATCTTATTCTTTGTTTGTTTGATATTTTGTTTGATCTCATGTTTGACCTTATGTTTGATCTCATTTTTATTTATGTTATTATATATGCATGATTTATTGAATAAAGAACATATTTATATTTTTTGTGTTTATTACAAGTTTTAGTTGGTAATTTTAAGTCAGACAACGGCGCGCTTAGAAACACCTGTATTAAGCGCCTAATAAATGTTATATATTATTATAGCTTATCCTGTCGAAAGGTGTGTTAAGTCCCAGTTGACAATGCAATGTCATAAATGACTATCTAGACATTGACTAGATCTATGTACATATTGTAAATGAAGTAGATGATTCTAAAACTTACCCATACTGTTGTAGATTAGCAGGGAAAAACAGTATTCAGCTGCTTTTCAGCATGGCTTTGCATTCTATAACACCAAGAACACACGAGGCACATAGTCACAGCCATTCATAAAATTCGGGAATGTACACAACGGTTGCAAGGGCTGGTGGTTGTGTGTATAGTCAGATGTATACCGGTACCTGTACTGTGTGCGCTGTGTGGGTTTGGGGCTTGTAGGTATATAGTCTTGACTAGTGCAGACCTTCTTTATGATATTTCAAGCTGTTCTAAATTTACACACCTTTGATCAATGGCCATATGAAAGTTGAGAGTTTCCCTCTCCTGCTTTCCCCTAAAATTAATTGCACACGTCTTAACTACATTAATGCATTTCTTAATATAATAAATTTAAGTCATATTCCTAGCTGTCCTTTTTAATTGTCAGTTTTTAATTTCAAATAAAATCTTGGAAAGCTATTAAAAGGACTGTGAAAAAGCATTATTTTACCGAATACACGCAATATCATTTTTGTTTAATTTGTGCTTCTTTTTTTTTCCTACAATTCTTATAATTTGTTTTCGTTTTTTTAATCGTTATAATCGTGTTTTTGTATGATTCTTATATTTAAAAAAATATATACACTTCTTTTTTTTTGTCTTTAATTTGTTTTAATAATTATAATTTGTTTAGTTTTTTTGTAATTCTTATTAAAAAAATTCCTTCATAATTTGGTTTCATGCGTCCGGTATTTTTTTGTTATTTTTGTTTTTAAAAATTAAAATCAATTCTATGAAACAGATAATACGCAGTTTGATTTTGTGGGTCGGTGGAATTGTGTGCACGCGGTAACTTTGGGCAGGTCTAAAACAAACTAAGCTACGCCACATGTGTTTAAACCATGCCCAAAGTTACCTTGTGCAAACGATTCCTACCGACCCACTCATACCTGTGCATCATTTGTATAATATGGTTTTTGTATCATATTATTAGACATGATTTGGTATTTATGTAATAGTTATATAAACTTGTATAACCTTGTATTTGGTATTTGAACGTAGATATAAAATCAATCAACAAAAAAAAAAAAAAAAAAAAAAAAACATATTTGTTTCCCCATGATGGATAATTTATGTAAATTAATTGCAAACAAAAGGAGAAAAATAAATGTAGTAGTAGTGGTTATTTTTACCTGACTGCTAAGAAAGCATGAATGAATGCTTGTCAGTAAGCAACCAGAGGACCGACGGATTAAGGTCCTCTCTGAAGGAACTGGAAATGAGGATTAATGCCTTACCAAAGGGCGCTAGTGCATCGACTTAGTTTCCAACGCGGGTCGCCGGATTATTAAACCACTGCTCTACCAACGGAGCTATCGCGCCACCATGCTAACACAATACAGCCATGGTACTGAATAATGGTTAGGACCATACAAACATGGTAGTGGACTCTACAACTGCCAATTACCGCAATGTACCATGAAAACATTTGGAAGTACCATAGTATACCATGGTACTTGTTTTATAACCATGGTAATACCATGGTGCTTGCAAGGTAGGACCATGGTAAAAGACGAGTACACGGGTACCAGGGTAACCATGGTCATACCATGGTTACCCTGGTACTTTTGTATAAGAGATTACAAGAAGCAGGTTATTGATGTGTATAAAAGTTCATATCCTTTACAGCTCATATTATGTAAGCAATTACAAAAGGAAAAAAGGTCAGTCGGTCGCTCAATAGTGTCTGACAGTAAAGTCTAGAAATAAATGCTTTTACTTGCATAGTATAAATGTACAGAAAAGTATAATTTTTATTTCTTATGTTATATATGTTTGTACTCTATACTACGTCAAACATGTCAATGTTTAGTTTTTATGAATGTCATATTTTCATGTATTCCTCGTATTTTTGTATATCACTTGTTTGTTATATCGCCCTAGAGGGCGTACTTGGAAAGCAGTTTTTTTTACTGAATGTACCTACACTCTATTTTATATAAAACTTGAATAAATAATAAATAAATAATAAATAAATGAATAGTTTGAATACTAGGACACTGCTAACGTTAAAATTTCACAGATAGTACATACGTGACAAATCATAATTCATGCAAAGTTCTACAAAATTTGATGTTGGCTACAAAAGGGATACTCTACCTTTAAGAACAAAATATTTATATCGATATCTAGTTTCTCGGGCCATCTTGTGTTAATGCTTCGCAATGATTTATGTCATTTCCCATAAGAAGGTACGTGAATTTGCTGAAAAGAGACGTGGCCAAACAGACGTATGGAGACAGATATAGAGAGAACATGGGGTGGGCACTTAAAGGAGGGAAGGATAAGGCGTAGACATCAGAAACAGAACAAGATATAAAACGATGTACACAGAGGCAGAGACTGATAGCGAGATGGGGAAGAGGGGTATAGACAAATTAGAACACGTAGACCTATTGCAAAACAGTATAGTTAGAGAGAGGAGAGAGGCGGTAGGGGGTAAACAGAGACTGATAGAGCGAGACAGAGACAGAGACAGATACAGACAGACTGAATGGGAAAGAGCGGGGACAGGGAGTGACAAACATAGATGGAGCGAGACATGAAACAGGGATCCTAGTTTTCAAGCCATAGCCCGATTTCCTATCGTACAGTATATTATGCAGGCTCATTGAATGAAATCATCGGGTATCCCTGCAAAGAAGGAGAGATGTGTTACCTGAACCGGAGCTGGGGCTTGTAAGAGGGCTAATTGGTGGACTCATGACCTTCTGCTGAATCGTTTGAAGCCTTTGCTTGCATCTTGACTTGGCGTTCTTGATGGCCTCTCGATCTAATTTGGGTACCTTGGTGTAGATGCGGAGGGTGACGTCTTGAAGTCGCTGCGGCAGGTCGGCTGGGATCTAGTCAAAGATGAGCGATGTAACATAAGTTGGCTTATTATACATTCTATTAACCTAATTGATGACTTATAAACATTTCTCATGAGCCTATCTCTTGCATAGGCCTATACAGGGTCTTTGGTTTATCAAATTTAACAACACCTGCATCAGGCACATTTGAAGGACCAATGCTCACCAGATGTAGGCCTATTGGTCTTAATATTTGTGGTCTTATGGTTGTTGTTTCCTAACCTTTATTTTATGGTTCTTTGATATGAAATCCTTCTCGAACATTGATTTGTTTGAATATGCATCAAATTAACATTTTTGCTGCCCATTTTTTTCAACACGTTCTTTATATTTTTTATTAGTCCGAAGTTTTTAATTTTTAGTTTTAGTCCGATTGTGTTTTAGTCAAAAAATATATCCATTGCGAAGATCTTATATGTTTGACAGTTAATGGTTCTTTGATCGGAAATCCAAAGGGTGATTATTTCGACGTTAGTGGCTTCGATATTTTGCTTTTTCCAGGTTTTTGTGAGAGCACAGAATTAAAACACGTACATGTAATGACTGTAAACAAGAAGACGTTAAAAATTACATGACGAAGAAGGAACAAAATTTGGGCTGCGTTTAAACGGAAGGAGAGGAGAGAAAAGGAAAAATGTAGATATCGAGCACGAAATAAAGGGAGCGCACAAAATCCTTGAGATAGCTGAAACCAAAAGAGCGAAAACATGATGGCAAGTAGTTTTGTTTTTTAGAGATGGGCAGAAGAAAAGAGGAGAAACAAAATTGGGATGGTAATGTTCTACCACAATAAATTTCTAAATATTATATGATTGTAATATTAAAGACAAATTTTAAATTTTTTAAAAGCAATTAGTGAAGGGAACGTTTTCCAATCGTTATGCAGAGTATTCCAAAATTTAAGACCTTTAAAACTAAACGTGTTCTGTGCAGAACATGTTCTTAAAAGAGGTAAGTGAAACTCATCGGATTGTCGAGTGGGGTATCTATGAACAGCATGGTTTTTAAGAAACATATAATTAAACACAGAAGGCAGTATACCACTATTCTAATTAAACATAAATTGACCGAGCTGAACTAAGTTAGTGCCGGGCTAGGAGTCAAACCCTCAACCCTTGGATTCAGCGTCAAACGAATAACACACTATACCACGACACATCCCCGTGAATAGTCGGTAGGTTTGTAAAGGTTTTATAGTTTACATAGGTCATTTCGGAGTACACTGACCTTGTCCTCTGGTAGGAGCTCGGCATCAAATTTACCATCACTTGATTTCTTGTAGAACGGGATATCTAGGAGAGGGTTTTTTTTACCACTCCCGTAGTTAAAGTGTGATACCTATCAGTAATTGAGAAGAAAAAAAGAATCTAGGAGATAATCAGTATAAGCACAATAAAAAAAAAATGTGAATTTTATGTTACATATTACACAGCACCGTGTTCGGAACTGTTTCCATAGAAGAAAACTAGTTTTAATATTTTTATTTAATTGCTGTTTTTTCACTCCGCAGTACACTATTTTTTTGTCGCTGAAATTCTTTAAGGTTGATATGTAATCGACAAAACACTAGAGGGGTGGGGTAGCTTGCCAACATTCGCCGTCAATTAAGCCAAAGTAAATTTCCCACAAGAGACAACACTTAATTTGGGACGAGCATGCGTCCTATCAGATTATGAAAGATGCAGTGACCTGACCTTTTCCCGTAAGGAGGGGGGGGGGGGGGGGCGGTGGTTTTAGTTTTTTCCGATAGCTCCTAATTTTCAAACACAAACTTCCCATATTAGGGGGTTCATAATTCCTAACAATTGTTGCATTACTCTAAAGGTTCCTTTATATGAAGGTTCAGAATTCAACAAATTTAAATGGGGTTCATTATCACAAAGGTCCGTAATTCTGAAAATGTAATAAGATTCATAATCCCGAAAACGAAATACGGTTCATAAGTGCGAATATGAAAAAGAGATCATTATGCCGAACACGCAAAATTTGAAGAAAACAATAATGTTAGGAACCGTATTTCATTTCAAGAATTATGATTCTTTAGAATAACAAAACTTCGGAA
The DNA here is from genome assembly GCA_035222895.1 of Strongylocentrotus droebachiensis. NCBI lineage: Eukaryota > Metazoa > Echinodermata > Echinoidea > Camarodonta > Strongylocentrotidae > Strongylocentrotus > Strongylocentrotus droebachiensis. Next base: position 383,306 of record JAVYIG010000520.1, on the reverse strand, counting down.
TAACGACGTGTAACTGTTCCCATACAAAAATGCTACATCTATAGTAATACCTCGACTTCGATATTGTGAGCTTGCCATATCTCACTTGATGAGGGTGATATGAGTTCTTCGGCATCAGTTACGATCAATTGCTTTATCTCAGCTGGATCCACTGTACCCATCTTTAATTAGAAAGAAAATCATCGTGAGACACATATATATATATATATATATATATATATATATTCTATTATATTCTATATTCACTCTGCATCCCGTTGGACCTTCTTCCTCTGAACATTTCATAAATATATGTATATATTTATGTATATATCATATTTATCATATATACAAACGACACACCCTTTTTTGTTTGAATATTATTTATTGTGCTTCAATTCAACAAATTCATAGAAAACAAAATTACATGTTTTTAATACAACAACAAGCTCATACGTTTCGAATATTATGACACATCATGATAAAATATTGTAAAAACTCTCCCTCCCCTCCCCTAACCCCCCCCCCCCCCCAAAAAAAAAAAAAAAAAAAAAATCCATTCCATAACGACGAATGGAAACATAGGGACACTGATTATATACAAATAATCAAGGAATGGAACAATATAACATAACATTAAAGAAAGCATTATAGAATCCATCATACAATGACTACTTCAAGATTCTGGGTGGTATTCTCGAAAGCGGGCTAACTTTAGTCCATGGTTTAATCCTCCGACAAATTATGGAATGCCAAGTGTTCATATGAATATATTTTTGATCAATTTAATATGTCCCTAAATGTCTATGTAAACATAATTATTTCATAGTTATATTGTTGTTTATTAACTATGTTATTACATTTTATTTTAATTTATTGACAGCTTAAATTGCTCAAAAACATAATTCATATGGACACTTGGCATTCCACTTAGTCGGAGGATTAAATCATGGACTAAAGTTAGTCCGCTTTTGAGAATACCACCCACTATATCTTCCTTCCTTCGACCACCAAAATGGCCTCTACTCAAAGGAAATCTACCCAACCCCTTCCCCTAAAGACCCCTGACCACCGTCATCCCCACCATACTTGGCACCACCCCACCCTGCCTATCTTTCGCTCCCCATTACACACACACACTTACACGTACGCACATATCCACTTACAAACACAAGCACATCCTGCTCACTGGAAGAAAAAAAATAGTTTAAAACCTTTTGTAGCCTTTAAACAAGGCCACATGTCTGATAGACACCTTCGCAAAGAGCGACTAAATCGAGACTAATCGCGAAAACCCAAGTGAACGACAGAGCGAGTAGGGCATCCAAGTAGCCTTTAGTAATCCAGGTTGGATTTTTTATGTTAACCTTTGATTCCGACTGGAATTCTCTACCGAAATGGTAGCGTCCAATCAGCGAACGTATCCTCGCATGACGTCAGCATATATTATCCATCACACACACACACACACACACACACACAGCAAACTCTACGTAGTAAGAACATGGACCTACTGTGAACTAAGACATGGAACGAAAACGAGTTGGACTGGTTCATTTTATATACAGGGAAAGTCCAATTATCTCACTTATGTTTGTTAGCATAAGTCATCAAATGCTTCCTATTTTATTGTAATTTTGCATGTAAAATAGATTTGTATGTGATATTTTGTATCTCCTTCTCTTCATTCCTATATTTCTTTATTGTTTATGTATTTCAGCTGGCAGATTTATTATCGAACTTGTTCTAGCCCGATAAGTCATATATTTGATTATGAAAATAACTGTGTTATAGCATTTAACTCTTTTGGGAGTTATACCCCCTTCACATACACGTATTTTCCTTACAAGTCCTTACGGATCGCCAACTCGTAGTCAATCGCAAGCATCCGTAAATAACTTGCTGGTATCCGTAAATAGCTCGTCACAACTCGCAACAACTCGCATACACACGTAAGGATCCGTGAAAGGAGAGGCAAATTTTTTGACATGTCAAAAATCTTCTTACGATTGTCTATGGATTTTTTTTCCGTAAATAACTCGTAAATAGCTTGTAACAATCTGTAAATATCGTAAACCGCTCGCTACAACATGTAACGATCCGTAAACTGCTCGCAAGTATCCGTAAATGACTTGTAACACTTTTTAAACGATTTGTTTCGGCTAGTTTACGATTTGTTTACGGATTATTTACGGATCATTTAAGGATTATTCACGGATAATTACGAGTGCTTACGAGTTGTCTACGATTTCATTCGGGTCGTGTTACGATAGCTTTACGGATTGTTACGAGTTATTGCGAGCACTTTACGTGTAGCTACAAGTATTTTACGAAGAGATACGTATACTTTACGTACTCTTACGTAATGTTTACGTTTTTGGGGAAAGGTATAAAAGCTGCAAATTTAAATACTTCATTTTCAGTTGTATTTTTTGGGTTAAAAATCGTAAGGAATCGTATATACTCGTAACTTACTGGTAACTATTCGTAACAACACGTAAACAGGTCGTTAGTAGCACGTAAGTTGATCGTAGTTATCCGTGACAACTCGTAGCAAATCGTGGAATTCTATCGTAAGTATACCGTAATAAATCGTAATAATCCGTAACAAACCGTAACTAGCTCGTAATACCTCGTAAAAACTCTTAAATCGGTCGTAAAAGTGGCCAAATCGTAAGGATTCGTGAAAGATCCGTGAATTTGTGCGATCCGTAAGGACTTGTTAGATAAATCCGTGTATGTGAAGGGGGTATTACCTGAATTCCTACATGGATATCCTGCCAATCTGAATTTCTTAGTTCCACTAATTTTAACATCTCGATAGTATCATGCCGTTGCCTACCACAAGGAAGTGTGCTCGCACCGTTGCTCTTTAACGTGTACACGAACGACCAACCGACCCACCCAAACACCAGGAGCTTCCTCTACGCCGAAGATCTATGCATCGCCACCCAGAACCAGTCTTTTGTGAAGTTGGAGGAGTCCCTCAGTGGTGCCCTGGCCGGACTCATCCCATTTTACGCGACCAACCACCTGAGAGCTAACCCTGATAAAACTCAGATAAGTGCATTCCATCTGAAGAACAGGGATGCCAACCATCAACTTAGGATCAGCTGGTATGGGAAAAGGCTGAAGCACACACCCAACGCAGTCTACCTAGGCGTCACACTGGATCGCTCCCTAACCTACAAGAACCACATTGCCTACACAAAGGCAAACGTTGGAGCCTGCAATAGCATCCTCAAGAAGCTTGCCAACACCAACTGGGCGAACAATCCGGACGACAGCCCTTGCGCTTTGCTTCTCTGCTGCGGAGTATACTTCACCAGTATGGAGTAGGTCGGCTCATGCATCCAAGATCGATCCAGCTCTAAATTCATCTTGCAGAGCGATCACTGGTTGCCTTAGGCCAACTAAAGTAGAAGACATCTACCTGCCCTCCTTAAGTCAGAAGGCTGGTTTTGTCCCAAAAAGAAAAGGACAAACAAGAGAATAATCCACTTCACCCACTCTAAGATGGGCTATGGACGATGCAGAGTCCTAATGCAGAGATGGGGTCTAGGAGATGAACAAACAGCATGTGAATGCGGCCATGAACAGACAATGGAACACCTGCTAGTCTGCCCACTCCTGTCAGAGCCATGCACCCAAGATGGCCTGGAAGCCGTGAATTGCCGTGCCAAAGTCTGCGTGGACCTCTCAGCTGGACGGGACTTGTGTAGTGACTCGATAAGAAGAAGATGCCAATTGTACTGTAACACAGTTCCAAAACAAATGCGAATACGTTTCTGTACTTTATTCACAGAAAGAGCACTTGTCATCCTAAACCAAAAAATGCTCTTGTGTGTACATCGCACCATGAAGTAATTTGTATTGAAATTCCCTTAGTTTTCTAATGAGCGTCGAGACTCTAGGCCTTACCAAAATTTTTTTTTTTTTTTAGTCAAAATTATTGCAGCCATCTCGTATCTGTAAGCTATATAAATATCGTAGATTTGTTACACAATATTCGAATATTTATCTCGAAGACACATCTCTTAACAATATCATTTGTTTAGAAATATTTAGCTGAATATTGCATTCATAATTATATATGTACCAATTGCCCCACTAATTTTCCACTTTCCACCGCTGCTTGACAAATATTCCAAATATCTAGAATGTGATCACTACTTAAAACCAAATTCTGAAATTGAGCTATTGATCTAATATCTTCTTTATACAACATTTGATCTAATTCTACAAATATTCCGGTTATACAAATCTGTTTTAAATTAAATTGAGTTTATTAACAAGAACACATCACAATAATGACAGTACATATGAACAACCATGCAATGAACAGAATTATACTGATACTCGCTTTCCACTCCTGTAAACAGGATTGGTCCCGGCTTAGAAACAAGGTCCAGAGGGAAGTAAAGAAGGCAAAAAGACATTATTACCGAGATCGTATTCAAAACCTAAAAATCGAGAATCCAAGTTCCTGGTATAAATTCATGAAGATCGCAGCAACAAACTCATTGTCAATTCCTGATATAAAGGTTCTTGGGCTTGACGTCACAAACAACCAGGCAATTACAAATGCTATCAACGAGCATTTCATCAACATCTCAGCAGATTTTCCTTCACTCGACGCCAAAGTACTTCCAGCATTTTAACCCTTACAGGAGAACAGTATACCCCGTATCCAACCTTGGAATGTCTACTCAGAACTTAAGAAAATCAAAGTTGGGAAAAGTAGTGGCCCTGATAAGATCTCTGCCAAACTTATTCGTAAATTTGCGTTAGAAATGAGCTCCACACTTTGTGATGTCATCGATGAATCGTTGCTCGAAGGAGTAGTCCCTATGCAGTGGAAGTAGTCAATTGTCTGCCCAGTCCCCAAAGAATCTCCACCAACTATTGAAAAACTTCGGCCTATCTCATTAACTGACCACTTTGCGAAATTGGCCGAACTATATGTCTATCGTTGGGGGCAACCGACAAGGTGTCTCCACTACCCACTACCTTGTTGACCTGCTACATTTCTTGCACAGTAACGCAGACAAGCCACAGACTGTGTCAACTATGGTGATAACTGACTTCACCAAGGCATTTGATTTAGTGAACCACAACATTGCTGTTAGCAAGCTTCACCTAATGGGTGCCCGTCCAGCACTCCTCCCATGGATTTGCAGCTTTTTACACCAAAGGGTACAGGTGACGAGATACTACGGTGTTCTGTCAACATCCTTGATGCCTAGTGGAGGTGTGCCACATGGAACCCGACTTGGGCCCCTCATCTTCCTGGTGTTGATAAACGATGCTCTTGCCACAACGCCGATGGCCAGGAGATGGAAGTACGTAGACGACCTGACTATAGCCGAGAGTCGCAAGATAAGTGATGAAAGCGCAATCGCAACAGCAATAACTGATTTCCAATTGTGGTGTGACGACACTCAACTACGACTAAATCCAGCAAAGTGCAAAGTGATGCAAGTGTCATTTGCACCAGTGGCCCTCCCCTCTCCACGCATTGAGCTGTGTAACAATGTTCTTGAAGAAGTCAAGGAGTTGAAATTACTTGGGGTTATTATCCAGGCCAACCTCCGGTGGAAAAGTCATGTGAATGAAATCATCAAGAAAGCGTCGAGGAAATTCTATTTGATTAGATCTCTGAAGCGCTTTAATGCTCCAAGGAAAGATTTGTTGACAGTATATACATCGTATATACGACCTACTTTGGAGTATTGCGTACCTCTGTGGCACTCTGGTATCACCGTGCAGCAAAGCAATGCCATAGAGATGATCCAGAAAAGGGCTCTTCGCATAATTCTCTCTGACCAATATGTGAGCTACAGAAATGCCCTTCAGAAGACTGAGCTTGCAACACTGAGCGAAAGAAGGGTCAAACTATCTTTAAAATTTGCAGAATCGCTTCAAAGAAACTTTAAAGACTGGTTGCCTGAAGCACAAAACCAACGTCTCCGACGTAGCAATAGACTGAGAGAGTTCAAATGCAGAACGGAAAGGTTCAGAAACAGTGCTCTGCCTTTTCTTGTTAGGCTAATAAATCGTCATTCCGAGTGAATCGTTATTTGATGAAAGACTTAATTATGATTATTGATTACACTCAAATTGAAATAGTTATTACAATGAAATGAATCTCAAAATAAATGGACAGTATAAATAGTATGCAGGTTGTTTGTTTTTTAATTCCTACTGGAACGCTTAAATCTTTACACTGTAATCTAATCCTAATGTCCTCCTCCGCCTATTTCGGGACTTTCTATTCACTAGCCACAGGTCTTTTTAATTTACTGTACGTTTAGCACGACTGATATCTTTGATCATACTTCATTTCACAATTGTACTATGTTTGAATTTGACCATCTGTAGAAGTTTCATAACTATAATACTACAATACTTGATGTTTCCTGTCAAACGTTTAGTTTAATAATTTGTATACATGTTTTATATATTGGTGGTTTGTACAAGCCATGAGGATCTGTACATTTCAAAGCTAATTAATAGAAGGCTCATTACCCATGTTTTTCACCTCATCTTTCTTGATATATTCCTCTTACTTATCCTTTCTTTCTTTTCCTTTCATTCTTTTCTCACCTTTTGTTGATTCTTGCTCCTTGCTCCTATTCCTCATTCATCCCTTCTTTCTATCCATACTCATTGAATTTTGATATAGAGTTTTAATATGATATTTTGTATATATATTATGTCATAGTCCTAAGATTTTTGTACTTTAAACTTGTAAATACATGTACTTTTCAATTGTATTCCAATGGCAATTCAGTTGTAAGACTGCGACTATCGTTTGGCGAGCTCCTCCCCCTCCTACTATTGGCTTCCCAACCAGATAGCAAGCAGAAATGTCGTCTGGGGTGATGTTGACACCAACCTTTTCTGCCAGCTGACAAACTTTGCTTATCAAGACCTCTTCGATCTGTTTCACCTGCATTTTCTGCTGTCTCCACTCGTCATACTTGCTCCTCTGTGAGTCCTATGATACGAAGGTTTTCCCTCCGCATCTGCTGGCCAACTTCATCTCTCTCGAATTGGCTGCAAAGCAGGTGGGGTTGATATCTTCCACAGAGGCAACAGTATACAGGCTTCTCTCACAGCCCTCATAATTGCAGGTATTGCTGCCTTGACAGCTGTCTCAACGGCTTTCCCGATGATAATGGCCAGATCATTTTGATCTAATCCAATATTCCCCAGCTGGTCGTGAACACTTTGCATGTCGATGAAGACACCTTCTTTGGTTATAAGGAAGAGTCCAACATTCCTTGTTTCGCTTTAACAGTGCGATCTACTCCCTTGTGGGAAATAAAAGACTGTTTGACCCTGTTGTGAAGTAGGCAGGAATTTGCCAGGAAAAGAGTTTGGCTTTCCTATGCCTTTGGTCATATTGCGAGGAATGTTTCACGAGTAATAAAACAACACAATTCTTGGTAGATGGGCACCCCCAAAATGTTAAGCTTAGAATTTAGTCAAAACTTGCCTGGTATTCTCCCTGGCGCTATTCATAGGATGATTCTCCATCTACCATGCAAAAAGTACCATACAATCTTAGACAGTGCTGCATTCCACTATTGCTCTTGATAATATCCAATGGTATAAAGTAGATACATCAGCAATGAGACTTTCAAGTGTCACATTGCAGTAGACAGAGATATGAGATATGGTATTATATGATGTCCAAATATATATGTACACGCTTTCGCAAACACACGCACAAACGCACACGCACATACACACACACAGTGGTATAGTAAAAACATGTGCATGGCATCCACCCGTATCCTATTCCCTAGTATTTTTGCAAGAGTTTTAGTGTGGATGCCATGCATTACCCCCAAAATGCCATGGGATCTTTTTCTATAGCCCTATTTTACGTTTGGCTGGTCTAATGTCTATGTGAAGTATTTTGGCATATTGGTCGCAATTGACTTGAAATGTTGATGTTGATAGGTAAGTAAAAAAAAATCATATAAAATCACACAAAATCGAGAATATGCATATTTCATTATGTTATTTAGATTTAAAGGTCAAAGTTCAAATATACTGTACATGGTTCTCTAAAACCATGCATTGTATAGATTTGAAATTTGGCACACTAATAGACCTGAATAAGAGGATTATTTCAAAAAATAAGGTCAAATCATGCCAATTTTATCTCAAGTACTTAGTATGTAAATTAGGGTCAAAGGTCAAACAATTAACCGATCACTATCTCACTAACCATGTGTGGTATGCACTTGGAACAGCCCACCTATAAAGGCCTACGTGTTATACAAACAAGTATTGTCTAGTTATTATTATTATTAATATCATTGTTATTATTATTACTATTATTATCATTATTACCATCTTCATTATCATTAGTTTGATTATAATGATTGCCATTGTCGTTATTTTATTACTAGTATTATAATTATTATTAGTATTATTGTTGTTGTTGTTATATTATAATCATCATTATTGTCATCATCTTTTGTTTGATGTAATCATTATTATTTTTTATATTTATATCATTATCACTATTGCTTATTGTTTTATATATATTTTTAAACTACTTGTACCACTGCCATCACTCCTGCTACAACTGGGAATATCATTACTATCATTTTCTTTAAATCCAGGCTATTCTACTGACACTACTTCAGATTTACGTATACTGCCATCTGCTGCTAACAATATTATTATTATTATTATTATTTATTCGACCATAAAAACACATTCAGCATGTACAGTGTATATAGGTGTATACAGAGTGAAATAGGAAAAATACAAAATATGTCTCGATGTGTCAACAGCCATCGCCCACAATGCATCACCAACTGATGACGCACTTGAAGATACGTACGGGAACCGGAATCGTTCCATGTACGCCTTCACTGAGATAATAGGGACTTTTAGATTTGCGTGGACTGATATGTGTGACGTCCATTCAAGGCAGTGCATTAAAAGGACGTCGATCGTAGCAATCCACGTTGTCGTTGTGCAAATCTAAAAGTCCCTAATAGCGAGTTTTCGCTCAGCAACATACAGACCTTCGCGGACGCAGAGCACTCAGGTTTACGGCTGTCGCACACAGACCGACCTCGATACAATACGTGGTTTCGCTTTTCGGTGAATGCGTACGTATCTCTACGGAGGTAGGCTATTGCATTTGCAATGCCATAAGGCCCGGCCCCCTACTCAGGTTTCGAAATGACCGCATGCGTGTTGCCAAAATGTCCTTTTCGTAACAAAAGAAAAAGGTCGACCCGTATTGACTTTACACACCGGACTTTTGCTGAAAAGGGGGGGGGGGGTGCTGAAAAAGGCTCGTATACAAAAGAAAAAGGTCGAGCCGTATTGACTTTACACACCGGACTTTTGCTGAAAAGGGGGGGGGGGGGGGTCGGTTGGAACACGCATATGCGTACCCTAAATAACACTGAGTGGGGGGGGGGGGCCGGGCCATAAGGCAACCTTCGTAATGTAACCAAATGTAATGCATACGTCTTTGTGAAGTGCCTCGATACAAAATATTTCTTTCACCTGATAAGGATAATAGTATTTCAATAGACAGAATCCAAACTGCATACATTAGTTGTTGCCAGTTCGACAAACATTAGGGATATTTCGCAATAGTCCAGTAGACGGTACCATATGCCATGTACATGACCTGGAAAAGTTGATAAGTACAAGGTTTTTTTGTTGATTTGTGTTCTAGATGGGTATTGAAGTAAATTCAGCTTGGTTGCCAGCTTGGCAACCTTGGGCAACTTTTTTAATAGCCATATTAGCATCATCATCTAATTAGCATATGTGCAATATGTAATAATGTTGCTTATCTCAATCCAGGAAGCCTGAAAACATAGATAATACGACTTTTCAAGGGTTTTATATGACAAGGAATTCATTTATGACACCAATTTATATTTTTAAGTAATACAATTGTCTTAAATAGCATAATTAGCATAATATGTACAATATATGGACTTCATTGTCATTGTTTATCTATAAAGCCTAAAAATGGTGCAATGCAACATTGTAAATCACTTTTGAAAGATTAATCATTAATTCATGGGAAGATATTCCATGTATATGTAGTATAATCAGCCTAATTAGCATAATCATCTAATTAGCATATATGTGAAATATGTAATAATGTTGTTAATCTTAATCCAGGAAGCCTGAAAACATGGATAATGTGACTTTTCAAGGGTTTTCCATGACGAGGAATTCATTTATGACACCAATATTTATTTTTGAGTAATGCAATTGTCTTAAATAGCATGATCAGCTAATTAGCATATGTACGATATATGGACTTTATTGTCATTGTTTATCTATAAAGCCTAAAAATGGCTCAATGCACCATTGTAAATCACTTTTGAAAGACTACACATTAATTCATTAGAATATATTCCATGTAAATGTCGTATAATTAGCCTAATTAGCATACTTACACTGTATGTGCCATATGTAATAATGTTGCTAATATTAATCTAGGAAGACTGAAAACACGGATAATATGACTTTCCGGGGTTTTCCATGACGAGGGATTATTAGCTTATTAGCTCATTAATGCTCATTGTGCTATTTAAGACAATTGCATTACTTGGAACCAAAAACTGGTGTCATAAATGAATTCCTCGTCATAGAAAACCCTTGAAAAGTCGTATTATTCATGTTTTCAGGCCTCCTGGATTGAGATTAGCAACATTATTACACATTGCACATATATGCTAATTAGATTATTATGCTAATTAAGCTTATTATACTACATATACATGGAATATCTTCTCATGAATTAATGATTAATCTTTCAAAAGTGATTTACAATGTTGCATTGCACCATTTTTAGGCTTTATAGATAAACAATGACAGTGAAGTCCATATATTGTACACATGCTAATTAGGTCATTAATGCTCATTGTGCTATTTAAAACAATTGCATTACTTGGAATCAAAAATTGGTGTCATAAATGAATTCCTCGTCATAGAAAACCCTTGAATAGTTGTATTATCCATGTTTTCAGGCTGCCTGGATTGAGATTAGCAACAATATTACATATTGCATATATATGCTAATTAGATTATTATGCTTATTAGGCTAATTATACTACATCTACATGGAATATCTTCTCATGAATTAATGATTAATCTTTCAAAAGTGATTTACAATGTTGCATTGCACCATTTTTAGGCTTTATAGATAAACAATAACAAGAAGTCCGTATATTGTACATATTATGCTAATTATGCGATTTAAGACAATTGTATTACTTTAAAATAAAAATTGGTGTCATAAATGAATTCCTTGTCATATAAAACCCTTGAAAAGTCGTATTATCCATGTTTTCAGGCTTCCTGGATTGAGATAAGCAACATTATTACATATTGCACATATGCTAATTAGATGATTATGCTAATATGGGTATTAAAAAAGTTGCCCAAGGTTGCCAAGCTGGCAACCTGGCTGAATTTACTTCAATACCCATCTAGAACACAAATCAACCAAAAAACCTTGTACTTAACAACTTTTCCGGGTCTGAAAAACTTCTACAGGACTACAAGCTCATTGCGGACAGAGAATCTGCGGTTCGTGTGCAAAATCGAGAAGCTACTATAGTAACAGCAGGGTGATCGCTGAGGTACTGAAATCCAGAACGGGTTAGTGAATAAACAGCCAATCAGCGAGCTTGTACCAAAGATGGTTATGAGAATTTCGTCATCTAATAACGAAGAATAGGGACTTTTAGAATGAGTGAACGAGAACACGACGAACGCCGACTGATCATGCGTGTCAACGTACTTAACTGCCCATGTTGGCTACAATTAGAAATCTTTTAGATTGCACTCGACGATATGCATGCAGGAAGTAACACAATAAACATCACGGACAAAGAAAGAGGACATTCCTCATTCTACCCTCAACAAAAGAACATCCCTCACTGCTAATATGTAAATATGTGTAGAACAGGTGCATGTGAAACCTGTTCTACACATTTCAGCATGTAAAGGCGCTTTATAAATGTCAATATGTATGTATGTATTGCATGTACTAGATTTAGGAAAATCAAGGTTGACGCATTCTCGATCGCCGACTGAGACCACGTGACGCAGGCGCAGTGCCTTAAAATGACGTCATACGTTGCAGTCAAAGCTCTTGACGTGCATTTCTAAAAGTCCCTAATGACGAATTTTAACGGGCGGATCTAGCTTCTTTTCTATGACGTGGGCGGGGGGAGGGGGGGGGGGGGGGGGGGTTGACATTTAAAAAATCGCGCCGACCAATATTTCGCTTAGTGGGGGGTAGGGAGCAGTAAAATTTGATTTCAATTTGAAAAACGTGCCAACCAATATTTCGGGGGGGGGGGAGGGTAGAAAGCACCTTGGCCAGCCCAAGGGGGGATTTAAACCTCCTAACCTCCCTAGATCCGCCCCTGACACGAATGACTCTTCGGTGAGTTTTGGTTCTTCCGATTATTGTTTCTGAACAATAACAACATGAATATGGATATAACATGAATTGTTTTAAAACTTGATGATAAATTATTGTTGAAATTTGATAAAAAGCCGTTTTGTGGCATGGTCGAGACAAGTTGTGCTAGTCGTGTAGTCCCGTCTGTACTGTATAGCGTGGAAGGGAACAGGCCATTTTCGTAATGTAATCAAATTTAATACATACGTCTTTGTGAAGTTCCTCAATACACATTATTTCATTCACCTGTCTAGGAATCACAATAGTCAGAATGCAAACCGCATGTATTAAGTGTGGCAACAACTAATGTATGCAGATTGGATTCTGTCTATTTAAACACTATTATTATTATCAGGTGAATGAAATACTGTAGTTTGTATCGAGGCACTTGATTCATTTGGGGCGTCATTGAGAACACCCGTAGATTTGGCCAAAACCCGTTCTAGATTTCAGGGCCTCAGCGGTTTTCCAACTGTTACTATAGTATCTTCTCGATTTTGCACACGAACCGCAGATTCTAATTCTGCAATGAGTTTGCGAAAATTGCCTAGTAGGTATTTGGAACAACATTACAGCAGTGGTAGCAATGTTGGTAAAATACCCTGCCCTTAAATCATTTTATACTTGAAAGACGTCAAATACCTCTTTGTTTTTAGCATGCTGACATTCCGCAATGCACTTGTAGAGTTCTCTCATGTGTATCCGGTCTATGATCTCCCGTGCCTTCACCATTCCTGGTTCTTGAGATCGTGATCGCATGATCTCGTTGACAATGGTGTCATTGACTTGGCAGAAGGCCTTAGGGTCCTTCACAGACTCCAATAGGTTGTACTCCTTTCTGAAACAGTTTCATATGCAAATGCAAAACAAAGTTATTAAAGTTATGGTATACATGAGGCATCCTGTTAGAATTCCAGTTAACCAGTCAATTACTTGATAACATACTACCCACATTCAACGACTTCAACATTTTCCCATTTACTAGTACTCGTTTTTACATCCACAACACGGAATTACATGTATATAATTAAATGTTTAAAGTCCAAGTCCACTCCAAAAATAACTTATTTTCAATAGAAGCAAAAAATCGGACAAATCAATCCAAAAACTAATAAGAAAGTTATGAATTTTTGAAAAAGTATGTAAAATTATGAAAAAATGGAAATCACTACACGAATTGCCAATTTGGTTATCAGTTTGTGACGTCATGTCCTCACTACTTATCAATTGCTTTATATAGTTTAATCCCATTTATTTCCCTTTTTATCCCCCAAAACTTGATTTCCCCATGCCTTTGCCCAGGTAAGGCCATTTAAAAAAAAAAACATGTTTAGCGTCCTGCCTTTTTGAAAATTAGGAAGGAGGAGACCTTTTTTACTTTATCAAAATGGCCGTTCCGTACATATTTCCAGATTGGCCGGTTGCGCATATTTTGTTTAAACAACTGTTTAGTCATTTTCGCGAAACAATTCGTAGAAGTGCTCTGGTGAAAGAGTCTAATTCGTCAGTGCACACTTACAAATCACCATCAGCAATATAGTACATGATTGTGCAAGCACGTGCATGCACCCATGGAAGGGAAGATGATAGAAAAGGGAAAACAAAGATATAAATGATGAAAGAGAAGAGGATAGATTGAAAGAGAAACAAAGACATAACGAAAGAGAAGAGGATAGATTGAAGGAAAAACAAAGAAATACATGACGAAAGATACAAGGATAGATTGAAGGAAAGTATGTACAGCACTCCAGTGGCGTGCTCAAATTTTTTTACATAATACACACATAAAAAAAACTTTCAAGTCGTTCGCCCAGTATATTTGACTGAACTGGCTAAACAGTTGTGTAAAAAAAAAGCACTGGCTGGGCAGCTAGTCGGGCTATTTTACAAGATGGCCGCCAGCATTTATGTTTCTTTTTTTTATTCAGAAAAAGACCATTTTAGCAGAATGTTTTTCATGTTTTTTATTAAGATTTAAAAATATAAAAAAATTGAAGAAAAAACAAATTGAAAAATAAAAGGGCAGGCGGCGCCCAAAAAGGAAGCGGATGGGGACGCTAAACATGAATATTTTGTTTAATGGCCTTATATCATTTGTATCATATTTCGTGCATGACATTCCCCAAAATCTTTTATGAACTTTGAAGAATTTATACTTTTTCTGAATATTGTATATTCATAATTAACTGGAAAAATTTACTCTATATTTAGTTCATCCACAAACAAACATATTACTATCAATCTTACTTGGATGCTGGTGTGAAGAAATAAGATTCTTAGGAGGAAAATAGGATTTTTTTTATTATGAATATAAAGAAAATAATTAGAGGATAGTGAGGACATGACGTCACAGATTCATGAGTGAGTTGCCAATTTGTCTAGTGATTTTCAAAGTTTTTCATGTCATCGAAAATTCATAACTTTCGTTTTAGTTATACGATTTTGCTCAAACTTTTTGTTATTGGTTTGTCTGATTTTCCGCTTCTATTGAAAGTAAGTTATTTTTGGAGTAGACTTGGATTTTAAGCAACAAAAGGAATGTTGCTTTGATTTGTAAAAGAAACTTACCCGCCTTCACCAACGAACAAGAGATCATCAGCTGCTTCTTGGAAAGCGTCCTTCAGCCTACAATAATATTTTGTAAGAGGTTTTGTGATATGTTTTTTTTTATATATATACATATATTTATATATTATATAAAAATACAGTATATATATATATATATATATATAATTATGTTCATATATTATATATAAATACAGTATATATATATATATACAACAAATAACTATTACCGGTTTAGAATAAATGTATTTCCTCAGATAGTGAATTCAGAATTACAAATTGCAAACAAACGATTACAAACATGTACATCGTTAATGATAACGATAAAGAAATAAGGCAGCAACAAGCCACCAGCTCCATAAAAGCAGAAGAACTTCACACGGATTAAAAGGGATGTAGATGAAGAGATAATTAAAGGAGCTCCTGCCACAAGAACAATGAAAGATAATAGTTGAGGATCAGTGACACTGTAACGAGCAGATCGTTAGAGAGACTTCATGAATCCCGTCAACGGGTAATAAAGGTCACCGATCCCGGGCACCTGAAAATTCCTTCATCGATCTCACACTATCGCAGCTTTAAAAAAAAGTAAATTTGACAAATATCGTCCCCATATTCAACAGAGAAAAAGTTTCCAGCAACGGGGATAAAGCGACACTCGGCAATCAATCTACAAATTTAACCCTATAAACCCGGGGCCGAAGGCTAAATTGTTTTTCCTATGGACTATCTATAGTACGTTCGTATGCGCAAATGGTCATTTTCCTCGACGACATAAATATACGAATTATTTCGTAAACTCTGTCAGCATCATAGCTATATATTTTAATGCAGGCGCGGAGCAAGGATCTTATTTTAGGGAGAGGTGGTAAGCGAGCGAAGCGCGCTCATAGGGGGTGTGTGTGATAGGCCTCCCGAATCCTTAAATTATTAGGAAAAGAAGATGATTTATTGTACCGTTCTCAACTGTTAATCCTTGTCTGAATGAAGTCCCCCCCCCCCTCCCGCGCAAAGCGCGAAAGCTTTGACGTTTCATTCAATTATGAGAAAAAGCAGACGATTCGGTGAACTGTTCTCGACTCTTAATCCTTATCTGAATTCAATTCTCCCACTCCCGCGCGAAGTTTTAATATTTCATTAAATATTATTAGAGAAAGTAGACGATTAATTGTACCATTCTTGACTGTTAACCCTTGTCTGAATGAAATTTCGCCCCCTACCGCGCGAAGCGCGAAAGCTTTGACGTTTCGTTTCATTAAATTATTATAAAAGAAGACGATTTGCTGTACCGTTCTCGACTGTTAATCCTTATCTGAATTCAGTTTCTCCCCCTTCCCGCGCTTTCGCGGAAGCTTTGACGTTTCGTTAAATTATGAGAAAAAGCAGACGATTCGGTGTACTGTTCTCGACTCTTTAATAATCCTCATCTGAATTCAGTTCTCTCCCTCCCGCGCGAAGCGCAGAAGTTTTGGCGTTTCATTCAATTATTAGAGAAAGTAGACAATTCGTTAAACCGTGCTTTAATACTTTTCTGAATTCAGTTCTCCCCCTCCCGCGCGAAGCGTGGAAATTTCGACGTTTCATTAAATATTATTAGAGAAAGTAGACGATTCGTTGAACCGTGTTTGACTCTTAATCCTTGTCTGAATGAAGTCCCCCCCCCCCGCGCGCTTTAGCGCGGAAGTTTTGACGTTTCAATTATTAGAGAAAGTAGACAATTCGTTGAATCGTGCTTTAATCCTCATCTGAATTCAGTTCTCCCCCTCCCGCGAGAAGCGCGGAAGTTTTGACGTTTCATTAAATATTATTAGAGAAAGTAGACGATTCGTTGAACTGTGCTCGACTGTTAATCCTTGTCTGAATGAAGTTTCCCCCTCTCGCGCAAAGCGCAGAAGTTTTAACGTTTCATTAACCTATTAGAGAAAGCAGATGATTTGTTGTACAGTTCACGACTCTTAACCCTAATTTGTCTGCATTCAGTTTCCCTCATCCCGCGCGAAGCGCGGAAGCTTTGACGTTTTTTCAATTATGAGAGAAAGCAAACGATTCGTTGTACTGTTCTCGACTCTTAATCCTTATCTGAATTTAGTTTTTCCCCCTCTCGCGCGAATCTCAGAGGCTTAGACGTTTCCTTAAATTGTTAGAGAAAGAAGACGATTCGTTGTACCATTATCGACTCGTCTTAATGAAGTTTTCCCCTTCCACGCAAAGCGCGGAATTTGGGGCGTTTCTTCAAAATATAGACAAAGGAATACGATTTGTCGTACCGTTGTTGACTCTTAATTACTTGTTTGAATTTAGTTTCCCCAAAAATTTTAAACCTCTGATTTCTTTAGCTGATATTATAGGAAAGTGAAACTTCGAGAAAATACAAGTATTGTAGTTGTAATCAATCTCGAAGTCGTCACAGCGGATAAAAAGTCACAGTTCGTAGGGAAAAAAACTTGTTGGCCGACCGACAATATACATCTCACCGACTTCAAACTTCTGCATTGATATTGTACACGATGATCGAGCAAGAATACCGACACAGCAACATATTTACCCGTGTCTTTCTTGCTCTCTCGACGAGACGACTCCCTAAACAACCCCCCTCTCTCTTTTACTCCCACTCCTTCTCTTACAGGCTCTTACCTCCCCTCTCTCTCCTCTCTTTCATCCCTCGTTTCTTTTGTTTCCCTTTTCTCCTTTTTTCTTCTTTTTTTCCTCTTCTGTTTTTTCCTTTCTTTCCTCTCCCTCCTCTTTTTTCTTCTCTTTCTTTCTTCTCTTTTCTTTCCTTTCTTTTCCTTTCTTTCCTTTCTTTTCCTTCCATTCTTTTCTTTACCTTTTCTTTTTTTCTTTTCTTTCCCTTTCCCTCTCTTTTTTTCCCTCCCCCTTTTCTCTTTTTTCCCGACGGCAGCGCAATTTTACCGACAATATCCTGACAGGTGGGGGTGTCGCACCCCCCGCACCCCCCCTCCCCCTTTGGAGACGCCCCTGACAACAACGATTGGCAGACTCCAAAATATCCGACATCAATCACCGTCAATCATGCTTAAGTCAAAGTCCTAAGTCCAAAGACAAAGTACAAGTAAGCACTCTTTAAACAAATGAAAATCTTGTCTTTATAAGATTTGATTACATTCAATACACTAATTTGTATGTACTCTCTATGTCCTTTGTGTACCTATTTAGAAATGTGTGACAATATAGTCATTGCAAAGTAAAGTTGACAAAATCTAATGTTTTCATATTCATAACTTTGTACAAACACTTTCGTGTAAGCATGTGTGTATGCAGTATAGTTTGTATGTATGGGGTGTGTTCGTTTTTGTGTGTGTGATTTGGTGTGTTCTATTTAGTAATGATAAAAGCATGGGAAGAGTTATAAGGTTGTTGGAATTTTGAAGAAAAGAATAATCCAATTTTGTTTAACAATACAAATTTCTTATTAAAAAAGAAAATGATTTTTTATGAGGATTTGTTTGAATGCAATATAATTTTAGTTCAAGATATTTCTGCTGAAATGGCAATTGTTTAAGTAAGGAGTATTTGAGAAGCTATTTTGAGAAGCGGAAAAAAGGATAACTGGAGTGTAGTGGATGTAAAATTCACAATGGAGGGTTTTTTTCAGTTTTTCAAATGAGGCATATAGGAAGATATTTAATAGGGCTAGGAAAGTTACTCTTGTTAACAGACTAAGAGAAATTCAAAATAAACTGCTTCGTGGAGCAATTCAATTCAATTCAATTCAATAATCTCCCCGCAAATCTGAAACTCCCATGGAGTCTTAAAGTATTTTCAAAAAGGCACATTGCCTTCGTCCCTGATCTCATGTAAGCGGTTAATTGGATTTTTTGTTTAATCTTAGTCACGTGTTCTTCACTACTCAATATGTATTTAATACTATAACAATCATCTTGGACCCCATTAAGAACAGTCTTGTCTCTATGGCTTGACTGAACTGGGTGTCCTTCCGACTTCATTATTGTGTTCTTCTTTTCTTTACATTGTATATTATGTTTGTTTAAATGTTTATTTATATTATGCGTAAATGTTCTGTATATATATATATCATGTTTTTATTGTGAATTCGGAGAATAAATAAATCAAATATATTAGAGATACGGCTTTGTTGAAGATAACTTGTGCTCAAGCTTAAGCTAGGGTAATAATTTCCAAAGCTCTTTGGAAGCGCATAGAGATGTTATTTCATAACGTATTATGCGCTATACAAGAACTGAACTATTATTATTATTATTATTTGGTAGGCAAAAGAATGAAACATATTTACACTTGTTCTGGGACTGTGTACATGTTCAAAGGTTATGGCAGAATGTAATAGCTAAGTCTGAGCTAATGGAATCAAGGTCTGTCGATTGGGTGGAAATTCATTTAGGGTTGTCCGGAAATTCCCCACGAATGAAGATATTTATTTTTGCAATGAAATATTGGATATATAGATGCGGGGAAAGTCCGGAATAATGTCTTTGGGTCATTTAAACAAAAAAACTGTTGAATTTTGAAAAAGAAGAAAAGAATATTGCAGGGAGGGCGGGTAAATCAGCCTTACATTTACAGAAGTGAGAACAAGTGAAGTTTTCATGAACTTTTAACACTGGGTTATTGTAGCCTCGTTTTAACTATTTATTCATTTTCTAATAATTATCATTATTATTCTGTCGATCCAATTTTTGGAATTCTGAGGAGGCTAGGAACAGTGTGTGGTATGTGTGTGGAAGTGTCATTTGTGTTATGTTACAACTGATTTCATTCTTTTTTCTCACCAATCGTACAATCTATGTATTAAAAATGTATTGAATCATGTCAAAATGAAAAACAATGTTTTTTTCTATAAAAAAATGATTTGTATTGTTTTGGAATCAATAACAAAAAATATTGAAAAAAAAAAGTGTTAGTGTGTGGGTATGGTGACTGAATCATATTTAATGATATTTAATTTCGCAAAGATCCTAGAGAAATTCATCGCAAAGTGGCTGGTGGGCGATATTGGATCTGCCATTAAAACAAGTCACAGTACGGCAACAGGAAGGGCTACTCAACTGCTCAATAGATATACTAAATACCATTCATCGGAATGCCGACAATCCCAAAACGGTCACAACACTAGTGGCCATGGATTTCAGCAACGCTTTCGACAGGATAAATCATGGGCTAGCGGTTAGAAAACTACTCGAAATGGGGGCATCCCCGTCTTTGGTTGCATTGATTTCCAGTTTCCTTTCCAATCGTGAACAATGTGGGCGTTACATGTCACAACACTCTGACTGAATGGAGATTTCGGCAGGTGCCCCGCAGGGCATTCGATTTGGGCCGCTTATCTTTCTCTGCATTATCAACGACGTGTTCAAGGACCCTTGCCGTCGTGTGTTTGTGATTTTCACTTCCGTCGCCTTTCGCGGGGTCTTTGCCGCTACTACTAGCCAGCCTTAACATCAGGCGCGGATCCGTTCTCGACTCTTAATCCTTGTCTATTCAGTTCCCTCCCCTCCCACGCGAAGCGCGGAAGCTTCGACGTTTCATTAAATTATTAGAGAAAGAAGACGATTCGTTGTACCGCTCACGAAAATAATCCTCATCTGAATTTATTTCCCCCCTCCCGCGCGAAGCTTCGACGTTTCATTAAATTATTAGAGAAATAAGACGATTCGTTGTACCGTTATGACTTTTAATCCTCGTCTAGATTCAGTTTCCCCCTCCCGCGCGGAGCTTTTACGTTTCATTAAATCATTAGAGAAAGTAGACGATTCGTTGTACCGCTCTCGAAAATAATCCTCGTCTAAATTCAGTTCCCTCCCCTCCCGCGCGAAGCGCGGAAGCTTCGATGTTTCATTAAATTATTAGAGAAAGAAGACGATTCGTTGTACCGCTCTAGAAAATAATCCTCGTCTGAATTTTATTGCCCCCTCCCGCGCGAAGCGCGGAAGCTTTAACGTTTCAATAAACCATAAGCGAAAGAAGACGATTCGTTGTACCGTAATGACTTTTAATCCTCGTCTAAATTCAGTTCCCCCCCTCCCCTCCCACGTGAGGCGCGTGAGCTTTTACGTTTCATTAAATCATTAGAGAACGAAGACGATTTGTTGTACCGTTCTCGACTCTTAATCCTTGTCTGAATTATGTTCCACCTCCACCTTCCTGCGCGAAGCGCGGAAGTTTTGACGTTGTATTAAAAAGCTCAAGGGTTTTAGGCACTCAATTACGGTCAGATGAGTATGAAGGGGCCCGCCTTAGGGCTCTTGGTTGGGTCCAGGGGGCAGAGCCCCCGGAACTCAGGGGTTTTAGGCGTTTAATTACGGTCAGATGAGCATTTTTTGATACCTTATTATTTTGTGACACTGGTAGGACAATATTTGGCGTGGGGTCCAGGGGGCAGAGCCCCCAAAAATCAGGGGTTTTAGGCATTAAATTACCGTCAGATGAGAAACTAAGGGCCCGCCTTAGGGCCCTAGGTGGAATCCAGGGGGCAGAGCCCTTGGGGTTTTAGGCATTTAATCATGGTCAGACGAGCATATTTTGATACCTCATTATAATGTGACACTGTCAGTTAACTATTTCTTTCTATTGCCCCCTACCCTAGTGTTGTGTAGTATTGTCCCAAAACCCAGTAAAGTACCCTCATATTTGAGATGCACTTAAAAGCCAACTTTATATCTTTATAATACTTCCCCATAGAAAGACCAAGTGCATCCATAATCTCCTTCGCAGGAAATACCACCACTGTTATGTTTAAGCCCATACATAAAACTACGGAGTATAGTCCATTGTCTTGGCGGCTCTCATTCATGTCTTTGTCTCTTTGACACAATGTAACCTACCCTGATATTACTTGTATCCTTCTGGATAAATATTACACGTTCTGGCTTTTTAGGAGAGTTGAGTTTTGATCACCATTAGATCAAGACCCTCTTTCTAGCTGGCTCTCTCTTCATCTTGTGTTTTAGTATGTGGAAGTTTGTATGATGTGACCGATTTGAGTCTCCAAAGTTTGGAGATAATAAATACTATTGATGTGACTCCAGAATTGCTAGCCTCTCCTTGCTTCTTCATATTTATGTACCTCTCCTACTGCCAATAACTCAATACACCGATCCCAACACGACATGGTGGAGGACCCGGCTTTGAAGAGTTTTCTTCAAAATATTTATTACTGAGATCGAGGAGAACCCGGTTTGGTAGGATTTATTCCTACTATGTGAGGAAGACCAGCAAGTACTGTGAACATTTCTATTTTCCTTTGTGGAGGATCATCAGCAAGTATATTATATGCTTTCTTCAGATTAGAACTAGAGACTTATTTCCATCGCTCTCGATGAGATGCAATATACAGCTTCCATTTACCGCCTCTATCCGTTCAACACCATAGAGTAGACTGTGACCTGTTTTTATCCGGATCGACGTTCACCAGTTTTTTTTTTTTTTTTAAAGAAATACACTAGCGAGTCAGTAAAGGCAGCATGACTGCAGCTGTTAACACATGTAGACGACAAGGAGCATCCGATCGTTAGAATAGCCTTCCCGCTCCCACAACTTTGTTTGTTACCAGGCAGCATGGACCAGATCGACCAAGGCTTCGACGGTGGTGACCTGTCCACTGGTGACGACGATTATGAAGACGATGACAACGACGACACACTTCAATGCACCAGCTATATACAGCAGACCACGTTGGATAGACAACGGACCAGGAACGACACCGACGAACAACAACAACGCCCTTGGCAAAGACAGACAACATGCACCCAGGACCATGATGAGGACATCGACGCCTCAATCACTACAACCAGAAATTTTGCTCTTTTAACTTATCCTATTTTTTCTTTTTTTTATACTTAATGTATGATTCACTCTTTTGAAATTTTAACACACCAGACAGATTGCTAGTTGGGTAAGTGATCATTTTGTGTTCCAAGCTTGTGAGTGAGTGTGTAAGAGAGGATAGTGTTGTAGTTAATTGTTTTAATGCTTTTAATAATGTACATCTGCGTAATTTATTTGCAACAAATTCGTAGTAATTACATGTAGCTAGTTAATTGTTTTTTAATACTTTTAATAATGTGCATCTGCGTAATTTATTTGCAACAAATTCGTAGTTTGCACTAGCTGTCTTTTCTTTCTGTTCACTGACCTTGACCAAAATGACCCTAACTGACCAGACAAGTACGACTGTGGTGACACATTATAATATATGTAGCTAAACATGATAAATGATTTGGAAGTTTAATAAATTACATCACCACCCTATATAAGCTTGTCTAAGACTAGATCAATTGCTCAGGGCTTTCGTAATCCTGCCAATCTGCAGTGGAAAGGTGAGACAATATAATTTGTGATTTAAGGGTAATGTCACATGCTAGTCTAAACTAGATTAATTAGCTTATCACTGTTTGAGGCTTTTGTAAACCTGCAACATTTCTGCAGTTAAAAGATGGACAGATTTTGTGTGATTGTGTTTTATTTGATTCTATCATCTTTTTGTGTTTCGTATTCATATTTTGTAATTGTAGTTCAAATTTCGAATTGAGTGGAAATTAGTTTAATGAATGAAATATCTAAATATTCACCCAGGGTTATAGATGCAATTACCAGTGCAGGCAGTATGACGCATACAACTGACAGATAGTCAGTTCACTTCATAATTTAAATGAAGAATTGTCTCTGCGATATTGGTTAACTGAACAAACCATGTGCATATAGATACGAAGTTTGTTTTATTAAATTACTGTAACTATTTGATGTTGTTCTCACTACCACGAGGCTGATTAAGAAGACACTGAATTACTAACTATTGACCATATACTTGCGACAAACAGACTATATACTCAGAGGACACTTTGCAGTATGACACTTACTTCGGACCGGCACATTATGAAACATATAAAATATTAGTGAATTGATAGGTATTAAGTCAATGATGGCTGACTTATGTTTGGATTTGTTTTAAAGGAATTCGCTTATTGTATTGTCGGAATAGGAATAGATTTGTATTAGCTGTTAATTGATCATAATTGCTGTTACATTATAATTCTTACGTCGCTTTTGATTGACAAATTTGAAAATATCTGTTTGAGGTTTAATTGATTTTGATTCATTATTTAGAAGTTTTATGATTATACAAATATTTGATTAATAACGGGATAGGTATATGATTGTACTGCATTTCCATGTTCCTATTATAGGCCTTGTAGCATGGGCTTACTTTTCATTGCCTTGAGCGCACCCGTTGCTTTCATATTTCATATAATTATATAAGCTTCAAAGGTGATCATAATCACAACATATACTTACTGAAATTAAGTATCAAACTCATTTAGATACAAAGTAACAATTTGTTTGAGTTCTTTATTCATTGGATCATTGCTCATTCATTGGTTAGTGTACTTGATTTTACAGAAAAGAATAAGGAGCATAATTTGTATTTGAGTTAACCTGAATAATGTTGCATTAAGGTTAGTTAATATTTGTTTGATTTGCAATTTTGCATAATAGTCTCCACTATTTTTTCGTTTGAGTATAATGTGTTTAGAATAGACTCAGTGCTTAACTCATAGCCTGCCATAAGGCTGCATGCACGCTATTGTTACTCTGCTTCTTGCATGCTAGCACGCATTCGTAATAGCAGTTATTGTTCATGCCCATTGGACTGTGGCAAGTGTTTTGCACGCGCTATTGGTAGTACCATCGCGTTAATCCGATTATCTCGTTATAAATCTGGCACTGGGGGGATTAGCCCTGTGGCAGGATAAGAGTTAAGCAATAATTGTTACTATTATAAGTGTTATCAGTTTGTGCTTCTATAGTCTGTGTTAGAATATAAGTGATTTTCATGTAGTTAATTTGTAAATGTGTGTGAGAGAGATTTAAGAGGAATTGGAACAATAATCACATGTTTCGCTTTATTAACTAGGTTTTGTTTATTGTTCTTTAATAAGGAATGAGTGCCTCATTTTCCAAAGAAAGGGGATGTTGTGTAGTATCGTCCCAAAACCCAGTAAAGTACCCTCATATTTGAGATGCACTTAAAAGCCAACTTTATATCTTTATAATACTTCCCCATAGAAAGACCAAGTGCATCCATAATCTCCTTCGCAGGAAATACCACCACTGTTATGTTTAAGCCCATACATAAAACTACGGAGTATAGTCCATTGTCTTGGCGGCTCTCATTCATGTCTTTGTCCCTTTGACACAATGTAACCTACCCTGATATTACTTGTATCCTTCTGGATAAATATTACATGTTCTGGCTTTTTAGGAGAGTTGAGTTTTGATCACCATTAGATCAAGACCCTCTTTCTAGCTGGCTCTCTCTTCATCTTGTGTTTTAGTATGTGGAAGTTTGTATGATGTGACCGATTTGAGTCTCCAAAGTTTGGAGATAATAAATACTATTGATGTGACTCCAGAATTGCTAGCCTCTCCTTGCTTCTTCATATTTATGTACCTCTCCTACTGCCAATAACTCAATACACCGATCGCAACACGACATAGCTCATCATTTTGATGGTTTTACAAGGATTGAATGTACACTTGTTATATGATATTCAACAAGTTTGAAATTACTTGTTCATCATTTATTGCAATGACGAACCTTCGTCATTGCCTTGTTTTCGTTCACATTCTTCTTATTAATATTCTTACTTCCTCCTCTTCTTCTTGTCGTCCGGAATCCCATTCGTTTTGCACGTAGTGCTTGTTATTCCTAGTTAGGTGCTTTACTCATGTCCTTTTCCTTTCAAATTTCATAGGCATAGTCTCTAACATCTCATCAAGGTCACTACATTCTTCGATTCTCGAAATCACTCATGCATAACCGTCCAGGCGCCATTTTGTCCGTTTCTGGTCCATTTTAAGGTCTTTCTTTCTTTCTTCCTGTCTCCACTATCCTTCATCCTACAAACTTCTAACAAATTCCTCTAGATAGTCTGAGAGATGTTCTTTCATCTGCGACACATGACTTGACCTTCAAAATGCCATCTTCATACTCGAAATTTAAATCTAAAACCGACTCCGTCAAAAATCTCTCAAGTTCTTGAAAAATGGACCCCTAAATAATCTAAAACTGCCATAACTTTCTTATATAAATTCCGTTTTGTATTTAAATCTCACAGTATCTTTATCTCATGATTGCACATAGCCATGCCAAATTTCACGCTCCAATGACTTTGCAAAACATAAATCGCGCCCTCTAAAGTTCTGGGAATTGGCTTTCTTTCTGTGGCCGTATCTCCATTATGACTTGGCAGACCCGTACCCTTTTTTGGATTTAGATACTTGAAGTTATGCCCTTTCCAGCTATATTCAAAATTATATACCCTATCACTGACCAAATTTGAGAAAATTGCCCTCCAAATTCGCCATTTTCAAGAAAATTGAGAAATAACTTCAACTTGCTCTAAAATGGCGATATTTATACCTACATCAATGAAACTTGGCAGACACATGTATCCATATACGTGACAACTGTCTGCTAAGTTTAGTAAATTGTAATGCCCTCTTCGCAAAGTTATCGCCAAAAATGATGAATTTACTATGCTTTACGTAATAGCGCGTTTGATGCGTGCAGTACGTTTTTGCGCAGATGACAATGGTGTCAAACTGACCGCACTGAAGTGCCCTTTCGAATGATACCTACTATGGTATATGTTAACGCAGAAATTTTTGAGTAAATCGCATTTGAACAAGGGTCACTATACGTATTCCGCCAAGTTTCCGCCCTATTATAACATGTTTCGTCCATGACGTCATTTTTTTGTGTTAGTATGGGCGGCCGTTCGTGCCAAAGCACGCGTCGTAACATGTTCATCATGCACCAAGTCCTATTGGTTTTGCACGCAGTGCTTGCGAGCCCTTTCTAGATCCCTTCCTCTACTCCAATTCCCTTCAAAATTTGTAGGCGTAGTCTCTAGCATTCCTTCAAGGTCACTAAATTCTTCGTTCTCCGGAAACCCTCATGCGTGACCGTCCAGGGACCATTTTTTCCGTTTCGGGCCGTTTTGGTGACCTTTCTTTCGCCCTAACTATCTCCACTATCACAGAAGCTACATAGTTCTTACATATTGCTCTGGATATTCCGATAGTAGCTCCTTCGTTTGACACGTAGGAACATGGCGTCATTGCACGCACATCGTTGTGACACGATTGCATTTCTAGTTATTATTTAAGTTGTTTTATGATTATGGAAAGAACTCTATAATGGGTTAGGAATGTTAGTCACTTGAATTCTGTGTTGATGCTTCATACGAAGTACATATGGTTTGTTAAACACAGAAGTACTTTCAATGCCTAGAGCGCACCCGTTTACTTTCTCATTTATAATCATGTTGTTAGGATGTTAGATTTGCATCGACAGAATTGTTCGTATATTTCTATACCACAGTGTACATGCTGTGAGGACGATTGATTAGACTCGTATATTTCTTTAAGGATTGAGTCATTTGATAATTGGCACGCGTTTTCGTTTTGAAAACGTTTTGGATTTGATAACTTTATAATGGTTATTTAACTTGATTATATATTTTTCTTGTTTATGTTCATGTGCATAAGTCTGCACAATTTATAATTTGAAAGTTGGAAGTTGTTTTTATGTGCATAAGTCTGCATAATTTTATAATGTTACAGTTGCTTATTGTGCATAAGTCTGCACTAGCATGTAAGGATGGATTCAGTATTGAATCACAAATAAGTTTTGCTATATGCTATGCTTGTTTTATCGTTTAGGATTATTAGTATGTAACTATTTTAACTTGTTATGATAGCCATAATAGGAATAGGTTTCGATATTGATTATTAACTATGTTGTACATTTATGTGTTTGTGAGAAAGGGGGAGTAAGAGAAGATGGAACAATGATCATATGTTTTGCTTATCAGTTTTCACCTTTCATTAATTAATTAATATGTGTATAATTTTAAAATGTCCCCCTTTTTCTTCCTCTACTGTTTTTGAAAAGAGGGAGAGGAGCCTTATTTTCCAAAGAAAGGGGATGTTGTGTAAAGGTAGTACAAGTCTACTCCCCCCTCAGTAATAATATGTAATATAACTCAGTATGCCCCAATACAGATAAGACCCACCCTGCGATATACCAGACCTCCTTCCAAGACATTTGTTTAATAACTTATTCCAGCCAAATAAACCCCAAATTGTATACACTCGATAAGAGCCCCCAAACCTCCAAAACAAAAGACTTCCTGTCTTTCTCCCAATAACCAAAGCCCCCTTTGTTTGATAAGACCCTTTCCCAGAACAGCCCCGGTGGTATACATGTGTTAGCTAAATGACTTTGAGAGGGAACTTGTCTTTGTCCCTTTGACATAACCTACCCTGATATTCCTTGTGTCCTCCTGTATAATTAGGAGATGCTCTGGCTTTCTGGGAAGAGAAGAGTTTAGACCATCACCAAGCTAGTACCTATACTTTGTCTGCTCTATATCTTGTAAATATACTTGTGAATCTGGACTATGCGACTCATCGTTTTAGAGTTATAATAAATTATACTCTTGCATATTACACTTCAAAGAAAGTCTCAGCATCTCTTTATTTCATGTACCTCTCAATATTCCAATAACTTACGACACCGATCCCAAACACGACACTAGCCCCCGCTGCGTACAGTCATGGTTCAGTGACAAAGCAATGGCCTCGTAACTGTGAGGCCCCAGGATCAAAGCCGTGTCGATGTGCTATATTAGTACCCTTTTGTGGGGCATTAATCCTCATTACTGTCATTTATGACTTAAGGGCATAGGTCCCCTAGTTAATAAGCATAGTAGCATACACATGCTTTAGCAGTCACGCAAAACACACATTGGCAAATTGTTATTCAATAAAATCTGAGAACGTATACTATTATCTAGATCTATTATTTTTAAATTATTTTTAAAATCATTCCATAAATTGGGGTAAAACAAAAATATTCCACCTTTATGAGCGACAGTGTATGTCATTTCAGCATTATTTGTAAACCACCGTTATGGAATTAGAAATAAACCACGTTTGAATTTTAAATTATTTTTAAAATATTTTTAAAATAATTCCATAAATTGGGGTAAAACAAAAATATTCCACCTTTATGAGCGACAGTGTATGTCATTTCAGCATTATTTGTAAACCACTGTTATGGAATTAGAAATAAACCACGTTTGAATTTTATTTCCCCAAAGCCGTCCCCCCCCCCCCCCCGATCTACAACTTGTTGGCGGGAAAATTGCAACTGATATCCCTTACCTTTCTTCATTCTCTTTTTTTCTTCTTTCCCTTTCTCTCCTCTTTCCCTTTCCCTTCCCTTCCTTCTCTCTCTCTTTTAGGTTTGCTGGGGGGGGGGGGGGAGGTAATTTTGACCCCACCCCGCTCCACACATTGTTTGCGGGATTAACCGCAACTGATCTCCCCTTCTTTTCTCCCTTTTCTTTTCTTCTTCCTCTTTTTTGTTCCCTTTTAGCTCTCCTCTTTTCCTTTTCATTCATTCTCTCTTTTTTTTTAGCGGGGACGGGGGCGGGGGGGGGGGGGGGGGGTAGCAAGGGCCTTTTTTCCCCTGCCCCCCTCCCCTGATCCACAACTTGTTGACGGGAAAATTGCAAATGATATCCCCCCTTCTTTTCTTTTCTTCTTCCTCTTTTTTCCTTCCCTTTATCTCCTCTTTTCCTTTTTTCTTTCCCTTTCCTTCCTTCTCTTTTATTTTTTGATTGGGGGGGGGGGAGGCAACAGCCTGGGAAACAAGTCCTCCCCCCGATCTCCTTCTTCCCTCTTTTCTTTTCTTCTTCCTCTTCTTTTTTCCCTTTCCCTTCTTTTCCTTCTCTCTCTCTCCTTTTTTTTTTTTTTTTGGCGGGGGGGGGGGGGGGGGGGGGCAAGGCCCGCTCGGCCCCCCTGGATCCGCGCCTGACATAGTAGCGGCAAAGACCCCGCAAAAGGCGACAACCCGACGGCAAGGGACGAATGGCTGCGGCAGGGAACAGAGTCTAGCGACCAAAATCGGACGTTGTCTGGGCGGCGAGTGACGAAGTCTCGACGGAGCCCAGCCACAAGGAACGAGGTCAGACGGCTTGGACGGATTAGCTGGCGGCAAGGAACGGTGGCTGACGGTGGGTTGCGTCGATGATGATGGAGGCCTTACCCTAGCTCCGTCCTCGGAAAGTCTATTGAAATCAAACTGACGTCACAAAACGTGAAAAATCGCACTAAAAGTTAAAATCGTTGACCATTTTTTGCAAAATCGTAACCCATCGCAGACCACTGTTGCAATGCCGCAGGTACTCGCAACCGACCCGCCATCAACAGTCATCATCCGTCACCCCTCAGCCAAAATTCGCAATCCATCGTCGCACCAAGGTCGTTACAATTTCGTTACTTTCCGCAATGTTTCGTCAGGGTTCGAGATGTGACGTCACTTGCCGTCAATGGTCGTTGACAACGACTACCAACGAAAATGTGATGATTTTTAAACGACTAGAGACGAAATCGCATGGCATGGAAACGTCAAGGATAGGAGAGTTGCGGTCCTCAGCGAAATCTGAACGAAATCACAACGAATTTTGTTGACACCACAAAATTGTCAACATGCTGAAAATTTACCGACAGACGCGATTGATAATTTCGGCCGTCTTCGGTCGCTAGCGGATTCGTGAGAGACAATTGAGGGCAACACACGATGATTGGCGGGAACTTCACAATTGCAATACTCAGCTTAACGTCATCATCCTCAGGAACTGAAATTATTTTTGTCCATGCTTAGTTTCGGTATAAAATAAACAGTGCATGTTCATTTTTAGCTTTAATGAAGACAATTGCTTATACCTCTCTCAGGTATTATGCGTAATTTATTCAAATCAAATCATATTAAGTGAAAAACAACTTTTTGTATCTGCTTACATGATGGTGATGATCTTGCTGACCCTATGCTGGTAAGATGTATAGTGAAGACGGCGTCGTGTGAGAAACATATGGTTCAGATCACTCGCTACCTAAAACAATGAAGAAGATCAAAATACATTTAGAAAGAAGGACAATATAAATTTATTCAAATAACCATACTTCGAATACGAAGTAACGCGATGTGATACTATTGTTATGGGAAGGTTTTATAGGGTGAGATCTGGTAAAGGGCTAGGATTCGGTAATAGGGATACCCATAGCCTAAGCCCTTACATATTAAGTGTTGACACTTGTTAGAGAATAACCGATAGTCATGATAATATACCTAGTATGGTACAATATGCAGCACTCTTGATAGTTCAGATTCACATCTTGCATCTATAAGACTCTTTATAATATGGTGACAATTTGAACGTCTTATGGTTGGATGTTGCAAACTTCGTGGTCATGCTTCGTCTCGGGTGCAAACTCATACGTTTTTGAGGATCAGGCTTAAACCATATTTTCGAGGTTCTGCTATTTATACCGTTCCCATTGTTTTGAGTGCAGATTTGAACCTGTATTTTTATGTGAGTATATATATACCTTGTCTCTAAAGCAGAGTTCTCTCGTGGTCTTACCGCCTCTCTCCACATCGAAAACCTCCACGAAGGGCAAAATACGATTAAAGTCGAATGCAGACTTCATGCCTAGGTAGTGGGTGTCCCGAGCCAAATAGTCCCATGTGTCCACATACTCCCCGTTTGCACTGTTGTTCACTATCTGATACAGGCAGAACTTGTTCGCACGAAGCTAACCATTGTTAAGGATATTGTGAGAGAAGGTTATAGAGGCAGGCAGAGACTCATAGAGAGACACATAAACGGAGAAAGGCATACAGAGAAAGATAGACCGAGTATGTAAGAGAAAGAGAAAGGGAGGGACAGACATAGTGTGGGAAAGAGACGTACATATAGCCGGGTATGAAGAGAGAGTGTATGTGAGGGCAAGGGGAGGGGGAGGGGCAGAGGCGGCGGAGCGACTTCCAAAGTGGGGGGGGGCACCAACAAAAAAGGGCACTTTCTGGAGAAAAAAGGGCACCTTCAAAGGGAAATCTCAAAGGGAAAATGTACAATTTGTTAGACATTGGTATATAGACCTATATTGTGATTACATTATCGGCGATGATTTTAATATTTGTTTTTATTTATACATCATATAAGATTTTGCGTATCATCTTTGCAGTTGAGTGTGATGGTCTAAAAATTCATTTGCGAGCGAGCAAAGCGAGCGAGAATTTTTTTTAAAGATTTATGAGGTCGCAGTGCAAAAAAATACATCTTATAAAGAGGAATGGCCCAATCCTGATGGGGTTATATAAGCACATTCTCATAACGGAAGACTGAAAAGATCTTTGATAAGTTACATAATTATAACATCTTTAACTACGAGCGAGCGTAGCGAGCGAGCCTTGGGGGAAATTGCTTTTAGTCGCTTGAAATTAGGGACACGTTTGATGTTGAGAGGAAAAGGGGACACTTATCGAAAGGGTTAAGACAGTTATTAGAAAAGAAAAGGAGCACGTGTCAGAGTACAAAGGCTAATTATCAGAGGTGAAAATGGGGCACTTCTTACACCTAAAAAAAGAGGCATGCACCAGGGATGAAAAGGAAATGAGCACTTGTCGATGGAAAAGAGGCGCCCATTAGATTTTGATAGGGGGCATTTATAAGAAGTGAAAAGGGGCATTTATGAAAAAGGGATAGGGTCTTTATTAGAAAGAAATTGGGCACATATCATTGTTAAAAGGGTAATGAGAAGGGGAAGTGGCTCTTATTAAAAGGAAAAAGAGGCACATATTGAAATAAACGGGGCACTTATCAAAGACGAAAAGGGGTAATTATGAGAAGGAGAAGGGACACTTATAAGGAAAAAAAGAGCATTTATTGGGAAGGGAAAAGGGGGACGTGTCAAAATAAAAGGGGCATTTATAAGAGATGAAAAGAGCACTTATCAGGAGGGGAAGGGGTACTTGTCAAAGTAAAACGAGTATCTCTCAGAATTGGATAGGGTCATTTACAAGGGATGAAAAGGGGCACTTGATGAAAAGGAAAAGGGGCTTTATGGGAAGGGAAAAGGGCTCTTCTTTAAATGGGGGCACTTATCATAAGCAAAATGGGCACTTATTAAAAGGGAAATGGGGCACATGTGAAAATATAAGGTGCGCTTATCCAAGTTAAAAAGAGGAAGGGGCACTTTTTACAAAGGAAAAGGGGCACTTGTCAAGGCAAAAAAAGGGAACCTCTCAGATTTTAATAGGGCACTTATGAGAATGGAAAATGGACACTTATTGCAAAGGAAATGGGAACTTTTCAACGGAAAAGGGGTACGTGTCAAAATAAAAGGGGCACTTATCAGAGGTGGAAAGGGGAATGGGCACTATTCAAAATGAAAAGGGGCACTTTTAAAAATTAAAGGGGCACTTTTCCTCTGTAAAAAGGGGCACTTGTCAAAGTAAAAGGGGCACTTTTCCTATGCAAAAAGGGGCACTTTTAGGGTACTTGAAAAAGTGGGAGGGCACTGTGCCCCCCCCCCCTGCCCCCCGGGAGCGCCGCCTCTGGGGAGGGGAAAGAAGAGAGATGAAACACATTTGTTATGATTTGTTTTTCTTATTTCATGTGACATTACCCTGCAATTTCTTTCGCTGTTCATTAAATAACATATTTTATTGTTTTACTCAATTCCGTTTTTAGTAGAATTTCTGAATATGAATATAACTTATAAGGATCATATAGATTAAGAAAAATTCTCGAAAAGATCCCTGTCCAAGTAAAAATGGTCCTCAAATCTGTACTAAAACGACACAAGTATGCCAACGGTAATCATACGACTTTGCCAAGAGGAAATCAGAGGCTTGGACAACTCGGCCCCCCCCCCCCCACACACACACACACACTCGCTCTCCCTCTCTCTCTCTCTCTCTCTATCTCTCTCTCTATCTATCTCTCTCTCTCTTGATGGTCTCATTTATACCATTTCTTCCTCGTTTTTGACACCGAGAATAAGCTGACAGATGAAGTCGATATCTTTGGCGTAGATACTGTGTTCTTCGAGCTTCTTCTCTAGGCTGTTATGCTTGATGAGATATTTGAGCATGATGACCGACTGCTCCTCATGCTGCAAAGATCATGGCGATAATGATAGACTTGGGTTATTATTAAACACATTTGCATAGAGGGTAATATTCCCTCTCCGAATATCAATTTTCAAGCGATCGAACGAGAACAATTTTGAACCTTTCTTTAACAAAATCTTATATTGTCTTGAAAATACAAATTTGATATAAAAATTACGAACAGACAAACTTGCTTATGAATTAACATGCTTTTTTTTCCTTATGTTTTGACTTAATTTATAATTTTACGATATATTTCACCAGGCCATTCCTTATGAAAAATCGCCAACCAGTAAGGCAGTAACTGTGTATACATATAATGAATGCCCAATATTAAAACATCAAGTTTTTCTAAATGTCATCCCCTCCCCCTTTCCCCATGAAATACTAACCCTAAATTAAATGTGAAACCCAGAAACGGATTGATACTATGACACGTGTTAATTCGACTGATATGAATTTGCTCCTAATAACAAAGATGGATAGTTGCCTCTGAATATGAATGTTTGGGTTGTTTGACCTGAGTGCTAAGAAAACCACAACATTTTCAACATGCTGAACATTTGCCGACGGACGCGACTGATAATTTCGGCCGTCTGCGGTCGCTAGCGGATTCGTCAGTGACAATTGAAGGCAACACACACGATGAGTGGCGGGACGTTCAATTAGCAGCTTAACGTAGCTTGCGGTAACCCCTATTCGTCATAGTGTCAGCCGGCCTTAAGAAAGCATGTGTATGCTCGTAAGCAATCAACAAGTGGATCAAACGGCCCAAAGTCCTCTCCGAGTGATTTGGTAATGAGGATTAAAGCCTTACTAAAAGGCACTGGCTCATCGATTTGGTTTCGAACGCGGGACCTCCCGGTTACAAGACCACTGCTCTACCACTAAACCATCGTGTTTGTAATTTATTCAACTCACTTTCCATTTCTTGCCATCCTTGTCTGGTGGTACGATGTCTTCAAAGGCATGAGAGAAGGGGCCGTGTCCTAGGGCATGGCAGAGACCGGCGATCTCAACACAAGCGACCTCGGTGTCCTGAATGTTACGATCATTCTGTTGGAGTATTGAGACCAGTTTGCCCCCCAAATGGCTGACACTACATTGAAAATGGAAATTAATGTAGTCTGAAATGATGCTAGTTTGTTAATCTTCTTGTTATTATTATTATTGTGTAGGACAGTTCCTTGCAACTATAAGACGGTAATTTATTGTCATAGAGACTGACCGTTGATTTAATTTGGAAAAAAGTACAAGAACACACAATTAAGGATTTCATCAACTTTAGGTGGAAAAAACACAATAAATATTTTGTCTTCTTGTCTTTATAAACACAGATTTTGTACTATTTTTCTTCCTAAGTGAATTTGTCTTGACAGATTCCAATATTCTGTCGTATATATTAACCCACCCCTCAATGGTTATACCAAGAACTTCTTGGTTATACGAGTCATGCTCCGGCGAAAATTTATCCGCGTTATTCTCCCACACTTACCGAATTCTTATTTTCAACACTATACCCAGCACTATGCCTAACACTAACCCTTTACCCCGTATCTTACCTAAAACCCAATTGCAAACATAGTTTTAATGAAAGAAAGCCCGGAGCAATTTACAAGATGTATCATCTCGCTAACTTATATTTTCTGTTCCATGAAAGTTGAATTGCTTTAAAATAAGGTTCGTTGTTTTTTCAATGTAATATACGTTCTTTGAGAGATTTAGCGATTTTATATTCATTAATAAATTGATACCGAGAAAGAACTTATTTTTTAAGAATGAAAATCTTAAAATCTTATAAAGATAAGTTGTGGCAGAATCTGCTGGTAATTCGTAATGGCATCGTGTTTACACCAAAAGCTAGTATCATGCATAGCTGGAACCGGAGAAAATTTCTTAAAACTGTGCAATCCACGCCATGTATATTTCGAAGTGAGTATAGTATTGGTCTTCCATTCATTTGTTGATTTACATTCCTACAACCGCTACTCGAGAATCGTTTCTCGTTTCCATTTTATACCCGACCAAATAACCCTTAAATCTCTCATTATGAAATATTAACGTACCCTATTGAGTGTTCAAATCTGGTATGGACGGCGCTTGGGAACACATAACAGGTACAGCCAAGCTGCTTGATGAATCGTAGTCTTTGAAACTCTGGTGTATCAATGATTATCTGGCAATGCCTCGGCATCTGAACACTGCCATGAATGGGATCATTGAAAATCTATATTGAGAAAGAGAAAGGAATTGAATTCCGGAACCTTCAATCGGGGAATTTTCTTGAACCTAGCTTCCATTTTGTGTACTGATGGTTGATTTTAACACGACATCAGTAAAGGCCGGGCGTTGGGTATACAATTCTAAGGACCGAAGGGCCTACTGATGCCTATATTACATTTGGCCTGCGATTAGTCTACTGCGCCCGTATCCTGTCCGTATCCCCTTTTCCGTGCGGAGGGAGGAGGCGGTGATTTCCGTACGGATTAATGGGCTCCGCAGCCTCTACGATTTTGTTTCGTGACAAGTTAAACAAATTTGAAAAATCGTAAGCCCGTAGCCCGTAGACATGTCGTAAGTGGCATTGCAAAATCCCCGCACGGGCATCGCGGGGAGGCCTCATGCTGATCGTGCAGAAAACGCACGATTTTTCAGTGAACATGGGGGCCAAAAAACGCTCAAAATGGCAAGGCGGCTGCACGATCACCGCGTCTTCTCCGCGCAACCTATGCAAGGAAGCTGCACGGGTTCCGTACGATTTCCGTGCGGAGACTGCACGGCTATTGCACGATTTCCGTACATCTCCAAGCAGCCTATCTACGGATTTGCCCCGGCCTGCCCCCGAGGGCCAATACAAGAAATGGCACGATGCTCGCCTAGATAATGTAAACACAAACATCGTATGTAGCCCGTAGCCTCCTGTTGGGCATTTTCCTTATTTCAACTTCTGTTGCAACATCATCTCCACCGTGGGGGTGTACTTACTAGTGGCAAGGATGCATTGGATTTTTTTTTCTGCACGTCTTCATCATAAAGTAAAGGGGTGTCTGCACCTTCCTATAAAAAAAAGAATATAGCCATGCCTTAGAAATTTAAACGTCCTTATCCGCATGGAATATGTCACCGTAGATGGAAAACCATTTAACTTTACCACATGTCAACAAAATCCTGTGCAGGGATGGTTAATGTGACATAAAACAGTCTCGCCACGAGAATAAAGGAAAAAGCAATTGTTTCCACTTAAATCCCAGGTATACCATGACGTCACGTTTCGAAGCTATTGATACCGCCACATTTTCACTACAGATCCAATAGTTTAACGAGTTATTCAAGGCAAAGTTTAAAAATGAAAAAGCCAAAATTTGTCTTTTCCCCCATCGATCTCATTCTCCGCTTTAGAAAGGATATGAATATTTACATGTTCATATTATTTCTTTTAAATTATTAGAGTACCTAATAAATTACTATCTTTAGATCAGGGATGTAAATTTAAACATACCATGTGCACATTTCCAGGATTCGGTAAAATTAAGAATCCTTTTCGGTGGGCGACGTAGTGAATATTACTGAGGGGAGTACTTTGTCAGTCACATCAGAGAATCCACAATTTCAAATGGAGCCTCTCATGTGCATGGTATATTTTCATATGACATCACTGAGGCAATCTTGGAAATGGAAAGGCCGATTGCTTGATATGGACCTGTGGTTCTCAATTTAAATAAACTTACCTCCCTTTTATGTCATTATCAATTCATTCATTCATGTAGAGGCGGATACGATTTCCAATTTTCCTTTCTCTCATATAAAGGGATTCGAAAGGTAATTAAACGTTTAAAATTCGTGTGTTTAGCTGTTAATACTAACTTATGTAAATAAGTTTGTATTGGCAATTGTGCCATTCAAAGAAAATATCCATGGCCCGGATCCCTTAAAAACGTGGGTTAGTCCCCAAGTTATGGTTTGTCTCTACTTACAAAATACTCGGGAAATTCTTATTGTGTTACAACGATATTTACCTCGTCTCTAGTTTCGCGATTACAAGAATCAGTAGGTCCATGCTATAAGTGAAAGGGTATGATGATTGTTAAAGAAGCTGAGCGAATGTTTCAAAAGGCTTTTAACCTTAATAATGTTGGTATCATTGCAAAGTTAATGTTACAATCTTTCTAATGGTTCATATTTAGTTATCAAAAATTGTTACAGAATTGACTTATCTGCTATGAAAAGTGGTGAAATTACTACCCGATTATTCCGCCCTCGATCGGCCCGCTATTGTGACGTACGATTTGTGACGTAGGAGGTTGGGCACATGAGCGCGAGAGTGCTCCCGAGAGCTCTCACACAACTCTCGCCTGCATGCATTATACGTATACAAACGCCACTCGAACGCTAAATATCTGATCAAAGTGTCCGAGCTCGAAGAAGAGGTTTTACTCGATTTAGAATTCGAAGTTGATGAGCACAGCTCCACAACTAGTGACAGTGGTACTGATAGTGACGATGATGATGATGGGGGTGTAGGAGAGATGGAAAAAAGAGAACAATTCGGAGAAGACGGCGTCGATGCTGGTGCAAGTCCAGTGATATATCAGCGCGAGCTGGCTGAGCTGCCGCTTATAGCTCCCCCGGCCCCGCTCAACTGGCGATCGATCTGTCATGCACCTTGTCACTGGGGTGACTGGGCGAGACATTTTCGAATTTGTCGGGATGTGTAGGGCTCTTATAGCAAATTTCACGGATAACAAAACAAAGACGATCAGATGTGAGGTTATATTTGGCGAAAATCAATTACAAATATGCACCATTCATAAATAGAACTGCAGCTGCAGGACATAACCATGCAAAGGGAAGCTTGCGATTCACTCATCATAATGGTCTCCGTATATAATCAACAGCAATCACTATCACGCCAAGGGCAAGGCATGATGACCGAACAAATGCAAAACATCTCAGCAAATTACACAGAACGGAAGGGTATTTGGACAAATCGAATTGCACGATTCACCCCTCGTATTATATAACCTAAATTTGCTTAATATTATATGTAATTACATGATTTCTAGAGATTGTTGTTCCACTTTCTGGTCAGGATATGAAGCATACAAAGTCTGGATAATGTATACGTATAGGCCAATGCAAAATACCGCACGCGAGCTGTGCGAGAGGCGAGCTTGAGGCCTAGAATTGCGATCGTGCCCAACCAGTGGCGTCATAATCGGCCTACTGCGCGAACAAACTGTTCAAGCCAGGAATAGAAGTTTGAGGAGGTTCTTGGAAAAAGCTTCTTACCGCGTTTCATTTATATTTACAAGACTTTAGAGCAGAATGTGTGTGTTCAAATTGGTCTACGCTATCCGGACATGCATAATTTGCCCATTTTGAGTGATTATGTGAAATTTCTTCGCCTAGCTTCTAGTAAAGGGGCTACCACCTTAAACGAATTTACGGAGGTAGGTTCTGATTCATCTGAAAGATCTTTGTAGATTTCCAGAAGAATCAACTTTTTACAGCTAAACAAATGGATGCTATTATTCACTAAATGCCCAAGGTTTTTAAATGTAACATACCCATTGTTTTCACTGTCTTTGCCGCGCGCGCATTTGAGGCTGACGGCTAGAACTGAAGGCTCGAGAAGAAAAAAAGATTGAAAAAAAAAAGGCATGAGAATAATGAGATCATAATTTCCCATTAATTTCATATAATAAATTGTAATCTAGGCTATTTTATATTACAGA
Source organism: Strongylocentrotus droebachiensis (assembly GCA_035222895.1). Classification (NCBI taxonomy): domain Eukaryota; kingdom Metazoa; phylum Echinodermata; class Echinoidea; order Camarodonta; family Strongylocentrotidae; genus Strongylocentrotus; species Strongylocentrotus droebachiensis. The sequence goes on along the minus strand of JAVYIG010000520.1, from coordinate 343,525 downwards.
TATTAACTGATATTCTGGTAGTGTGTGTACTACAATATATTTTGGTCAGCAAGGGAGTGATATTTCCCTCATGATCATTTTCCCTCAGCGCTGCACTCTTAGTGAAATTAAAATCTCTTGGAAATACAAACTTCCTTTCGGCGGTCCAAAAATGATATACTTCACACCCTACCAGTCAATATCTGCACAATATTTTAGTACATTTCTTGATCGTCTTATATTAGCTCAAAAAAACAAAAGTTCGAAAGAAAAAGAAAATGTTGCCAATAATAACAAAGGTATTTATCCTTCATATGACATTTAAAAAAACGAATGAACGTGGAACTTCCTTACCGGTCTGCTGAAGGCTCTAACGAGTGCAGCCGGTAATTTCTTAATTCCTAAAGAAAAAGGAACATTTCATGGTTAAGAACAGTTCGAATTCCCTTTTTGTCTGAAACGTGATGAGTTCTGCGAACTAAATTGATTACATACACACTCAACGGCTGTATATATTATATCAAGTGATTGCGTGTATGTTATTGGGACTAATCTCGATTACCATCATGCTTAATTTCCCTTTTTACAAAAATATCTATATATCTCGTTTATCTTTTGGTTGTACCTATATGACATGAATGTTGATAAATAATTTTCAAATCGAATCAAAACCAAGTGAAGATGTTTGCCAAATTTGATTCAGATCTGATGTATTCTGCGTAGGCCTATGCTAGAGGTCTGTTACCCCCTTCATTAAAAATAGTAATAACAATTATATAATAATGAAATTTGGATGTAGGCCACAGCACATTTCATTTTCCCCATATACCCCCTCCTCCATCCCCTCCAGTATTGTGAACAAGCCCAACCGTGCCTCTGAATACCGAATCCCCCCCCCCCCAACCAAAAGTAGATAAATGAGTCAATAATTGAATAAATAACTTAATAATAATAATAATATTAATAATAATAACAATAATAATAATAATATATTACTACTACTACTACTACTAATAATAATAATAATGATAATAATAATAATCAAAAAAATAATAATAATAGTAATAGTATAGTATTAATGACTGCTTTGAGAGAAATAGTTGTTTTTATACGCTCAAGGGAATGTTAGAATTGTGCTATTGCCCCGAGGCGTGCCGAGGGCAATAGCCCAATTGTAACCTTCCCGAGAGCGTATAAAAACAACTTTTTCTCGAATATTAAAGCAGTCATTAATACTTTTATATGCCGAAAAAAATAGACTAAAAAATAAAATATAAAAAATAAAAAAACTTTTGTCGAAGATGGGATTCGATCTCTTGCGTACAAAAGATGATGTAACTAAAATCAGCGCCTTAATCCGCTCGGCTATCGCGCTCTGTTACCATACTTAACAGTTTTCTCTAATATATACATTAAAATGGATTTCAAAAGGCTTCGCGTGATTGATGATTCGTGGCTGCTCCATCAATCGGGCCCTTCTTTTACTTTTGCAATGCATATTGGCACGAACTTAGATCAAGATCTATCGGCAGATGTTGTTTTTTTGTTTTTGGAAGTTTATTTTCGTCTTCATGTCAACAATGCAAGATAAAATTGTCGGTAAGATCGATCGAGATTCAATTGTATTGAAATTACCGACCAATTCTTCGCACACGTACGGTATCCTCGATCGCTCAAACCATTTTTTAACATGTAAACCTATGGGGTAACCATGGAGACTGACCTATTTTCCCAATAACCATGGTTATTGGGAAAATAGGTCTGTTTTTACAGGAACAGTTAAAGTTTATGAATGCAATTTCGACCAATCAGATTGCTGGATTACTTAAGTGAGGTATATAATAATAATTATATACCTCACTTAAGAAATCCAGCCATCTGATTGGTCGAAATTGCATTCATAAACTTTAACTATTCCTTTAAAATTCAAAAAAATAGTTCTAAAATCCCAGTAACCATGGTTACCAATAGGTTTACATGTTAAAAAATGGTTTGAGCGATCGAGGATACCGTACGTGTGCGAAGAATTGGGTCGGTATTTTCATACAAGACAAGACAATTCCAAACAAGACACACGTGAAATTATACGTGAAATTATCCATAAACATGTTCGTTTAGTTGCTGAAAATGGAGTACCAGCATAGACGTAGACGAAAATAGATCTAGTCGTCAGGGTGTCTGATCGCGCACCCGATGTTGTGTGCTAAGTTCTTCCCATAGAGTTTGCACGTAATGCAGTCTCTATGCAGTCTACGTGCATTGCGCGACCATGCAAAAAAAGTCAAGTTTTTTTTTTCAAACCTTTATCTGTTGTGATCCTGAAGGTGATACTCAATAAGTGAGGTGTCATATGGAAGCGCAGGTTCTTCTCCATATTACCCACAGGGCCGGCCCACCCCAAAATTGTAAAAATATCTTGCTTAGACTAGAATCTAGATCTAGTCTACTCTCAAAGATACACTCGTAAAAAAACAACCGTGCAGATAAACTAGAGAAAGGCCAAGGTGGTGTCATTAGTTGACTCTTTTGTTTTCGGTATATAAAAGTATTAATGACTGCTTTAATATTCGAGAAATAGTGGTTTTTATACGCTCTCGGAAGGGTAACAAATGGGCTATTGCCCTCGGCACACCTCGGGCAATAGCAAAATTCTAACCTTCCCTTGAGCGTATAAAAACAAACTATTTCTCTCAAAGCAGTCATTAATACTATATTATAAAATAAAATGAAATTAAATAAATGAATTTTAAAAAACGAAAAAAATAATAAAAAATAGGACTTTGATATGACAGCTTACTATGTCTACAAAGAAACACCGTTAACATTTCTATATAAATTTAAAATTTGGGAAAGCCATAATGTTTCAGTATTTTTTCCATTTATTTCCTTGAGGTGCAATCCCACACACCACATGAAAACCTGATAATAATTACTTAATTTACTTTCGAGAAGGTATTAAAATGAATATGCTTACGTTTCCAGTTCTTGTAAACAAGACACATGGTGATGCAGGTGATGGTGATGAATATTACAAAGACTAAGATGATTGTTTTATCTTCAGCAGGTTGCGGTGGTATCGTCGTAGAAGCTCTAAAAGGAACACCTGGAGAAGTGGTGGAAAGTCCTACCTTTTGGTCTATGGATAAGTCATAACAAATTATCATCATCTTTATTTTGAGTACGTTAAGGCTAATATAAATGTACATTCATTTGATTTGTAGACATTATCAATACTGCTCAGCTATTTCCAAATCTTTGACTATATGATTTTGTAGATCTTTATGAACACCTCCTTGAGGTGGGTCATTTATGTGTTTGTTGTTGTTGATTTCGTCGTTTTTCTTCGTCAGCTTCGTTATTATTGCTGTTGCTGTTGGGTTAGAATGGGGTGTCCTTTTTTACACCAGGGTCTGACAAAACATTTCAAAAACAGAGATGGTGGTGGGCTATAAGCCAAATACAGAGGGGCATCCCATTTCTCTTCATCTTTAAACAAATAAATTTCAACAATAGTAACTATTTTGTCCATCCTTACTTGTCTTGTCTAGTTACCGTGCGTACCCATACCAGTAACATTGACTGTTTGTTTTGTCTTCGAATATTCTCTATTTACTCCTTTCCATTCCTCCCTTCTCATATCTTCCTTTATCCCCTTCCTTTCTTTAAATCCTTCTTCCTCCCTTCTTCTAGTCTCCTTTTCTACCTGCCTGTAAATTATTTATTCATTGGGCCTATCCAAAACAAGCCTTGCTTTACTTTAGGCCCATCCACTAAACATAGCCATACAATGAATGATGAAACGTTTATGGTTAATTAGTAGTGGTGGTTATTTTACCCTACTGCTAAGAAAGCATAGATTATTGTTAGTAAGCAACCAGAGGACCAACGGCTTTAGGTCCTCTTTGACGGACCTGGTAATGAGGATTAATGCCTTACCAAAGGGCACTAGCGCATCAACTTGGTTTCGAACTCGGGTCGCCGGATTACGAGACCACTGCTAACGCGCCTCCTCAAAACCTATGCATTATGTTCACGTGTTTGCTTTACTATCATGATTATCATAATTCTGCAATATCATTGGAAAAATTATTTGTATTTTGTTATTTTCTAATAAAGGAATTTTGTTGTGTATTTTAAATAAAAACAATTACGTGAAAAAATAAAAATAACAACAAAATGAAATGAAAATAAATAAATAGAAATAGTTACTAATTTCACGTAACCAAGTTTATTATAAATTATAAATAAAACAGTAAGGTTATAAATAAGCGACTTATGAAAATCGAGTGCACGTTTAACCTACCGAGTAAACGTCAAACGTAGCTAAGCTAATTTTTGTGGTACAATGTAGTTATCTTAGGATATCATATTAGTTATCATATACCTGTAACAGATAGCAGTACTTGGCCACCTTCCATAATTAAGACTAGAGTCGCTACTTTACAGTGATAGCTTCCACTGTCTGTCTTCTTGAGGTCCTTGATCGTTAAACGTGTAGCATGGTTGCTGACCTCATATCTGGTATCGTTTGTCCATGGGGTATTACTCTTGACTTCGAGAGAGTAGATAGTGTTATCGTTCTTCTTCCAGTACACCCATTTCCATAGATCATCGGGGTCGAGTTGACACAGCAAGGTGACTTTTCCTCCAATGGGGACAGTTTCCTCTACAGAAGGAGTACATTTTCATTTACAATAGGGACTTTTAGATTCGCACAAAGACAATGGGGATTGCTACGATCGACGTCCTTTTAATGCACTGCCTTGAATGGACGTAACACGTATCAGTCCACGCAAATCTAAAAGTCCCTAATGTAGATACTTCGGAGACGCTTGATCAAAAGTGCCGGGGTTTACCCTTTTTGGGGGGAGGGGGGGGGGGGGGGTGGGGAGATAACCATACTGTAGGCGGTGCCACACAGAGGCCAAACATCCGGATTTTAGTTATCTGAATTTTAATTATCCTCTTAATTGGCTGTCTGTCATCAATTATCCCTTTAAAAAAAACCTTGAAAAATCCTCTAACAAAGCAAGATAATTCTCCCTTGAAAGGATTTTTGAAGGGATTTTTTCTATCTGACACCAATGTTGATATAATCCCATTAAATACGCATTAGGCGGTGTCACACAGAGGCCAAAAATCCGGATTTTCGTTATCCGGTTTTTAATTATCCTCTTTTTGGCTGTCTGACATCAATTATTCCTTCTAAAATCCTTTCAAAAATCCCTTCAAAAAACCTCATATGAAGCAAGATAATTCTCTCTTGAAAGGATTTTTCAAGGGTTTTTTGAAGGGATTTTTCTGTCTGACACCAATGTTGAAATAATCCATTTTAATAAGCATTGTGACATCACACTTTTAAATGCGCGCATTTAAACGTGTGATGTCACAATGCTTATCTACCTAAACGGCGCATATACTTTCGATTAAACGTGTAATGTCACAATGCTTATCTACCTAAACGGCGCGTGTGCAATGGCCCATAAAAAATCCGGATTTTAGTTATCTGGATTATTCGTAGCCTGTCTGTCACCGACTCAAATGAAAAAACTAGATTTCTAAAATCTGGTTTATTCAAGATCGGTCGGGATTTTTCTGTGTGACACCGCCTATTGTGACATCACACGTTTAAATGCGCGCATTTAAATGTGTGATGTCACAATGCTTATCTACCAAAACGGCGCATGCGCAATGGCCCATCAAAAATCCGTATCGTAGCCTGTCTGTCACCAGTCTGTCAACGACGTAAATGAAAGAACTAGATTTCAAGAATGGCCTTATGCGTACACTTCCCATTTTTATACAGACTGCTTATTACGCGAAGATAAGTGTGCGTGTGTGTAATTAGACGGTGTCACACAGAAAAATCCCGATCCATCTTTAAATAACCAGATTTTAGAAATCTAGTTTTTTTTTCATTTACGTAGGTGACAGACTGGTGACAGACAGGCTACGAATAATCCAGGGCAGCGTTTCTCGAAACCGTCATAACTACAAGTTCACCGACATCCCATTGAAACAGGTGTATTAAGTTTAGCACACGTTTCAATGGGATGTCGGTGAACTTGTAGTTATGACGGTTTCGAGAAACGCTGCCCGGATAACTAAAATCCAGATTTTTGATGGGCCATTTCGCACGCGCCGTTTAAGTAGATTAGAATTGTGACATCACACGTTCAAATGCGCGCATTTAAACGTGTGATGTCACAATGCTTATTTAAAGCGAGTATTTCAACATTGGTGTCAGACAGAAAAATCTCTTCAACAATCCCTTCAAATATCCTTTCAAGGGAGAATTATCTTGCTTTGTTAGAGGATTTTTGAAGGGGTAATTGAAGACAGACAGCCATTTAAGAGGATAACTAAAATCTGGATAACTAAAATCCGGATTTTTGGCCTATGTGTGACACCGCCTTGTGTGTGTGCAAAGCACTTTTGTTACGCGCAGCTACTTTTCTTTTTCATCTCCATTTACCATTTATTTTTGTACCCAAAAAACAGCACTTTACCTCGCAATATGCATGATATCTAAACGAGCTTTTACTTTATGCAAGGCTCTAAAGAATACAAAATAAAAGAAGAAAATACTCTACTCTCTAGTCATCTATACCGTGTGTATCAAAAAAGTGTACCCAACTTAGGAATATAACCAATACTACTTTGAACTCTATTTCGTGATAAAGAAGAAATATTTTTCTGTCCAATGATACCCTAATCATAATATTTCTGCCACTGATGTCGGAGCACCAGGGTCCAGGATAAAATTGTTTTCAAAATCGCATTGTACCAAGTTTGGGCTGATCGAACAAATGTGGGTTAAATTATGCCACTTGCTTCAGTGTTCTTTGTTTAAAACGATGCAATATATCTAGGCTTTCACAGAACATTGTTTCAATCCATAGGATAAATATAAATTGTTTTGAACAGCCTACTAACTTCTTGTCTCATAATATCTATGTTGTTTCTGCTCACTTGTCCGCTGCGCCATTTCACACGCGTAAGAAGCATAAGGTAATTATCTCGAATAGTGAATGAAAAAATCAAAGGTTACTAAACCCAAATGCAAGAAAGAACAAATATGATGCTAAGTATAAAAGAAATGGACCGTAGACTTTCATAAACAAAGATAACACCCCAAATAAACTTTATCCATTTTGTATCACTCAATGAGATGGGTTACCTAAAACAAAGGATGCGAATGAAGTCAAGATTGTAATCATCATGGGGAAGAGAATTTCATATAAATTGCTTGTAATATGCACTTCCTTGAACTTAAGGTGATATTAAAACCTTGCCTTTTCATTTTCCTTATAGGCAATGTAAATAAATCAATAATTGTTTTTGTAATAAGATAAGACACACATAATGGATTTTGACCCAACATTCATTGCTGCAGCCCAAACTTGGTACTAGAGGTTTTGACAATACTTTTTGAAAAAGTCTGCGTTTCAGTCATCCGTGGCTGCACAATTATGAATATGGTATCATTAGACGTTCACCATGAAATGTAATTCAAGGTCACAAAGGTTATATCATTAGAAGCTACCGAAGTCGGGTACACTTTTTTAAAAGCACTGTACAGTGCAAATATCGTGTTTTCTATTCATCGTGTTTATGTAAGTCATTCATGCAATTTGTATTTTCTCATTGCAATACCTACACAAATAAGAACAGATTTAGTGGCAGTAATATTTTGACGCAATGCTATATAGGGAAGGTGCCTTTAAAGATGCATAGTAATGGGCTCTCAATATGATTCGACACCGTTCGGGGTTTTACCAAATAACCGGTCTTGTCAATCACAAGGATTAGCCTTCAGTTTTCGGAAAAATCATTATCATTCATTTCCTTCACCCGAGGACTCTCCGAGAGACTAGGGTTATATATTGACGGTACCACTGGTTTGCTGTGTACAAGATCTTGTACACCGAATTTATGGTATTTCTACCAAGTCTGGTGTCAGCGGGTTATGACATAGCTACTGCATATGCTAGCATTACATCTCCCCCTAACTTATACACGCATTTCTATGAGAGTTGGCCATAATCATACGGCACTAAGGACCCCTCCTTTGTGCCCTATGATTTTGGCGCTCAAAACAATCATGATACTGACGAAATAAGAGCAAGTGATGTGCCCCTTCCCCCTTCTTGGATCTAGATCTGTTACTGTCTTCCCGTGTTCCAAACGTTATTAGTGTCATGGTTGTTATTATTTGTGTGGGCGTGTGCGAGTTTGTGTATGTATGTGTGTGTCTTTGTGTGTAAAGAGAGAGAGAGGGGTAAAGTGATAGAGAGAAAAATATAAGGACACACACACACACACACACACATATATATATATATATATATATACAGAGAGAGCGAGAGTAGGCTTCAAGTCATACGTATTTACCCAGGCTCCTACCAGCAAAGGTGACGTTACTTTCTAACTCATATTTAGTAAAACATGCATTAAAAAATCAATATACCTGGCAGAGAGGTTTGGCTTCTGTTTGGCTCTCCCATCGTCGAAGAAAGTGCGAACATACAGGCCATGCAGGTAATAATGCCGACTTTCATTGTGTAATTCCTGTGGTATATTTAAACAAATTATGATCATATTTCTAAAGTAGGATAACGGAAAAAATAGTTCTTAGCCGAACATTTCGATTTTGTCCCAACCCACAAGAGAATGCCATCAATTCAGTTAAGAATGTTTCCCTAATTGAGAGTGTCATGGCTGCTGTTCACGTTATGATGTAAAGTTTCGGCTCTCCGGTTGTGAGTCAACTTTGACCAACGGTGACCAAAGGTAAAGAGATATTTAAAAAAAATTGTAATATTGTTAATTGACATTTATAGGCTGATTTCGTAACAAAATGTCTTCTTCAAACGATTCCTCATTCGCTGACTTAAAGGGATAGTTGAGTTCTGTTTTCAGACCGCAAATGCCTTCAAATTGTTGCTCTTATTCTTATCTATGACATTTATAGTGCCCTTCTAGAACCTAAAATTGCTATGAAGGTAATTTTAGACCCCAAAATGTGTGACATATAGCCAATACGATCATATCAATTCAGGTCCACTTTAAAAAAAACACGGTGACCGTTAATTAATTATTTAATTGAAGAAAAAAAACAATACATGAGCTGGCTAATTGTGGGCATTATAAGCAACACAAAAATGCCAACAAAAAGCCAACATCGGCATTGGCTGAAATACAACGTAAAAGGCGTTATTTCATTTTTTCCACGGTTTTTTCAAATTTTTCAAAATATCTAATATTTGTGGTGGTACACAAGTATTAGAAATCGTTATATTTCAGCCGTCTCTGAACCGATTTTGATCAAACAAAGATGATTTTGTCATTTAAATATTATGTTCTTTCAAATTTGACACTCAGTTTTTCATTATCTCACCAAAAGAATATTTTGTGTAGCGCCCTCTGCAACAGAACTCAACTATCCCTTTAATTAGGCAAAACAACATCATCGCTAACTATCCTTTAGATATTCGAGCGAACGCACAGCAGCGGGATTGATTCGCAGTGATTCTCAAGCGGTAGACCCCACACACAAATAAATATTTGGGTAATCTAACTCAAATAGGAAAAAAAAACTTTGACACTATAGTGACACACTTACTGAATGCATTAACTCATTAAATTGAGATTAATAACGCACAGGAATGAGTTTTGTTAATTTGACATTATAGTGACATGGCAAATGAGTATTTTAAATTCTTGAGTTATTTAACCTAATGTTGTGAGTAAATCGCTCCAATAATATCCCTAACTTAAGGTTCATCTGTGAACAAAATTTAAAGAAGCTAATTCCAACTGATTTGGGTAGGTATAGGTATGGAAAACTACAAAAAAAAAAGGGAGGAGGTATGGGGGCTGGGGAGATTTTTTTATTAGAGGTCAAAGGTCAATGACCCCTGCCTAAATCATTTATAATTGTATTTCAGCAACAAAATATGGTATATAGATGATCTTGGTGTCAAAATGCACAGGATTACGAAAGAAGATGACATAGAATAACTACTGATCCATAGAATAAAATCTTGACCTCCGAAAATGAGGTCAAAGGTCAAAAAACTATTTTATCTCAAAAATGTCATATTTATAACAGTCAAATTACCATATCATATAAAAATGAGCACCAACAAATCAAAGAGGCTAATTTCAACTTACTTTGGCGGATATGGGGGTATGGGGGTTATTATTTATTCCAAGAGCAGAGGGGGAGGGGTAAATTTCCTTTCTGAGGGTCAAAGGTCATTGGCCTTGCACTAAAACACTATACATTGTATCTCAGCAACAAAATAAGGTATATACATGTAGATGATCTTGGTGTCAAAAAGCACAGGGTTACGACAGAAGATAACATAGAATAACTACTGACCCTTGGAGTAGAATCCTGACCTCCAAAAATGAGGTCAAAGGTAAAAAATATACGTTTCATCACTAAAATGTCCTATTAGTAACAGGAAAATGACGATATAATATAAAAATTAGCACCAACAAATCGAAGAGGCTAATTTCAACTTAATGTGGCGGGAATGGGGGTTACTATTTATTCCTTATTGAGAGGAGGAGGGGGAAATTTCCTTTTTGAGGGTCAAAGGTCATTGACCCTGCACTAAATCATTAGAAATTGTATTTCAGCAACATATTCATGCATATTCATTGACCCTCCAAAACCGTCGTTCAAATCGGACAAAACCCCCATAATGCATCCAATGCAAAACCTATGAAATGTCAAAGGTCAAGATTTTAGTTGGCCCTCTAGTCCTCCTACGGAGGACATACTGTGTATGATCGAATCTCTTTGCCCATATCCGCCAAAATAAGTTGAAATTAGCTTCTTTGATTTGTTGGTGCTCATTTTTATATAATATGGTAATTTGACTGTTGTAAATATGACATTTTTTAGATCAATAGTTTTTTTACCTTTGACCTCATTTTCGGAGGTTGAGATTTTATTTTAAGGTTTAGTAGTTATTCTATGTCATCTTCTTTCGTAATCATGTGCATTTTGACACCAAGATCATCTATATACCATATTTTGTTGCTGAAATACAATTATAAGTGATTTAGGCAGGGGTCATTTACCTTTGACCTCTAATAAAAAAAAATCTCCCCAACCCCCATACCTCCTCCCTTTTTTTGGTAGTTGTCCATACCCATACCTACCCAAATCAGTTTAAATTAGCTTCTTTTAATTTTTTTCAACTCAAATAGTGAGAAATATAAATTACTCAGTCATATCAGTTATATCGGCGTCAAAACCAAAACCATGTCGAGAAATACGATAAAAAAACCACCAAGATGATTCACAAAAGTACAAAATCGACGTGTAGTAATAAGGATCGAGGTCCAATCAACAAATGTATGTCCAAATATAAATCGAATAACGTCCGATTGCGGAGATTTCGACGGATTCTGTGCGACGAAATCCTAGTGTTTCGCACTAAGAAGATTTCAGAACGATAATGATCTGTGCATGCGCTGCGTTATCAGGGTTTTCATAGTGTTTCGCACTAAGAAGATTTCAGAACGATAATGATCTGTGCATGCGCTGCGTTATCAGGGTTTTCATATATTCTCGAACGAGAATTATGAAGTAAAATTGTGAGTTTGAATGTTTGTCACTGTAAAAATGGAAGTCCTTCCCCAGGACTAAAGGTTTCAACCAGTTTCAATTGGTTTCAACTGGTTTCAATTGGTTTCAATTGGTTTCAATTGGAATACAAAATTTCCAGTTGAAACCAATTGCCGTACTGGAAAATATTGTTATGGGGTGTCATTTCCAGTTCAAACCAATAAGAAGTGCAACTGGAACCAGTAAAATAATTTTTCCAGTTACTCAATTGGTTCCAGTTAAAAGTCATTTCCAGTTACCCAACTGGTTCCGGTTAGAATTTCAACTGGAAACATCAAGATAATTTTCTGTTACTCAATTGGTTCCAGTTAGAATTCATTTCCAGTTACCTAACTGGTTCCAGATAGAATTCATTTACAGTTAGAAGTCATTTCCAGTTACCAAACTGGTTCCAGTTAGAAGTCATTTCCAGTTACCCAATTGGTTCCAGTTAGAATTCATTTCCAGTTACCCAATTGGTTCCAATAAGAAGTCATTTCCAGTTACCCAACTGGTTCCAGTTAGAATTCATTTACAGTTAGAAGTCATTTCCAGTTACCAAACTGGTTCCAGTTAGAATTCATTTCCAGTTAGAAGTCATTTCCAGTTACCCAACTGGTTCCGATTGGAAAACAATTCCAGTTACCCAACTGGATCCAATTGAAACCAGTTAATTTGCATATTATCTGCTTGTGTGCAGATCAATGTTTTATGTAATTTATTTGTATTTACAACGTATTTATTAATTAATTTTCATTTGAAAGTAATGCATTTGTTTTAGTTACATATAAAGATTAATTAGCAATTATAAGCATGTTAATAAAAAGCATATCTTTTTAATTACAATAGATTAAAAGTTGATTAGTAAAACACTAACCATGGACAAAATACATCAAATAAAAACATATAGGCGTATTTACTTGCTAAGTATGTTATATGAAATGGTCTGCATATTATAATGCCCTTTACATTGTACTTAACGTAGACATATAACAATGCTTCTGTGTTGACATGAGCGATAATTAGTGCAGGAGATAATTAACTTATAACTAATTCAGTTTATGCCAACTGTAAGTTTCATTTGGATCCAATTGAAACCAATTGAAACCAGTTGAAACCAATTGAAAACAGTTGAAGCCAACTGGTTTCAATAGGGAAATTGGAACAACTGGTTCCAGTTGAAACCAATTAGGCAATTGGAACCAGTTGGCAACTGGTTTCAATTGGAACCAGTTGTTCAAATTTCCCTTTTGAAACCAGTTGGCAAATGGTTTCAATTGTTTTTGCTCCAATTGGTTTCAACTGGATTTTGGTCCTGGGTCGCCAATGAATCCATACACTTTGGTCTTGCACAAGAAGAGCTTCAAAATTTCAGCACTATAGATTCTATATCTAATCGGTAGCCTTAACTTGTTTTAGAAAAAGTCTGAATAAAATAGAAAAATCAAATCTACTTACACTTATTTTGTGGCTCGTCGGCCACTAAAAACGTGACGATTAGGTATGTACGTACGATCACGAACGCGTACGAATATTCATCAGCGAAATATTTACACGCATGCAAAGAGTAAGATAGCTCCTAAGACGAGTACAGCTTCGAAGAGACTGAGGTTGTTGGTTTTTTTTACTCATTTAACGAATAAAGAGTCTGTGACATATTAGGGAGCAAAAAGTCACTCTACACACTTGTGAATATTTTTACTCAATCGGTCTGACGTTGGAAAATACTCATCCAATATTAACTTACATGTACTTTAATGAGTAAAAAGACTCACCGAGAAAATAACCGGGTCACATACTCGTTTTAGATATCATGTGTGTAAAATTTCACTGCGAAAAAGGTGGTGTATTCACCAAATGTGTAAAATAATGCATTTATTAGATATATTCTCTCCACTAAATGAGTGAGCTTCGATTTTTACTCAAAGTTCCGTTTTAAGTGTGCAGGGGCGGATCCAGCCGGCGGCAAGGGAGGGGGCCGAAAAAGGGGCCCACTCCTTGCGAAAATTTGAAAACCGTGTCGGCCGATTTTCCGCCGTGCCCCCCCCCCCCCCCCCCCCCTTGATCCGCCACTGGTAGACCCCTAGTCCAGATTCAGTCCGTTCTCTGTTTTTATTCTTCTGCACACGCATATCCCACACACAGCGCGGTATCTCCACTGATCGCGCAATCCCCAAATATCGGGCTCCAGAATAAGAGGAATGGCTAAGTCTACTTTCAACGTTGAGGGTGTGTTATTTTATCAGCTGATTGGGCACTCGATACTGAAACGGTACAGAGTATGGACTAGTAGACCCCCCTAGTGACGCACAGAAACCCATGTACTCGACAAGAGTAAAGCAGTGACTGCACGCACCTAACGTGAAATTCGCAGGATACTCCTCCACGGTGGTTTGTTTCTTACTTTGCTGAATTTGAGAGTCGCCAAAACAGGAGATTTGTTGAGTTTGAGCAGCGCCTTGACAAGCGTATTGAATCTTTGCTGGATGAGAAATAATGCGATGTCTCAAAGATGGTGAATGATGATGATGAGAAGCTTGAAAGCATTGCTTTTAATAATGAAGAACTTGCATGTGTAACATACGAACATAGTTGCTACTGTTAGATGTGTATGTGAGATAACTCAAATAAGACAAGCAGATGATTCAAGTTTGAACTCAGCTTGGTACTTTATTCAGCTTCCATTATTCACGTGTATTCTTATACTGTTGAATCTAGTTGCCTATTTCCGATTCCGCATTCTATGGTATCTTAGAACACTACATCCCTCCCTATGTTATTTGAAAACATGCATTATGATAAGAAAGCATATTTTGATATAAAACTGAAGTTAAATCTTCTTTGAATTTAACCAGAACAATGTTTTCTCTTGCTGTTTGAACTGTTTTCCTATGTAACATTTATATGTATGTGTGGCAACGAATACCCGGCGTGTTTCTCATAATCACCTTGATTGAATGTGGGAAGCTATATACATTTATAAAAACTTGGAGCATTGCATTGTTGCAATGACGAACCTTCGTCATTGCCTTGTTTTCGTTCACATTCTGCCCCATTAATTGCAATGACGAACCTTCGTCATTGCCTTGTTTTCGTTCACATTCTGCCCCATTAATATTCTCGTTAGTATATTCCTTATCGTCCGGAAATCACATTCGTTTTGCACGTAGTGCTTGTTATTCCCAGTTAGGTGCCTTCATCATATCCATTTCCTTTCAAATTTCGTAGGCATCATCTCTAGCATCTCATCAAGGTCACCTACTTTTTCGATTTTCGAAATCACTCATGCATGACCGTCCAGGCGCCATTTTGTCCGTTTCTGGTCCATTTTAAGGCCTTTATATATTCCTTCCTATCTCCAATATCCTAGATCCTACAAATTCTAACAAATTCCTCTAGATAGTCTGAGAGATGTTCTTTCATCTGCGACATATGACTTGACCTTCAAAATGCCATCTTCATACTCGAAATTCAAATCTAAAACCGACTCCGTCAAAAATCTCTCAAGTTCTTGAAAAATGGACCCCTAAATAATCTAAAACTGCCATAACTTTCTCATATAAATTCCGTTTTGCATTTAAATCTCACAGTATCTTTATCTCATAATTGCACATAGCCATGCCAAATTTCACGCTCCAATGGCTTTGCACAACATAAATAGCGCCCTCTAAAGTTCTGGGAATTGGCTTTCTCTCTGTGGCCGTATCTCCATAATGGCTTGGCAAACCCGTACCCTTTTTTGGATTTAGATACTTGAAGATATGCCCTTTCCAGCCATATACAAAATTATATACCCTTACACTGACTGACTTTGAGAAAAATGCCCTCCAAATTCGCCATTTTCAAGAAAATTCCAAAATAACTTAAACTTGCTCTAAAATGGCGATCGTTATACCTACATCAATGAAACTTGGCAGACATATGTATCCATATACGTGACAACTGTCTGCTAAGTTTAGTAAATTGTAATGCCCTCTTTACCAAGTTATCGCCAAAAATGATGAATTTACTATGCTGTGCGTAATAGCGCGTTTGATGCGTGCAGTACGTTTTGCGCAGATGACAATGGTTTCAAACTGACCGCACTGAAGTGCCCTTTCGAATGATACCAAGTATGGTATATGTTCACGCAGAAAATTGTGAGTAAATCGCATTTGAACAAGGGTCACTATACGAATTCCGCCGAGTTTCCGCCCTATTATAACACGTTTCGGCCATGACGTCATTTTGTAAGACTGTTATTCGGTTGTGTTAGTATGGGCGGCCGTTCGTGCCAAAGCACGCGTCGCAACATGTTCATCATGCACCAAGTCCTATTGGTTTTGCACGCAGTGCTTGCGAGCCCTTTCTAGATCCCTTCCTCTACTCCAATTCCCTTCAAAAATCGTAGGCGTAGTCTCTAGCATTCCTTCAAGGTCACTAAATTCTTCGTTCTCCGGAAACCCTCATGCGTGACCGTCCAGGCACCATTTTTCCGTTTCGGGCCGTTTTGGTGACCTTTCTTTCGCCCTAACTATCTCCACTATCACAGAAGCTACAGACTTCTTACATATTGCTCTGGATAGTCCGAGAGTAGCTCCTTCGTTTGACTTGTAGAAACATGGCGTCATTGCACGCACATCGTTGTGACACGATTGCATTTCTAGTATTCTCCTTATATTCCTCGTCAGAAAATCGCATTCGTTTTACACATGGTGTTTGTGATTCCTCGTTCGGTGCTTTCCTAATGTCCTTTTCCTTTCGAATTTCGTAGGCATCATCTCTAGCATCTCATCAAGGTCACCTACTTTTTCGATTTTCAAAATCAGTCATGCATGACCGTCCAGGCGCCATTTTGTCCGTTTCTGGTCCATTTTAAGGCCTTCCTTTCTTCCTTCCTATCTCCACTATCCTAGATCCTACAAACTTCTAACAAATTCCTCTAGAAAATCAAAGAGATGTTCTTTCATCTGCGACACATGACTTGACCTTCAAAATGCCATCTTCGTACTCAAAATTTAAATCTGAAACTGACTCCGTCAAAAATCTCTCAAATTCTTGAAAAATGAACCCCTACAAATCTAAAACTGCCATAACTTTCTCATATAAATTCCGTTTTGTATTTAAATCTCACAGTATCTTTATCTCATAATTGCACATAGCCATGCCAAATTTCACGCTCTAATGGCTTTGCAAAACATAAATAGCGCCCTCTAAAGTTCTGGGAATTGGCTTTCTTTCTATGGCCGTATCTCCATTATGGCTTGGCAAATCCGTACCTTTTTTTGGATTTAGATACTTGAAGATATGCCCTTTCCAGCCATATACAAAATTATATACCCTTACACTGACTGACTTTGAGAAAAATGCCCTCCAAATTCGCCATTTTCAAGAAAATTCCAAAATAACTTAAACTTGCTCTAAAATGGCGATCTTTATACCTACACCAATGAAACTTGGCACACATAATAATAATAATAATAATAATAATGTGACTTATATCGCGCCAAATCCACTCTGTAGAGTGCTCAAGGCGCGTGTAAACAGGAAAAACGATCAAGACTTGAAAAGGAATGTTTTGAGATGAGTTTTGAAAGAATCAGAAGATAAACATTTTCTCATGTCTTCAGGAAGGCCATTCCATAATTTAGGACTAGAGTATGCAAATGATCTTTCCCCCCACGTTTTGGTAATTTTGGGGGTCACAAGAAAATTGGAATTGGATGAGCGTAGAGGTCTTGCAGGAGTGTAGTTTTGGATTAGAGAGATAAGGTATTGAGGAGCAGAGCCGTGAACGCAATGAAAGGTAAGCAACAAAATTTTGAAAACAATGCGATCTTTTACTGGGAGCCAGTGTAGCGACTGCAAAACTGGGGAAATGTGGGTACGCTTGGAGGTCAGAGAAACAATACGAGCTGCAGCGTTTTGAAGCTTCTGGAGTTTGGACAGAAGATTCTGGGGTAGATTGATTAGGAGGGCATTGCCAAAATCAAGACGGGAGGAAATCAGAGCATGAACTAATTTTTCGGTGGCAGACTTGGACAAATATTTACGAATAAAACCGATATTACGCAATTGGTACCTTACTGATCTACAAATATTAGAAACTTGGTCAGACATTGTCATATGTGAGTCAAACATAACACCGAGATTGCGACACGTTTGTGACAAGTGAATTATGTGGCCAGAAAATGAAATGCAATTGATATTAACTTTACTAAGCTGTACTTTGGAACCAAATATAAGGAATTTACATTTGTCTAGATTTAATTTCAAGGAACGTGCGAGCATCCAATCATGAGCATCAGCCATGCAAGATTCAAGGCGATGAACGGCTCGTTCTGCAGCGGCTTGATCTGAATTGAAGGAAATCATAAGTTGAATATCGTCTGCATAAATATGATAATCTATGCCATGTTGTAACAAAACTTGTCGCAATCCAATTAAATAAATTGAGAAGAGAGTAGGCCCGCCCACAGAACCCTGTGGTACTCCACAAGAGAGAGGCAAAGCAACTGATTTGTAACCATTAATACAAACGATCTAAGAGTTGTATGACAGATAAGACTCGAACCATTTGTGTGCCTCACCCTTGACACCAAGTGAACTAAGTGTGTTCAAAAGGATAGTGTGATTAACGGTGTCGAAGGTGGAGGACAAGTCTAGCAGCAGGAGAGCAGTTGAGTTACCCCTATCCATCCCTTGCAGGATATAGTTGGACACATTCACAAGCAGTGTTTCCACACTATGATGGGATCTGTAACCTGACTGGAAAGGGTCGAACAAATCATTGTCCAGAAAATAATCCGAAAGACGAGAAAACACAACCCTTTCAAGAATTTTGAACAAAAAAGGTAGGTTTGAAACTGGTCGATAATTTTGGAGGGAATTTCGGTCCAGAGAAGGTTTCTTCAACAACGGAGTAACATGAGCTATTTTCAATGAGGAAGGAACATGTGCCTGCTCTAAACTCAAGTTAATCAAGTAAGAAAGGATGGGAGCGAATGTGGAGGAACAGTACATTAATAATTTAGTGGGGACAGGGTCTAACTGACATGATTTTGGGGGTAGTTTACGTAAGAGTGACATAATCTCCTTAGGGGTAGTGGGTTGTATTACTTCAAAGGAAGAGGAAGTAAGGGGATGGTGTGGTGTTTCGTCAGGTGATAAACTGTCGCAGATGGTCTTGACTTTCGTCTGGAAGAAGTGGGTGAATGTAGAGGCCATTTGCTGGCTGTCCGTGTGGGCTGGAAGTAGTGATAACTGTCGACGATTCAGAAGTCTGCCAAGTTTAATAAATTGTAATGCCCTCGTTGCAAAGTTATCGCCAAAAATGATGAATTTGCTATGCATTACGTAATAGCGCCTTTAATGCGTGCAGTACATTGCGTGCAGATGACAATGGTGTCAAACTGACCGCAATGAAGTGCCCTTTCAAATGATACCAAGTATGGTATATGTTTACACAGAAAATTGTGAGTAAATCGCATTTGAACAAGGGTCACTATACGAATTCCGCCCGATTATAACACTTATCGGCCATGACGTCATTTTTTCAGACTACTTTTCGCCCCCTAAACATCCTTTTTTTTCCTTGAAAATTTGCAATGACATTCCGAGATGCAATACGCAGGGCACCTCTTGGCCGGATTTTTGAAATTGGTCAAGGGGGCCATTTAAGACGCCATTTTGTCCTTTAAATCTATTTTACATCACATGTTTCGATAGGATTATCATATAAAAAAAGAGAGTAGTTTACAATAACGACCATGAAATTCTCTTTCCAATGATACCATATACGGCCCATAAAGAGACATAAAGAGAGAGAGAAAAAACAATTTAACTCCGGTCATAATACAGATCCTGTACGTTTTCCGCCCATGCATTACACGCATTGTCTATGGGGGCAAATCGGGTTCACGCTTTTGACCCCTAGAACGATCTTGATTGCAATGACGAACATGCAACTAATCCCATTTGTTTTTGCACGTAGTGCTTGCGAGCCCTTTCTAGGTTCTTTCCCCTATCCCAATTTCTTTCAAACATCGTAGGCATAGTCACTACCATCCCATCAAGGTCACTATTGAGGCCTTTCTTTCGCCCTACCTGTCTCCAATATTACAGAAGCTAAAGACTTCGTACAAATTGCTCTGGATAGTCCGAGAGAAGCTCTTTCGTTCGACACGTAGAAACACGGCGTCATTGCACGCACATCGTTGTGACACGATTGCATTTCTAGTTCTATTTGCTCCTGTTCAGCTTCTACAGAAACTGGTTCAGCTGGGAGGTTTTCCTTCATGGCTTTGAAGAAAGCCGTGTTGCGTGTTATCTTTTGCGATCCACGATTTGATGTGACTATCGAGCCTTTGACATCGGTGACTACTAATGGCTCTAACTCATAGGGTGTCATTGTTTTAGTGACATACCCTTCACGCTTCACTAGAACTGTGTCTCCTATACAGAGGGAAACACGTCTGAACAACATGTGACGTTCAGCATCAGCTTTCATGGTGTTTTTCTTTGCTTTGTCGCGTTCGCGTAGCTCTGAGTCGTTTCCCTCACGTGATATCTCGGGCAGGCGTGTGCGCATAGGTCTCGAGAACATTATTGTTGCCGGAGGTTGTGCTGTGGTTGTGTGTGGGGTTGCGCGATAGAAATCGATGTAGCTCTTCCTTCCACGATTTGGATTCGGCATGTGCAGTGCGGAGAACTTTCTTCAACGTGCGCATAAACCGCTCTATCTCACCCCCCCCCCCCCCACTCAGAGGTCGGAATGACCGCATGCGTGTTGCCAAAACGTCCGGTAAAGGGGTACTTTTCGTGCGAAAAAGTCCGGCCCGAGAATTGTAAAAGAAAAAAAAGGGGTGTATTTGAGTTTTCACCCGGAGATTTCTTTAAAAAGGGGGTGTTTTTCTTTTTTTTTCTCTCATCTCTTTGGACTCCTGAGAAATTATTCCGAATTTAGGGGGTTACATTGATCATTTTTCTCTGATTTAGGGGGGTCTCCAAGGCAGGAAAAGCCCGCGAAAGGGGGTTCGGAAATGTTGGCAGTCCTCAGATAGGGGGTGCTTTCAAAAAGAGGGTACGAGCATATGCGTACCCTAAATAACACTGAGTTGGGGGGGGGGCGGGATCTCACCATTTGCACGTGGCCATCGCGGCGTTACCTTGCGATGGGTGAAGCCTAGGTATTCTGCGAACTGCTTAAACTCATCGCTGTTGAATGGCGGACCATTATCGGATCTTACAATCTGCGGGACTCCAAACAATGAGAAAGCTTTATCAAGCTTCGAAATTGTAGCTTTCCCCGACGTCGGCGATACGACATCTACAACTGGGTATCGACTATAATCATAAATAATCACTAGCAGATGATCTCCAGAGGGCAAATCTGACATTTGAAGTGGTGCGCGAGGACTTGGCCCTACTTTCGTGGCCTGACATGGTAAACACTGACTTATTTTACGCTCAACGATGCGATCAATTCCAGGAAACCACACTTTTTCTCTCAGAAGCTGCTTGGTTTTCACGACGCCTTGATGGCCTTCATGTGCGATATCGATTACGCGATCACATAGAGATTGTGGGATGACAATGCAACTTCCGCGTAACACATAATCATCACTGGGTGCGATTGACAACTGGTCGCGAACATTGTAGAAGTTCTGAAGGCATCTCGCTACATCTGAAGATGAGGCGGTATCTATCCCTTCTTTCCAATTACGCGATCTGAGAGCCTTCATACAAAGACTCAATGCAACGTCTTGCTTGGTCGCGTCTTGGATTTCGCTTAGCTTCATCGACATTTGGCACTGCATTCACGCTCACGAAGTTGATATGTTGCTCTGCTGTGTTCTCTTTGCGGCTTATACGCTCAGTAGTCGGCAGCGGATGGCGGGACAGGTAGTCCGCTGGGTTGGACTTTCCAGGCTCATATACGACAGTGAAGTCATACTCTTGAATTTTGAGAATCCATCTCTCAATTCGCGTTGGAGGCTTGCTATGGGCATTGTTGAATATAGTCACCAGAGGCTTGTGGTCAGTGACTGCTTCAAATGTATTACCATAGAGATAGAGGTGGAAATGCTGTATGCCCCAGGTTATCGCCAGGGCCTCTCTCTCTATCTGGGAATACCGCTGTTCTACCGGTGCAGTGATCTGCTGGCCAATGCGACTACGGAGGGCTCTCCATCTTTACTTTTCTGTGCCAGCACAGCACCGATTCCCACTGGGCTGGCATCTACCAGAAGCTGCGTACTTTTCTCAGGATCGTAGAAGGCATTCGTGCATCCTGCTGCCAGGCGCTGTTTGACATCGTTCATGGCTTTCTGATGATCTCTTGTCCACTGCCACTCTACTGTCTCTCTAGTTTGATTACGTAGAGGAGCAGACAGCGTCGCAAGGTCAGGGATGAATCGTCCACAGTAGTTGATTAGTCCTAGGACACTGCGCAACTCCTGGCATTAGATGGATCTGATGCATTTAGTATGGCTTG
This sequence comes from Strongylocentrotus droebachiensis, assembly GCA_035222895.1. Taxonomy (NCBI): domain Eukaryota; kingdom Metazoa; phylum Echinodermata; class Echinoidea; order Camarodonta; family Strongylocentrotidae; genus Strongylocentrotus; species Strongylocentrotus droebachiensis. The sequence goes on along the minus strand of JAVYIG010000520.1, from coordinate 321,446 downwards.
TACTTTCTTGGGGTCAGGTGATACCCCACCTGCACTCAATACATGTAAAAAAAAATCCATCCTTTCCTTACGGAATTCGCACTTGTCTTTGTTGAGAGTGAGGTGATTGTCTTTCAGTCGCTTCAGGCATTGTTCAAGCCTGTCGTTGAGTTCCGCGGGTGGACGGCCATACACTAGAATATCGTCGCTGATATTCAGAACTCCATCAAGACCACTGAGGGTGGTTTGTATCATCTGCTGAAACACCTCTGCTGCGGAATTGACTCCGAAGTTGAGTCGCTTATATCTGAATAGGCCAACATGAGTAGAAAAGACAGTTACATAACGTGACTCCTCAGCAAGCTCTATTTGGAGGTAACCAGCGTTCAGATCCAACTTCGCGAAGTGTCGAGCTCCATTTACATTCGCGATGATCTCGTCAATAATGGGGGGTCAAATGGCGTTCTCTCTAAATTGCTTTGTTAGGAACACGCATATCCACGCAGATGCGGATCTGATTTGGACTCTTGGGTTTTTTGACAAATAGAATCGGCGAAACCCAAGGTGTTGGCTCACCACCAACCCGTTTAATGATATCCAAATCAAGAAGACGCTGCAGTTCTTTTTCTGTCTGTTTGCGAACGTGGAATGGAATCCTGCGATGGGGCTGGACTACTGGTTTGACAGTGTCGTCAATGTGAAGTTTACACTTCACGTCTTTGAGTTTTCCCAGCCCGTTGAAGAGATCGGCATAGCTTGATGATATGTCGTCAGCCGTTACTGCATACGTGAGCTTGACGATGCCTAGCGATTCTGAAGTGTCACAGCTCAACAGATTATCAGAATCTCCGTAGACCACATAGAAAATTGCTTGAGCAGTGTTGTCTCTGAAGGTCAATTCAGTTTCGAAAGTCCCACGAACCTTGAAGGGGGTCTTGCTGCCGTACGCATAAACACTGTAGGTCATCAGGATCTATTTGCCTGTTATTTTGTTTATACTGCAAGCTCGCGGAACTGTCTATTTTTGTTGGTGTAAGTTAAACAAGATCTCAACTATTCAGTGTCTTATAGTTTTATACTAGGTTAACGTCCTAGTCAGTTTTTCCTTTGCATATTGTAATACTTTTACTGTATGTCCCTTTTGAGATGGATAAGAGGGGTGCTTCTTTTATTGTTTGCTAACAACAGTAACAGTTTATATCTATTCTAATGGTACTTATGTATATCATTTTGCTCTGTAGGCCTACAGTGTACAAGTTTATACTTTTCATCAAGGAAGGTCACCACTTTCATTTAAATTCTTCTTATTAAAACTGAATTGGCTCATGGCTGCACAGCATGCGCAGCATTTTCTTGGTTGGAGATGTTTGTTGATTTGAGGCCCTTGCCCGCGCGATCTTTTGCATCGACACTCTAGTCTTCTTTTGAGAATCTTTTGTTGTTATTTTTGTTAATTTTTTTTTGGTTTAGCAGCAGACCTCAATTTCATGTATTCGCTGCTCTTTAAGCTCTATATGGTAACCTTCACTGATTTGTGTACTTATTTTCATTTGCAGACTTTTCGATGTTCATGTGCACATATTACTATTTCATATATACATGTAGACTATCCGTCTTTAGAACATTTTTACAAAGTCATTGATTTCAATTTGGAGTTATACCTATAAATACAATGCATATATGAATATTAAATTAAGTTTGTTTAATTGTAAAGGGATTCAAGATCATATGAAGGGACGAAAGGTTTTTCCCTATCTAAGGTCCATTGAAAGTGATATTATTTTTTCTCTAAGAAACTCATTCTTCTAAAAGTGATGAGATTTTTTGGAGTTCCCGATAGGGTGAAAAGGCATGGTTTTCAAGTTATAACTCAAATAGCAGAGATGTAGCTATTTTTATTCGTAACCGTGCTTCTGTTGATATAAATCCCTTATATGTTGACCCAAACGGTTGATATTTGATAATTTCTGTTAATATCAATGATATTCCCCTACTTTTAGTCAACTTGTATGGTCCAAACAATGATGACGCTGATTTTTTTTCTTGAAATGTTTGCTCGAGTTGAAAAATTTAATAATCTTTCTTTCCTATCTGCTGGAGATTTCAAAGCTGTATTAAACCCATCTTGACTATCCAGGGAGCGGAGTCACTCATACAAATAACAGGGCGAGCGACATAATAAAAGTAATAATGGAAGAATTTAATTTGTGTGATATCTGGCGAAATTTTCAACCAGCACTCAAGCAATATACCAGACACCAAATCAAAAAGATGCTTCCTAGACTTGATTTTATTCTTGTTTCAAATAACTTTGTTAATAATTGTGTTCAGTCTAAGATACTGCCGGGAATTCAATCTGACCATTCAGTTGTTACTTTGATTTTTAAAGAAGCTAAACCCACGAGAAGCCGAGGGTTTTGGACATTAAACTGTTCATACTTACGTAACGATGCTGAATTTATTCAACAAATTAAGGACAAAATTGTAGAATTCTAAAAGCATTCATTCCAATACCCAATTTAACTCGAACTCTTTATGGCATTCCTTAAAATGTACAATAACCGGTGTATAGAATATTGCGCTCGAAAAAAATCGGTATAAATTACAAGATAGAGACAACAATCAAGATGACATTAAGGAATTTTGGGTACTTATTGATATCCCCAGGGGCGTACGCAGGGGGGGGGGGTTTGGGGGTTCAAACCCCCCCCCCCCCCCCTTTGGTATTTTAATGTATGTAAACCCCCCTAAAAAAACCTAAAACCTCCCCCCCCCCCCCCTTTGGCTTTTTTTTTTTTTTTTTTTTTTGTTCTTATAAAAAAAAAAAAAAATTATACCCACGGCTAACCGAAATAAGGTGACCTTACCCCCCCCCCCCCCCCAACGAAAAAAAAATGTCAAATTTTGAAATTTTGAGACCAAAAAAAAAAAAAGTGTCCGCTTTCCCCCACTCGCATTCGTTCATTTTATTTCAAACTATTTCATAAAACCATAGCATTAAAAAACTCCTTGTTCAAAACTAAACGAAAGGATTCTCCTAATTGTTCATTTTGCGATAATGAACCCGAGACTTAATTACCTACATCTTTTCATTGAATGTCAGACTGTAAAACCCATTTGGGATGATACCATTAAAACTATTAATCAGGAGCTTAGTAAAGTAGTGAATTTTTCAAAATTTGAAAGAATGTTTGGTTATTAAAAGGATACGTTTTAGTATGGTGGCCCTGAAGGGACTAAATCGCGAAAAAATGGCGATAAAATTCACGATATCGTCAATTTCGTCGTGAAAAATTGGCGATAAAATTCACCCTAAAATTCACGATATCGTCAATTTTATCGCCAATTTTTCGCGATTTAGTCTATTCGCGATGTCCCTTCAGGGCCACCATATATACAACATCATAAAACAAACTTCAATTAAGTGCAAGGGCAATATGTTTTCTTTTTTGCAATACGATATTCAAGATCTTTATTATAGTTAATATAAGTTCTGAAACCTTGAAAATTGGAATTTTACTTTGAAATTTGCATAAATAAATGTAGTATTTAAGCAAAAGAAATAAATAGGTCAATAAGATCCGGCCGTTGTCGTGGCGTTATGTGTCTTATCGAAATCACGTCTGTACAGACGCATATCGCCGGGCGATGTGCGTCTTAGAGACACATATCGCCGCATTCCACCGGCGATACGTGTCTCCTAGATCGGCGATATGAGTCTGCGATTGGCGAAAAGTGTCCACTCGAATTGTTAACGTTAATTTTCAGAAAAATTTAAAGTAAAATGTTTGCCGTATTATTTAGACCTCTCATAGATGTTTTTATGTTTGAAGTGTTATGTTTGCAAGATAGTTGAGTTGCAATAGATTGCAAATATCAGTAGCAAATTTATCAGTAGCAATTTATTACAAGTTTCTGTACGTTGCAAGAAGCCAAATGATCGGCGTTATTTTAAGCTAAAATAGATTTTTAGGTGTCTGCAATCAAGGCTAGTCAATTTGGGGTAAATCGATCACAAAATTGCATTGCTAAACTACTGCAAGAGAGTCCTTGAAAAAGTAAGTAAATTCCGTTTTTTTTTTTAAATATTAATTTTGTTGATAACAAATCTGCTATTTTGGAGGAAGAAAAGTGTCGCATATGGCAATATCGTGAAATAGGCCCCGCAACTTACCCGTCTTATAATCGATTACAAATCATCTTAGACTTCTAACTTCAGTCTGCTTCAGCCAATATTTTCATGACGGACAGCAATAAAAGGGAGATAAAAGTGAGTTAAATAGGGGGTTGAAAGGGACTTATTTTTTAAATAATAATTAGGAGGAGGGGGGGGGGGCGGGCCCCCCAAAAAAAAATTAAAAAAGGAAAAATATTTAACTAAAAATAAAAGATAAATCTAAAGAGAGGGGGGCGGGGGGGGGGGGGCCCCCCCCCCCCAAAAAAAAAAAAAAAAAAAAAATCAAATTAAAGATAAATTCAAAGAGAGGGGGCCATAATATGAAGAAAAAAAACGAAATATTAAAAAAGGAAAAATATTAAAAAAGGAAAAATATTTAACTTTAAGAAGGTAAAATATTAAAAAAGGAAAAATATTAAAATATTAATATTTGGGTCTAAAAGATAAATTTAATCATTTAAATGTAACCCTTTTTAATCATTTGCTAGCTCTATTTATTAAACCTCAAAACACCCCCTAAATTATACTTAGGTGAAAGAAGCCCCACTACCGTGCTGTCCGTCTTGAAAATGCATAGGATGGGGCCTTGTTCACGAGTATACAGTATAGTCGTGATACAGGCCCCATGTCCGTGTTGTAGAACATGCAACGCCGTTGCGCGGGGCCTATATCACGAGTATAATATAGCGAGTTGAATAGCAGACTCGCTAATATATACTCGTGATACAGGCCCCGCTGCTGTGTTGAATTGTGCGCGATGCCGTAGCGCGGGGCCTATATAACGAGTATATAAGTATACTCGTGATACAGGCCCCGCTGCTGTGTTGAAGTGCGCGCGATGCCGTTGCGCGGGGCGCGTTATTTTTTTATGCGGCACAGATTGGGGCTTTTTTTTAAAAGGGGTCTTGATTTACAGACTAATACTGGTCGTGTGCGTACTAGATAAGTATTAGAGGTCTGTTTTTAATAGTGTTACATGTAATCCACTACCGCATGGAAAATCATTACATCAACAATTAAAATCAAATTGGAAATCTGAAGAGGAGGCAGCACGTCAATAAGGAGAACATCACTATAATTAGTCAATAAAACTTAACTAACTTAAACGAAGAGGAATGTTATCTAAACACATAGTTCGCGATGGATATACAAACTTCTTCGCAGCGCTAATGCGCAAGCGAACATGACTAGTCTCACGTACGTGCAGACACTATTGAGAAGGGAAAGAACGTACTTCCCATAGGTTTAACACGCGCCATGCCCCAATCTGTGCCGCATAAAAAAATAACGCGCGCGGGGCTTAGATCACGAGTATATATAGTGAGTTGGCTGAAGTTAGAAGCCTAGTATAAAATTATAATCGATTAAAAATAGTTGCGGGGCCTATATCACGAGTATGCCAAAAGTGTTTCTGTCACTTTTATAGAATTACATTTTTGTTTAACTGAACAAAACTTTAGATAATATCAATTTATATCACTCCCCAACTGGTCTAAAAAGTGGACGAATTGCACTGGTTCAATCATTTCAGTCCCATTCATATAAAGTCATGCAGGTCCAAAAGGAATTTTCGGCGCTAGTGTAGTTCCGTATCCATTTTTTTTAGCAGTTTAATATCCATTCTAAATAAGAGAAGTTTAATATCCATTCTAAATAAGAGAAGTTTAATATCCATTCTAAATAAGAGAAGTTTAGCCCAATTATGTACTAACTTTAATCATAATCATATATTGCATTTTCGACCTGAATTTGGATCGCATCCGACATCGGGAAGCCTCCGTTTAGGGCTTCGATGTCGACGTTTTCGTGTATGCTGTATGGTATAACGCACATGCACGATACCATAAACTATACGAGAAGTTTGCATAATTTTAGACTGATAGCTTCAGTTTTAAGTGCAGAGCTATAGTGTAGAGACGGTACTGAGCGATGACGTCGACATCGAACCCCTAAACGGAGGCTTCCCGATGTCGGATGTGATCCAAATTCAGGTGGAAAATAGGATATATGATTATGATTAAAATTAGTAAAAAATTGGGCTAAAATTCCTTTGCTAAGAATGGATATGAAACTGCTTTAAAAAATGGATACGGAACTACACTAGCGCGTTGTTGTTAGTAATAGTTTAATGGCGTTCATTCAGTAGGCCTATTGAATATAGTCTAGATCTATACGCCATATCTTCAGTTTTATAAGAAAATCAGTTATACATAAGAAAAATGAGAATAAAGATTTGTAATGATAGGTCTAGATCTATAATTAATTAGTCAGTAACGCAATTTATTAAGAGTCTCTGGATGGTTTTCAACTTTGTGTTTCTGCTTTTATCACGTTAGAACAGGTACAAACTCATTAATCTAGTTTATTCTTGCAGTAGTCTTGTGGTTATACAATAGATCTGGGCTTATAATCTAGATCTACTTTGATTTCTCTCCGCACTACTGTTTAGGTCTAGACTCTAGACCTTATTTTTTAAGCGGCCCTTGTCTTGTTTTTGTTGATAATATTATTATTAAATTTAAATTTAAAACTCAACATGATCATTGTTTTGACGTTAATATTTTATTAAAGAAGATTAGACTCTAGAGTATTGCGGTCAGATCCAAGTTGCATTTAGATCTAGATGCAGATTTAGTCTACTTGATAGATCTAGCCGCTCTAACTAGGTCTAAGGCTCATGCATACTGCAGTGCAGTCTGTAGCTCTCTTCTGCAGGACTAGTCCTAGAGACCCTACTCCTAGATGTGGACCTAGAATCTAGTCTAGACTTCTGTATTTTGTAAGGAGTTAGGTCTAGTCTGTACCTAACACTACAGTAACAAGTTGAATTCTAGACTAGTAGGTCTAACTTTTTGTTAGGCATATTAATATTAAAACTTGGTCTATTAGTAGACTATTATGGTCTCTAACTACCGGTAAGCCTTAGGCTCCCTATATTATATTTTTTTTCTTAATTTCATTTTTCTTTTGACAGAGTCAAATTCAAAGATAGAGTGGACCTCAAGTTGTATCCACCGAAATGACCTTTAGTCCAAGACTCAAAAGTTCTCTTCTGCCGTGTCTCTACAGTCTTGGACTTCTCATTCTACCTCGGCCTTGGGCTCAATAAGGAAAGGGTTTGGATATGCAGAATGTACTCAAGCTCAATGTATAGGTGTACAACTATAGACCCTACTATGCTAAGCGGCCTTGTGAAGTGATCTTTTTACTAGTAAAAATTGCACACCAATATTTAAACAAGTGAAAGGTACCGGTAAGTATTTTTTGGTGTGGTTCTAGACCTACATATAAATAAATTACTAATTTTTTGTTGAGGGTGTAATCTTGATTTTCATTACATTTTCTACGTACAATCAGAAACTGATAAATCCATGTAAGGGGAAGTCAACCATGGCAAGTCTAAATCAAAGCTAAATGACTACATCAGCCAGACTGATAAATACTGCACAAACAATAGGGCAGCAATTAATGTATAAAGATGTGATTGAACAAACTGTTATGAGTATATATGTATGCAGGCTCAAATTAATTTTTTGTCCACGGGGGCTCTTCCAAATAGAAAATAGCCCCCGCGAGCTTTCACACGGGGGCTTTTTTAGTCCTGACGGGGGCTCTTATTTTAATACATTAAATTTGTACTCATGAAACTCCTAAATTCCTTGGTATTTTATCATTATCATTTATTTAAGTCGGGATTTTCCCTCTTACAAATTTACTTGTTACATAGCTGTTATTTTTTATCCCCGTGATGACATTTTCTCCATTTCTACCCGTTCTGCATATAATTTCCTGCTCATTATTCGGAGCAACCTTATTTATATTCTTTCTTTACTTTTAGTCTTTACCATATCCTTCCAAAACACAGGAGCGGATCTCGCTTTTTACCTAGGTGGGGGGGGGGGGGGTAACCCAAATACTATGTGAAGCATCGTCCACGAGCCGCGTAGCGGCGAGGCGATTTTTGTTGTTGCTATTTCGAACCCCCGTAAGTGATGTTACTGGCATCTACTAACATGCGGAGCATCGTCCACGAGCTGCAAAGCGGCGAGGCGATTTTTGTTGGTGCTATATATTTTGAACCCCCGTTAGTAATGTTTTCCTAGCATCTACTGACATCTACTAATACTGTGTAGGTCTGGACACATGATAGCATTTTTCTATGCACTTCACATTTTCACTTGGCAGCCCAAGGGGGAGGGGGAGGGGGTTAACCCCCTGAACCGCCTAGATCCGCCCCTGCAACATCTTTGGTCTTCTTCCCCTCAATATTGATTTACTGGTCGAGTTACATTATTTGCTGGTCTTTTAGAATCACCAGATTTCAGAGGATTCACACTTTTCATAACGAAAAACTTCTCCATGTCCTTGCGCCCCCCCCCCCCCCCACTCGATCAGTGTTATTTAGGGTACGCACAATATTCCCTCCTTTTGAAAACACACCCCTAAGTCCGGTGTGTAAAGTCAATACGGGCCGGATTTTTGTGTACTACGAGCCGAACTTTGGTGCGTGAAAAGTACTCCTTTACCGGACATTTTGGGAACCGCGTGGTATCCCTCCGTTTACGGAGTAAAGGGGGGGGGGGCGGGCTGGATTGCAGATATTGGGCGTCAGCGTGCACACCGGTACTATTCGCGCATAGCCACTGCTGACGGCCGCATTAGCTGCACTGTGAGCTTCCGTTGTTTGTATCGGTAATATTCATAGCGATGGGAGAGATAGAGTCTTCAAGTTCCATTTCATTGGTTTAAGGTTTGAAAATTGATACTCAATATTGTGTTAAAATTAAATCGGGAAAGGATATGTTTATTTTATAATTCCACGGGGGCGATTTTTAATTTTGCAATCGCCCCCGTGAGCAACCTGACGCGGGCGATTATGGAGCTCACGGGGGCGAATCGCCCACCGCCCCCGCGTATTTTGAGCGCTGTTATGATGTAAGCTGTTTGTTATGTACCAGTTGAGGTATATCATTTCCTTTTACTCACGACAGGGGAATGTTCATTGATTCTGTGTACAACAGTGTTTGGTTCAAGAGCAGGGTATCCGAGATCAAGATTAGACTCCATAGTCAATCTTGCAAATGTCTAAAACTTTCAATGTGGTTGGTAACAATGTGTGGGACCAAATACATGTAACTTACTATTGTAATTACTGATAAAAATGTACTTATGTTCTATTGAACACATTAGATACAATGACAAATATTTTTCTGGAAAAAAGGATGTGCTCTCTTTATCACAATAATTATCTATCTCTGTTTTAAATCTTAGGTTGCAAAATAAAGAGCTGTGGCATCTTCATATACGGCTAGTTCATGACATATGGACTTTTATTGTACATCTCTTCAAGTTGAAAAGGTAAGCAGTATCAATTACCATACTTGATCTTATCAGCATGTTCTGTGCCTGCAATTGTTGTCATACCTCTACAGTAATCATTAAAAATGGAAAGACATTTATAGTCAGTACATTTTTTTTAAATCCTTGTAAGAAGTCTAAAACCCATCTTACCCATTCTGTTGTATAAAACGTACACGAATGGCTATGAAAGGATTTTTCTTCTCCAAAGCAAACCATGTATCTTCTGTAACTAAAATTACTTTTGTCTCAAATTGTTAAAAGAAAATTGTGTATCCTTCTACTTTATTTATTTAGCAATTAAAGTATTTGAAATAATCATGAATACAAAAGTTGAAGACGTTGAAGTTGAAAAAATGCACTAGTATTTACTAATTGATTCATTTATACATAACTTTAAATTCTGATTCTAGACTGCAGAGCCTGAATTACCTACAACGTTATGCTTCCTATGAAACATCAGCCAGCCTACAGATAGAAGCTCCCTTTTCCAGCTTTAAGCAAGAGGGACCACAATGAGATACAAATATTGGTACCACTGACTGGTCACTTTTACAACCAACACTACTTGTAAAATAAGATTTACAAATTAATTCCTAAGCTATTTTAAATGCTCTAGTCAAGGTACTACAATTTTGCCATCGAGTATGAGGTTTTGGTTTGATAAAATGTTAACATAAAATATGGTAAAGGAAGTAAACGTTTTAATAATACTTCCAAGATTTCCTCTATTTTAAACAGAATTTTAGAATATTGCAGAAGAAAATAAAAGAAATAAAAAGCTATTATTCTGCCATGGGGGTTGTTGTTACCAAACTCACATTACATAGATAATTCTGTTCATGGCAATAAATCTTAAAATATCAAATTAACATTTTGTAATTAGTAATTCATCTGAGCAGCAGTTTGATGACCTATTTTGAACTCTTCCTAGAGGCACTTCTTGCATGACTATGTATCGATAATTACCTGATGGTGCTTAAAGTGCTATTGTAGCAATCGCACAATAACAAATACAAAATAAACAACAGAACATTGTGATTGAGTGAAAACAGATTTGTCCTGCAGGAAATATATTAACTCTGACTTATGTTGTCCTTAGAATTTTTTGTCAAAGCTGATAGAAAAGAATTGATGATTAATTTCATATAGACAAACTATTGTATCAAGAAAATCACATTCTCACCGACTGCGTGACCTTAATATAATGTATATAAGCATGACAATGTATATCATCCTTAGATTAACAACCATATGAGTAACTGAAATATTTATGACAAGTATTACTCTTTTAATCTCCTTAAAGGTAACTCGAATAGAGAGTGGCAGATATCAGCTGCAGTAGTTTGAACAACTGGCTAATACTTTCACAGAAGCACTTTCATTTGTGTCATTTAAAATGTTCTAATTGTATCCCTTGAATGTATTTGCTATCCTCATCATTTACAAAATGTAGCTTTCATTCATTAAAGCATAAGCATATTGATTAGACATTAAAATCTGTGTTAATTTTATTTTGTATGTATTTTTTGTCTTTTAAGAAGATAAAAAAAAGGGGGAGGGAGCAAAAGAAATACGAATGGATGAGATTGTACGCTAGCACATGGTGGTAATTATAAAATGATGATAAAGGGCAATGATGTGATTCAACGATGGTGTGTTTGTTTGATGGTTAGTATTCAAATATCCTAGCAATGCTTTTGTTATTAGTTAGTGTTTATTCATATATTTTTGTACTTTATTTATTTTTTGTGGGGGAAGGAGGGAGGGGGGTGTTCATGAAGAAACAAAATCACTTTGAAAGGGGCGGCAAGCAAAGCGTTGTGATGGGAGTGTCGTTTTATGTTGATGAGAGAGAGAATATGAACGGAATATTGAAGGGTACATAATTGTAAGCACATATGGTAAGAAAAATATAGAAAAGGGGGCACATAAATTGGAAAAGGGGCACTTCTAAGAAGAAAACATAAGCAGTTATCAGAAATAACAAGAGAAACTTTAAAACAAAATGAAACGGGGAAAAATTACATGAAGAAAAAGTGCACTTGTAATAAACAAAAAGGGATGTATCAGATGTAAAAGGGTAGGCCTACTCTACTACCCAGGCTGGATAGGGTTAAGGAGAAAACGGGCCGCACACGTATAATTAAAGAAGAAAAAAAGGGCCATTGTGCTCCCTCCCCCCACCGGAGTGCCACATTATGTATTGACCATGCCTAGCTAGCATTAACTATGATGATTTAACACAACATTGGTTATCAACAAAGATTTATTCCCCCCCGCCCCCCCCCCAAAAAAAAAAAATGATAGAGAGAGAGATAAAGAAAGAGAGAAAAGTAATGGTAGACTGACATAAAAATAGAGAAGGGAGAGCCCGAGAGGGATGAATGAAAAGATAGATGAAGTTGGAGGAAGACCAAGGTTTGTGTGAGAGAGAGAGTGGAGATATGCACACTTTAAATCGATTTTTAAGTTGTAGGAAAGCAAAAGAGCAGATTCCTTGTAAGAAAATAACCCCAGTCTCCTTGGCGCTTGTTCAGAAACGTATCTAAAATTTGACCCGTAACTCAGGCGTGGAGATACCCTACTAAAACATACCCAAAATGAAGTAAATATTCATTAAATGTCCAAATAAGATCATGAGTTAAAAGTCGTTATGTTTATTGCCTGTTATCGATGGTGAGTTGCGGCCTGGCGCACGCCTGTGTGAAGTTATCTACCGTAATGAAGATCCGAGACATTACTTCACACAGGCTCGCAACCCACCATCGGTTTGCACTTGTATTGTGCAGCGGTTTGCCGTGAAAAGGTGTAGGTATACTGATATCATCGTTTTTCCGAAAAATATTCCAAAAATAACAAGAAAATTGACACGAAACAGGTAATAAACATAACAACTTTTAACTCATGATTTTTATTTGGACATTTAATTAATATTTACTTCATTTTGGGTATGTTTTAGTAGGGTATCTCCATGCCAGAGTTACGGGTCAAATTTTGGATAGGTTCTAAACAAGCGCCATCTTCTTTTATGGGTTGTCCGTCTTCTCGAGGATTTATGTAGTAGTAGTAGTAGTAGTAATAGTAGTAGTTCTAGTACTAATAGTGGTTTTCGGAGATGTATTAGTAGTGGGGGTGTAAGTGATATGTTGGTTCAGATTCTTCTAACAGCACCAAATTCGGCCAGATGTCGACCATTGTATACTATTTTGATTTTTGGTGAAATCCAAAATGGCTGTTGTTTGACATGAAAGTGAATTTTCAAAACAGATAGGGTTTAAATAATTGAATTGAATTGATAATGGTTTTATTGAGAATAAAAGAATAACAATACATCGCAGCCTAAATGGCCGAATTGGGCAAAGTTTTACAAATGTAAAATCCAATATATAAAAACAATGATATCAAAATTAATGAGTGTCACGGGAAGTGATATCTTGATGTGATTTCCTCACTGATTTAAAAGAATGTACTTGTTCTCGCCTAAAGAGGGCGTATGACCTGGAAAATAGCGGGTAGCCAATTCATTATAGCGCGAGCTTTGAATTCCTTACTATTAGGGAATTTTAGATTGAGTGGACGAGAACGGTGCGAACGTCCACTGATCATGCGTGTCATCGTAGTCAACTGCCCCTGTTGACTACAGATAGAAAACTTTTAGATTTCACTCGACGACATACGTCGACAGAAAGTAAGCGTAATGAAGTCATGAACGGCGCGCCAAATTTCAAAGGAGATTCTGCGCGCCCCAAAATGCAACAGAATATTAGGCTAGACCGCGAGGACCCGGCATACCTTCACTTCACGTCACCAGCCGGCTGGGCAGTGCGAAGGCGAAGCTCATGCACACTGGCACTGCCAATAGCTATAAACCTTTCTACGGATGCTATAACATACCAATCAAACTTTCACAGTTCAAGACAAAAGAGTTTTAATGAGAATAGAGTGAATTAAGGGTACCATAAGACTTCAACCTCAGTTTCGTGAAAACTGTTGTTGCTCAAAGACAAAATTATATCTCTGACTTTCTCGTCATTCATCTTGAGGCTTGTGACGACGTCACATATGTGAAAACAAGTGCACGGCGTTCTAGATTTAGGACGACGGAAAATCAAGGTGGACGCGTTTTTTGTTATTATGATAGTTAGTAGTCGACGACGTGACGCATGCGCAGGGTCTTAAAATGACGTCATCACGTAGCAGTCCACTATGTCGACCTGCAAATCTGAAAGTCCCTATTGATAGGCAAATGAACAACGCCCCAAGTTTTGATGCCATGTAGTATTGTGAGTTGATACGAAAAGTAGCGATCGTGTTGAAGATCACTTTTCGTTTATTTCTGTTGAAGAGCAGACGTGGTTCTTTGGAGCGTCGTCTTTACTTTCATTATTTGTTCAACTCTTTGCCAAGCAAGAATGGATTATTTTGTTTTAAGTTACAGTGTTCTACAAGCAAGCAGTTTATATTAAATGTTATTTCAACTTAACATATATCGTCTTGGGCAAGCTGTTTTGTGAGAGCAGATCCTGCGTCAGTAGACCTGAATTTATGTAACCCACAAGCGGTGGTATTATTTCATGAATATCGTGGGAGACAGCCAGCCAAGTGGGGCGTGGTTACCATCAGCAGCACGTCGGCCGACAAGTCGCTTCATCCGTGAATCGCGTGACGCATCCGTTGGGCCCCAACCGTACAGGTTTTCTATTTACACGAGACATTAATTTTCCGGAATGAATGAACAGTAAATCGTTGAAACCGGCAACACTTGAACTTCAATGTTTACTCTGCTATAATTCGCAGCATATAATTGAGTGCTCAACTTGTAATGACAACGTTGCACTGAGTTTAGATATTGGTACATATCCAGGCTGTAATTTAGCCAGTAATTCGTTATTTTTGCATCAACCATATTTACCCTGTTTACTTGCATTTGAATACCGATAGCATCAGTCGTTATTGTGTATCAGTTAATAAACTTTGTTTAACTTTATAATTCTAATCTCTTCATGTCTTCAATTCTCTGTTAAACGGACAGTTTGGTTTTGCTTTCCTTCAAGACCTTATATTCAGGCACAGGAAACCCCTCGGCCGTGACAATGAGTAAATTGTATAAAAATCATATTTAGCTTTAAAATTCTTCTTTCCTATTTGATCTTTCTAAATCATTTTATATATAAAGGAGATAAAGAAAAGTGAAGAAGAACATGATGATTGTGTAGAGTAAAGAAAGAAAATAAAAGGGGGTGGTAAAATGTTAAGATTAAGAAGAACATGAAGATGAGGAAGAATAGGAAGAGAAGAAGAGGAGAAAAGAAGTAGAAGAGAAGGAGGAAGCAGAAAAAGACTCGATTGGGGATAGTAAGAGGAGACGGAGGGTAGTGCGAATAGTAACAGTATCATAAATGATAAATACCCAACTATTACACATTATACAAACTTCAAATGATAGAGGCGAAATTATGTAGAAAACAAATACCAATATGACAAATTGTACTAATGAAAAATATACTCTAGGTAATAGCTACTTTAAGAAAAAAGGTTATACTGGTTTATCCAGTCTATCAAAAGGGGAATTATAAGAAGAAGTAAGAGTAGAAGAAGAAGAAAGAGGGAAAAGAGGATTGTAGAAGACGAAGGAGAAGGAAGGAGAAGGGCGAGGTGAAGAAGGAGATGGAGAAGTAGAAGTGGTGGAGGAAGAGGAGACAGCTGTGACATTGGCCATGGAAGATAATTTCAGTCATGTAAACATTTAAAAATAAATGGTTAACATAGATTTTTAACTTCGATACAGAATAAGTCGTGTTTCCATTCAAAAGATTAAAAGATACAAAGATTATCCCCAGTATAAATACAAAAGAGGTATGTAAGTTTATACAACTATAGTGTTAACAGGTACAGATAATCTGATTCTATATTCATTTTATCTATGTAAAGCCACCCCCCCCCCCCCCGCCTCCCCAGCGCGACAATTTTGTTAAAATCCAATATGGTCACCATCTGAGCTAAAGGTACCTTTGAATATTAAGTAATGGCTATGAAAATGACATCTTGTACCTTTAAAATATGTTTAGGGTCAGGAAATCAAATTATAATGTCATGTAATCGATAAATTATTAGGATATCACTACAGGGCTACTATAATGGCCCTGTATTGACCTGAACTTTAAATTAGCAACCCATTCCCCAGAGGTATATACATGAAGCTCCCCTATGCAGGAGAGTCCCGTCTTATTCACGTTCCTATACAGCCTGATGAAGTGGAGGCACCAATGAAAAAGCTAGATAATGACTGAGCCTGTGGCTATGGCTCCTCGCGTACTGAAATATGGTACCGACATATAATTTAACTCATAGATGACATATTGACTAGGCAGCACCAAACTGTATTAGTTATGATATCCTCGTACTGTTGCAGAAGCCAGCCCTTTAAACCCTCAGACTTATTGTTCTAAGTGACTACGCTGAGCACAACATCGGGCCTGGCAGGACATAGTTCTTTCTGCAGAAAACCCGGGTAATAGCAGATGCTGTGTTTGGTTAATGCTGGATTTGTACCAACAGTACAAACAGAGTGCAGAAATCATCGGACTGGATATGAGTCAGGCTTTTTTTTTTTATATGCCTTCAAATCAGAAGAGTCAGCTTAATGGGAGTTCTTGAGACCTACTGGACAAACCAGAACTATGCATCATCCATATTCTTCTACTAGAAACATATCTTAAACTACTGCTTCAGACAGGATTTAGCGACCCCTTTAACACCACTATCGACACCCAACAAGGAGACAAGCTGCCTCCAGTACTATTAGCAGTGTACCCTGAAGGAGCGCTTCGTGATCTATGCCGATTTTGCCAACAAAAAACATCAGAGATCGTGCAATTCCTCTGGAAGTAACGTGTGTGGATAATGCTGAAGTTGTGAGCAACTCGTGAGCACTTTTCCAGTCAGTGGATGGGACAGATCGTCCTTGTTTTCACGAAGTGACGGTAGTGAGGAAAATCGTAACGCAAAGTGAATGCAATTTTTGTTCACTACCGTCACTTAATTCGTGAAAACAGCGACGAGATTTGAGAAGCCCGAAAGAGTTCTTTCATAATGCCAGCACAAATAAGATTGAACATACATTGATTATATACTAGTATACTACAACTAGATCGGCGACATGGGGTGGGGAGATTGGGAAGGACGAAGAAACCTGGTCTAATTCTTTGAGTGTTTTGAGATGGTGAGGATGTTGCCCACATCAAGCAGTTGAGCGATAAATTGTTTCATCAGATGATCACACGTACCGTGGCTGCAGCATCATTGCATTAGTAAAGAACTCCATATTCGGCTCTCCAATTCTTTCGAGTCTCACCCCTCTACAAACTGAAAAAACGGTAGTATAGCATCTCCTAGGTATCCGTCGGCCACACTGTATCCCACAAAGTGCTTTAAGAGTTGGACAGCTCAACTATACTGCATTATGGAAGAATAGTGGCGAATTTTGGGCCATGTTCTCCAATTTGCAAGAGATGTAAGCTTATAGAAGAGTATTTCAAGAGGGAGATGGGCGTAAAAGCTAACAAGGAAACCATTGCACCTTCCTACCAAAGTTCTTGAAGATGACGTGAAGACCACAGGCAGGTAAACGAATACAAAACAAAGCTGAATAAGGCCTTTATAAAAATGTTGTATTGCCCTTTGCGACCGATCCCAAAAAATTGAATCTACAGTCGGCTTTTTTTTTAAGTTTTCTTTTTTTTACCGTTTTTTAGAGAGAAAAAAATGTTTATGGTGAATAACTAAATATTCATAGATGAGAAATAGCAGCCCAAAGAGGAGGGAGGATTTCCGCCCGACCGACCCATGTTTTGGCACCTAAAGGGCAATACAACATCTGAACTGAACTTGAACTTGAACATCTTTCTTTTGAAAGGCCTTAGAATGACCTCGGCTTTTGACAAAGAATGAATGGAAGGCACTAATGAGAATAATCTTTGATGTGTCAAAAGGCATATTGACTTAGTTTCAACAATGCAAATAAATGCTTCACACACACACACACACATAATATGTGGGCTGTATGACAAATATTATTATGATTTGAATGTTATAGATCCGAAAGAAAGAACGAGATGATGAAAAAGAGAGATATACCTCAAGAATGATAAGAGAATATAAACATGACGTAGGAAAAAAAATATATGAACAATAAATAAATGGTGGAGCCTGTCTTGGTGCACTTACAAAAGTGAAATATTTGTGAAATGTACTGCATAACTGACCTTGGGTGTTTTTTTTTAATGATCATACTTGAAGAATTCTAACTTTTTTTAGCCACTGATAGGTCTAAACGCGTCGACTAACGAAATTCTCTAATTCCCTTGGGCTTAAAACAGGGACCACCTGGTTCCCATAGGAAATGGGTCAATACTTATATAGGCCGTAGACAGAACAAATTTTGTTTAAATTTCTGTCAGATACACTCAACCTAGAACAAAAAGGTTGATATCAAATCGATGAAGTTGTATCACTCTTAAATTCCCTGCACCTTTTCAACGCATATGAAAAATAATTTATATAAATACTATTCTAGTCCTTTTCCTTATCGAAATTTTTATCATTCTAGTCGATCTCGTTTTGAAGATAAAATTGATTTAAAATTCACATGTAAGCGATATTTGATTTTATCAAAATGGTAGTCACAGTGTGCGCCCGTCTTGACATCAAATCAATGGAGCATCATCAGAATCAAACCCCCTCTACCCTTTAAAAAATGATTTGTGTTTTTGTTGACTAAATATATATTATTTGATAAAAAATTATCTACTGATATAAATTTTTTATGTTAGCAGTAATAAACATGTTTGATAAATTTTGGTTATTACACAAATATGAATGGGGCAATGAATCTTAAAAACGTAATTTACTAAGAATATAAGTATCTCTCCAATGGCCCAAGACGCGAATGCGTCCCACCCCCTTAGACACAATCGTAATAATGTTTTTCGGTTAGTTAAGACCCCTAGCTATCAGAATGTGCTTGTTTGCCCTACAGTTGGTGATGGGTGTGACCAATAGGATTATTACCATGGTAACAGATCGAGAACATTCGAATTTAGATAATGTAATGTATTTGTAATTTGTAAAGTTAAAACACATATTGTATGTCAATACACTGTTTTTAAAGCTCCTCACTTGAGTACATTAACCCAGATGTATTTTTCAAAATGTCATGTTTCAAAATAGCTGTTTCAATGGAAACAGTGATAAAAGAATATCTTTGTTAAAAAAATATTTAAAAATGTATAATATAAAAATGAAAAGGACAAGACCTCTGTGCATCCATCATCTGAATTAATTACAATATGCTCACAATGCTGCCCTACGTATTGTTTTAGGAGGCAGAAAGTAAAGCTATGTTTAAAAAAGGCTGTTGCCATGGAATCAGAATATTGGATGTAACTAATCAATACAAAATGTGGAACAAACATAATAACAAACAATGTCAAATGATACAAGTACATATCTGTTTAAATATCTATTACCGTCAGCAATCAGTATCTGCTCGTTTTGCCATAAAGTTGTTTTGGAATGTGACTATCGTGGCCGTTACCAATCTGAATTGCCCTTAACCGTGTCCCCATGACTCATGCTCCGGTAACCATTGCCTCAAGGTCAATATCGTACACTTACGGAATTTCTAACTTCAAATACTATACCTAAAAATGACCCTAACGCTTTCTAAATTATAGCTTTAATAAAATGAGACATCGGGGAGTAATGTGACCGAAGTAAAACAAAAATATTTCACAGGGGATAGGTAAAAAAGCCAAAGATATATGAAAGAGGTAAAAATGTCAGATGTAAAAATGCCAGATGTAAAAATGCCAGATTAAAAAACATGCCAGAGGTGAAAATTTCAGAGGTAAGAATGTCAAAGGTAAAAATGTCAGAGAAAAATTAGCAGAGCTTAAAAACAGATTTTGGGTACCCCAGACATATTTGGCCATCAAAACGTATCATGATCATGGTACCGGAATATAGAGATTTACTGCGCTCCCATTACCTCACAAAAAGGTTTCAAGTAGACATGACTCACATTTATAATGAATTGCATTTTGGCTGTTATCAGGTGAGATATTTAGGTGTCACCTTCGACAGCACATTGACAATGGATATACAAGTAAAACTAATTTGTCCTGAAAAGACATGTCTGGACATGCTCTGTGCTCTCTGGAATAACAAATAACAAATCAGAATGTTAAATAAATTGGTATTTGTATACCAACAAATAAATGTAACTAATCAATACAAAATGTAAAACAAGCATAATAACAAACAATGTCAAAAGATACATATCTGTTATCTATTACCCTCAGCTATCAGACTCTGCTCGTTTTGCCATAAAGTTGTTTTGGAATGTGACTATCATGGCCGGTACCAATCTGAATTGCCATATAACCTTGTCCCCATGACTCATGCTCCGGTGACAGCACAATGACAATGGAAATACAAGTAAAAAGATGTTGTCCAGATAAGACATGACTCATGTCTGGACATGCTCTGTGCTCTCTGGAATAGCGCAGCATCATCTAAAGTAATTACAACAATATGCTCACAATGTTGCCCTACGTTCGTTTAGTAAGGCAGAAATTTCGACCGCATAACCCTATACATATTGCACTACACCCGCCTTCTGTAAAAAAAAAAAAAAAATTAAAAAAAATGAATAAAAAAGATATTATGTTAACATGGAAGGCAAATCATGACTTTGTACCAGACATGTAAAATCGACACTTATTAGAAAGGAAAAGGGGGTACGTGTCAAAATTAAAGGGAGCCCTTGTCAAAGTACAAGGGCATCTCTCAGATTTGAAAAGAGGCAATTATCAGAGGTAAAGGGGGCACTTATCAATGGTGGAAATGGGCATTTATAACAATGTGGAACAGGCACCTATTAGAACGAAAAATGGGTAGTTATCTGAGGTAAAAGGTGGCAATTTCATATGTGAATAGGGCAGTTTTCGTGGTACTTGTAGGGAATGTAGGGACACTGTTTTCTTGAATTTCTGATTTCGCATTGCATAAACTTGATAGAGTGTATAACAAAATCTCATCAATGTTACAGCAACTTCATAATTATTGATGCAATCCGCTTGATTTTATACTTACATATCTATAAAATGGAAGTGCGAGCAAACATATATATAGTAAGGGCTTATGCCAAAAGGGTGGGTAGCGGCGCGTCACATTGACTTGAACACACCCTTTCAAGAAAAGCCCCCCCCTCCCACTTGTCTCGAAAGGGTGCGTTGACTAGTCTTCCACATCAGTTGTTTATAATAGAATTTAAGGAAAAGACATTTATATCGTTTAAATTAAACAAATCAAAAAAGAAAGAGATTAAAAATTAAATAAAAATTTGTTTACGTAGTCTTGCAGATCAGGTGTTTATAACAATTAAATCAATAGAAACACAATCGAATAATTTACTTCAAGCCGGTCTGCACTAGTTTGGCCAGAAGGGATTAGACCTCCCTGCATGGTCACTGATAGGTGGGTATCTAATCATATCAGCTCTCATATAACATAAGAAAGGGGGACCATGGGGGACCAACGGGTACCGATTAGGCATTGTTTGCTATATAGAGCGCGCAAGTGGGTACAAGTAGTGCAGTGGGGCTTTAAATATTTAAAAATGTCAAATAAAATAATATTCATTTCTTTCTGTGTAAAGGATTGATTTTTTAATGTAAACTAGTCTTGTATAGCAGTCGTTATAAATGAAGTTAAAAATGAATAAATAACGGAGCACATAGAAAGAAATGGATTTATTTTTTGTTATTTTAATAAATAAACGACTGACATGCAAGATTAGGTCCATATTGCTCCGTTTAGTCTCATTTCACAACGCCCCCTATCGTCAGCAGCCTAACATGTTAGCCTATGGAATTTCACCAAAAAAATCGTTAACAATTCATTTTTTGTTTAAAGGAAAAGCACATCCACCGTACGTAATTCGATCAAAATAGGTTGCAAGCTCGTCATTACCTATAATACACATGTGAAACAAGTCGAACTTTGGACTCAGTTTGCCAAGCGATTTGAAGATTATAGGTCAAGCACACGAAGGATAAGAAGCATGAATTATCATAGATCCCTTCTGCTTGGTTCATTTAGTCCATTTCATCCAACCCCCACCGTAATTTTTCCATTTAGTAAAAGCAAATATTTCGCAGAGGTAAGCAAAAACATGAATATTCATGAACGGTCAGACAATACAGCCTTTTAATACGTAACGTATAGTGAATGGGAATGGGCGATGATCAGTCCAGGAGGTAGGGGTCAGTGGTTTGTGCTGGCAATGTTCCAGTGAGCAAAAATGAGACATCCGGAGCCATATAAACACCTATATTTTACATTTTTTTCAATATTTAAGGAAATTTTTGATTGTGTTTCTTGTTGTTTATTTATTTATTTGTTATAAACGCCTGAACTGCAAGACTACGTCAAAAATAGTTTTATTTAATTTTGTTATTTGTTCCAATTTTGATGATTTCAATTTAAAACGACTTGAATTGCTATTCCTCAAATTCCATTCTAAACGACTGACGTGGAAGACTAGTCAATAATAATAATAATAATAATAATAATACTACTAATAATATTTTTAAAGTCCGCTCCAAATTTTATTAAACCTAAAATGGAAATTCTTTTTGCCCAATTGATCGTGAGCCCGACAGCCACTGAGCAGCGCCCTGATTGTTGAACGCCAAACAAGGTAGCAGCAACTCCCATCTTTTAACGTCTTTTGGTATGACGCGGCCGGGGTTCGAACCCACGACCTCCCGGTTGTGAGGCGGACGCTCTACGGTACTCCGTTCTCAAGGCACCCTTTCGAAACAAGCGGGGGGGGGGGCTTTCTCGAAAGGATGCGTTCAAGTCAACGCGACGCGACGCTACCCACCCTTTCGGAATAAGCCTATGGTAAGTAACCTTTGGGGAAATTTGTAATATATTGCCACCATTTGCTTTAGATTAGGTGCACATGCGAGCGATCAAAATGAAAAATCTTTTATTTTAGGAAGGAGAATGGTGCAAAATGTGTTACAACAGCACTTATTGTAAGAATGTCTCTTCTCTTCAGTGACAAGGGTACAAGGTAGTGGAACGGGGCAATGTTTGGTACTAAACTGAGACACATTTTCAGTAGAGTGCATTGGCTAGAAGACTCTGGATCCTATGGCTCATATCCACAAAACATTACTAAGCCTAGTAGGTAACTAAAATGCTAAAAGGCTCTACTAGTTATTCATAAACGTTTACTAAGTTTTAGTTTAAAACTAGACCACAATCACACGGCCTATAATATAATATAACCTGCCATTGAATGCATTCAATTTCGACGTCTTTACCAAGACTTTATTATATAATGTCATACTTTGAGTATATGTCATATATATTATGTTCCAATTATGTCATTTATGTAGAATTCTGTTTGGTGAAATGTGAAACATCTAAAATTGGACTTGAAATTGAACTGTGACTTACAATGACTCAAATTTGTATAGTAATCAAACAACCAGTTAAAATTATGAAATGCTTACCGGTTGTTTTAATTTTGTTTTAACAAAAATACAGTATCTTCTAAAATTCCAATATTTCTTGACTTAATACCATGGAAACTGCCCAGCGGTCACGTCCATTATCTACTTTTATGGCAAACGGACAAATTATTATACCCGGGGGTCCTAGCAAACAGAAAATCATCATTGAAAATCCTTATTTATAATTATGCAAATATTTTGTTATTATTTTAAGGTTAAGGTTTACTTATTCCACATTGCTTACAAAAAGTCACTACCCGTCTTTCCCAGGTGATTCATAAACGACAGTGGCGTAATGATAAAAAACTGGGGGTCAAGAAAACCCACATCCCCACCAGGTGGAATAATGGGCAATCGTTTTTTTAAGGGGGACAATGCGTATATTGACGATAACGTTCAATATGTGGGCCCACATCTTACGTTTAGCTATGGCGTACTTTTTTGTTTATTGTGATTATGCATGAGGCTAGAGTACTTTGCATCTACCCACTATAACAAATTACTTGATTGATTACATTAATGATCTTCACACTTTGAGCAATGAGATGATAATTTAATATCACACTCATTATTCAAAGGCAGTGAATTATCTTACAAAGTGTGGGGGCGCCAACAAAAAGGCCACTTTCTGGAAAAGGGAAACCTACAAATGGAAACCTCAAATGGAAAATATGCCAGTTTTAGAAATTGGTATATGGTGATTTCAATGTTTGTTTCTCTCTTGACAAGGTCCAAGATACTGCTACTTTGCAGTTGGGTGTGATGGTCTGAATACATTTATTTGCGAGCGAGCGAAGCGAGCTTTGAAAACTTTCTGATTTGTTAGGTCGCAGTGCAAAATCTTGATCTTATAAAGAGGAAGACAAAAATATATTGGGGGTTTAAGCACAATCTAATCATGAAAGACTCAACATTAGAAACATAATAATATCAACTTTAAATGCGAGCGAGCGTAGTGAGCGAGCTTTGGGTGAAATTAATGAAGAGATTGCTCTTAATTACTTAAATTATGAGCACATCTTATGGTGAAATGAAAAATGGGGAAATTGACACTTGTTAAAAAAAGAAAATGAGCACGTGTGAAAGTAAAAAGGGGAATTTATCTGAGGTGTGAGTAGGGGCATTTATCAGACTGGGAGGTAGCTCGTATATAAAATAAGGGTCTTTAAGCAGCAGGAAAAAGGGAACTTATTATAAAGAAAAGGGGGCACGTGTCAAAGTATGGGGCACTAATCAGAGGTGGGAATGGACACTCATCAAAGATAAAAAGAGGGACTTATCTGAAGAAGAAGGGGCGCTTTATACAAAATAAATATTTAAGTATGTATCACAACACTGAAACAGTTGTTTACATTGAATTTACAAATATTGATAATAGTAACAACAGAAATAAACGATACTGAAAATGATCATGATTACTATAGTACTGTGGCGTAACCGGGCTCTGCCTCGCAGTCTCTCAAAACCCGGTCCACGCTCTCGACAATCATTCATCAACGATCTCTCAGTGGGCTCTCACAAAAGTATATCGTGTAAGAAAAACACATGGACTAGCTCACTCACTCCCGCAACCACTGAATGTATGACAAGACAAAAGAAATATCACTTACAGTGTATTTGCAGTTCAGGTAACTTCATCTCGGTTCTTGTACCTGTCGCAACGACAGCTCAACATTGACTGATTGACATCGTGTGTGTGTTTTGTGTTATTACAGACGTGTGTCAATCAGATATGATTATTTACGTCTGGGGACCGACCTTTAAACGTCACCTTCCGAAAGACGTGACTCAGTTTCAAACATGCGTCATCGGTTAAATAAGTTTGTAACTTTCGCTGTTAAGCTATGGTCACAAATCAGAGCGGCGACCGACCAATATAGTAGCCTGCTCGGTTGTTGCTGGAATTAAGGCATCGCCCAGCGATTTTTTTTTTTTTTTTTGGAGAAGTCGAGCAGGCTGTAGAGATCCAGCGTAGCCTGGGTGATCCCCTGTCGATTTCCCACCGGCCGCCGTCTGATTTTAAAGATATTGCACGGCGGCCGGCCAGTGATCGGCGGGGCTCCAAAATACGCTCGGTGCCCGGCCGTTCGCCGCCCGGGCACCGAACTAATCGAGCGTTCGCCGTCGAGCGATTTAGGTCGACAATCCAAGACGCTAGGTCAAAGGCTGCCGACCGATTTTGGACTTTTGGATTTTGGATTTTACAACATGGGTCGGTCATTTTTCAAAATAGCTGTTTCTATGGAAACAGTGAGAAAAGAATATCTTTGTTAAACAAATATTTAAAAATGTCTAATATATAAAAATGAAAAGGACAAGACCGCTAGGATGTTATTATGATAACAAATCCCGTATTATTGAAGTTTTAGACAATATTATGATTGTATTTCAACAACATAAAACAAATGATAGGCATTTGATAATTTAAGCTGCCTGTTTGATTATGATCAAACTTTGAGCTAATTGAAGTAAAGCTATGTTGCCATGGAAACGATATGTTAAAGAAGTTGAGGTCCTCTGGACTAAACCAATGGCCCTTAGTCAGGCCCCTGGATACTCATCTGACAGTAATTTATTGCCTAAAACCCCTGAGCTTCCGGGGGCTCCGAACCCTGTACCACACGCCAATTAGTGACCTGCCAGTGTCACAAATAGGGTATCAAAATATGCTCATCTGACCGTAATTAAATGCCTAAAAACCCTGAGTATCCGGGGGCTCCGCCCCTTGACCCCGCGCCTGCATATGTAAGAGTAGGGGTAATGCGGATTTTATTTTTGTCTGCCAGCCCCCCCCCCCCCCCACCAAACAAAAAAAAAAAATCATCATGTATAAGTCAAAACATATTCTTTCGCGTGATTGGTAATTAAGAGCTTCCATATATTCATTTTTTGAGAGGGGGGCGGTTCCAAAACTGGTCTATACCTTCAACCGTGTCCCCATGACTCATGCTCCGGTGACAGACAGCACAATGACAATGGATAATCAAGTAAACAGAATTTGTCCAGATAAGACTTGTCTCATGTCTGGACATGCTCTATGCTCTCTGGAATAACGCAGCATCGATCATTTGAATTAATTACAATATGCTCACAATGCTTCCCTACGAACTTTTTCAGGAGGCAGAAAGTAAAGCTATGTTTACAAAAATTCAATTTCGGACTTATACCCCCTCTACCCCCCCCCCCCCCCTCTTAGGCTCGGATCCACGTAACGCTTTCTTCGGCCCGCCCCCCCCCCCCCCCAGCCCCACCAAAACGGTAAAAAAAAATAGGATAATAACGTAAATATAACCTTTTTAAAAAAAACTAAAACAAAATCTGCCCCCAAAAAAATTATATATATATATATATTTTTTCACCCCCCTCAAAAAAAATTAGTGGTCCTCCTCTCGAATCATTCCCCCCCTTCTTATTCACCGACCGGCTGAGTCGGCGCTAAATTTTTCCTCAACCAAAAATATGCTCTTACCCCCCCCCCCCCCCCCCCCCCCCCCGCTTATTCACCGGCCCGGCCGGCTGAGTCGGCGCTTTAAAAAAAAATTCTCAAGATTTGGGCCCCCCCCCCCCCTCCTGTCACCGGCTGGATCCGCCCCTGCCCCCCCCCCCCCCCCCCATACGTCCATCCTGGATCCACCAGTGGGATAGACATTGTTATGAAAATTATCAATACTGTGGCATACTGAAATATGTTGAATGTGTAATCTCCTTTTTTTTTGGTATCTCATGCGAACATAAACAAATTCCATTGTGTGTCGATATGCGTGTTCATTATTAAGCAATACCCGTTTCCGGGATGTGTTTCATGTTATTGTTCATAATAGGTTTACTACACCGAGCAAACATTTTCAGCGAAAACGTAATTGGTATAAAAACATTGGTTGACCCCTAGAGTATAATAATTTCGCACTTTGGGCGCATTTTAGCAAAAATTATATTTAATCACTAGAATCCATGATTTAACAAAAGGAACTCCGTATCTTTATTAGAGCAATATATGTACCTAATTACCGTAATAGCTATGCAGACAATACTTGCTATCTGATCAATTGTCTGGCTTTTACGCTGGACTTTAACCCCGGAAAGCTTTTGTGGGGCGTATTGAATAGCAGGGTAGACAAATAAATATCTTCATCGTTATGCATGAACACTAGATATACACCAGTAGCTGATCCAAAGACGAGGGAGCACTTCCTGCTACCCCCCCCCCCCCCCCTCTACCCCCTACCCCCCCCCCACCCCCACAAAAAAAGAGAAAGATACAAATGGAAAAAAAACACTTCAAATATGAATTGATGACAATGAACTTTTTATTTGTTTTGTTCCTACAGATTTCATCTTTTCTTATTGTTAACATTGCAACGACCATTTTTAGACATGACTCACACTTATAATGAATTGCTTCTGGCTGAAATCAAGGGAGATATTTGGGTGTCATCTTCGACAGCACATTGACAATGGTTATACAAGAAAAAAGAATGTGTCCAGAAAAGACATGTCTGGACATGCTTTGTGCTCTCTGGAATAACGCAGCATCCATCATCTGAATTAATTACAATATGCTCACAATGCTGCCCTGCGTATTGTTTAAGGAGGCAGAAAGTAAAGCTATGTTTAAAAAAGGCTGTTGCCATGAAATCAGAATATTGGATGTAACTAATCAATACAAAATGTAAAACAAACATAATAACAAACAATGTCAAATGATACAAGTACATATCTGTTTAAATATCTATTACCGTCAGCTATCAGTATCTGCTCGTTTTGCCATAAAGTTGTTTTGAAATGTGACTATCGTGGCCGTTACCAATCTGAATTGCCCTTAACCGTGTCCCCAAGACCAGGCGCGGATCCAGGGGGGGGGGGGGCGAGCGTGCCTTGGCCCCCCCCCCCCCCCGCAAAAAAAAAAAAAAAAGGAGAGAGAGAGAGAGAAGGAAAAGAAGGGAAAGAGGAGAGAAAGGGGAAAAAAGAGGAAGAAGAAAAGAAAAGAGGGAAGAAGGAGACGGGGGGAGGACTTGCCTCCCCCCCCCCCCCCCCAATAAAAAAATAAAAGAGAAGGAAGGAAAGAGAAAGAAAAAAGATAAAGAGGAGATAAAGGGAAGGACAAAATAGGAAGAAGAAAAGAAAAGAAGGGGGATATCAATTGCAATTTTCCCGCCAACAAGTTGTGGATCGAGGGGGGCAAAAGACCCTAGCCTCCCCCCCCCCCCTGCCCTCGCTAAAACAAGAGAGAAGGAAGGAAAAGGAAAAGAGGAGAGCTAAAAGGGAACAAAAAGAGGAAGAAAAAAAGAAAAGGGAGAAAAGAAGCGGAGATCGGTTGCGGTTAATCCCGCCAACAATGTGTGGAGCGGGTTGGGGACCAAAATGACCGTGCCCCTCCCCCCCCCCCCCCCCCAGCAAACCTAAAAGAGAGATAAGGAAGGGAAGGGAAAGTGAAAGAGGAGAGAAAGGGAAAGGAAAAAAAAAGAGAATGGAGAAAGGTAAGGGATATCAGTTGCAATTTTCCCGCCAACAAGGTGTAGATCGGAGGGGGGGGGGCAATGGCATACTGATAGGGGAGGGGAGGGGGTTGGAGAAATATAATTCAAACGTGGTTTATTTTTAATTCCATAACGGTGGTTAACAAATAATGCTGAAATGAGATAATTTTCCTCACTTCATGCGTTTGTTGGAAGATGACAAATTCCTAAATTTACAGCCAGGCAAGAAAATGCTTCTTGAGATGCCTTCATATCAGGGCCCGCGGAACGGCGGGGATCGGGATCCTAGAGCCCCTCCTCCCACACTTTCTTTGAAAAAGTATATTAAAGAGAAATAGAAAAAAAGAGAGCGAGAAAGAAAAAATAGTTAACTGCCAGTGTCACATTATAATGGGGTATCAAAATATGCTCATCTGACCATGATTCAAATTAATGCCTAAAATCCTAAGGGCTCTGCCCCCTGGATTCCACCTAGGGCCCTAAGGCGGGCCCTTAGATGCTCATATGACGGTCATTTAATGCCTAAAATCTCTGATTTCTGGGGGCTCTGCCCCCTGGACCCCACGCCAAATAGTGTCCTGCTAGTGTCACAAATAATAAGGTATCAAAAATGCTCATCTGACCGTAATTAAACGCCTAAAACCCCTGAGCTTCTGGAGGCTCTGCCCCCTGGACCCAAACAAGAGCCCTTAGGCGGGCCTCTTGATACTAATCTGACCGTAATTGAGTGCCTAAAACCCTTGAGATTCCGGGGCTCCGCTCCCTGAACCCCAAGCCAATTAGTGACCTGCCATTGTAACAATTAGGTATCAAAATAATGCTCATCTGACCGTAATTAGATGCCTAAACTCCTGAACTTCCGGGGCTCTGCCCCCTGGACCCCAGTCGAAGCGGGGGGTAAACTGAATTTAGACAAGGATTAAGAGTCGAGAACGGTACAACGAATCGTCTTCTTTCTTTAATGATTTAATGAAACGTAAAAGCTTCCGCGCTTCGCGTGGGAGGGGGGAAACGTTTGCTCATAATCTGGAAGAAAATCCCTTCTCATTGAATTGGCTAGTTAAAAAACAGGAAAGTCGCTACTGCTTGAGGAGAACAACAAAGTACACCCAGTACAAGTGCAAAACTAACAGATTTAGAAAAAGTGCAATACCATACCTTATAGATCTTCTAAATAATGAATAATTGAAATGTATTTTTACACGATGTATATATGTATTAACAATATTTGATAAATATGTTTATCATTATCTAATGTTTTAATACGTACCCAACTATGATTTTAGTTTTAACGTAGGAAACCATGTTTTACAACCCACTCTGGAATATGTTTATCTTTTTACAGGGACATCAATTTATAATTATATACTTACCGTTGATGAACAGGCAACATAGAGCAACATTTTGCTGACTTTTAATTTTCAATGAATATGAATTGTTAAAGACACACGTGCAATAATTTCAGTATTAGCTTTTTACTTATTTGTATGTTATGTATTGTATTGCTTTTAATCAATTATTGTTATTACTATTGTGAAGTTTAATAGATTTTAAAAATGTAAATAATATATAGTGATTGATTTTAAATGCTACACATGAATACTGTTAAATTTTACCAATACTGTTTGAATGAATGATTGTAACAAATGAAATATAATGTTATGTCATGAAGCTCATGTATACATGTAAACATGCACAATTCAGCATTTTGGCTGCGAGGCATTGTTTTTTAATAAAACCATTATTAAATTGAAATGAAATGAACTGAATTTAGACAAAGATTAAAAGTCATAACGGTACAACGAATCGTCTTATTTCGCTAATGATTTAATGAAACGTAAAAGCTGTATTCAGACGAGGATTATTTTCGAGAACGGTACAACGAATCGTCTTCTTTCTCTAATGTGTGGAGCGGGTTGGGGACCAAAATGACCGTGCCCCTCCCCCCCCCCCCCCCCCCAGCAAACCTAAAAGAGAGATAAGGAAGGGAAGGGAAAGTGAAAGAGGAGAGAAAGGGAAAGGAAAAAAAAAGAGAATGAAGAAAGGTAAGGGATATCAGTTGCAATTTTCCCGCCAACAAGGTGTAGATCGGAGGGGGGGGGGGGCAATGGCATACTGATAGGGGAGGGGAGGGGGTTGGAGAAATAGAATTCAAACGTGGTTTATTTTTAATTCCATAACGGTGGTTAACAAATAATGCTGAAATGAGATAATTTTCCTCACTTCATGCGTTTGTTGGAAAATGACAAATTCCTAAATTTACAGCCAGGCAAGAAAATGCTTCTTGAGATGCCTACATATCAGGGCCCGCGGAACGGCGGGGATCGGGATCCTCGAGCCCCTCCTCCCACACTTTCTTTGAACAAGTATATTAAAGAGAAATAGAAAAAAAGAGAGCGAGAAAGAAAAAATAGTTAACTGCCAGTGTCACATTATAATGGGGTATCAAAATATGCTCATCTGACCATGATTCAAATTAATGCCTAAAATCCTAAGGGCTCTGCCCCCTGGATTCCACCTAGGGCCCTAAGGCGGGCCCTTAGATGCTCATATGACGGTCATTTAATGCCTAAAATCTCTGATTTTTGGGGGCTCTGCCCCCTGGACCCCACGCCAAATAGTGTCCTGCTAGTGTCACAAATAATAAGGTATCAAAAATGCTCATCTGACCGTAATTAAACGCCTAAAACCCCTGAGCTTCTGGGGGTTCTGCCCCCTGGACCCAAACAAGAGCCCTTAGGCGGGCCTCTTGATACTAATCTGACCGTAATTGAGAGCCTAAAACCCTTGAGATTCCGGGGCTCCGCTCCCTGAACCCCAAGCCAATTAGTGACCTGCCATTGTAACAATTAGGTATCAAAATAATGCTCATCTGACCGTAATTAGATGCCTAAACTCCTGAACTTCCGGGGCTCTGCCTCCTGGACCCCAGTCGAAGCGGGGGGTAAACTGAATTTAGACAAGGATTAAGAGTCGAGAACGGTACAACGAATCGTCTTCTTTCTTTAATGATTTAATGAAACGTAAAAGCTTCCGCGCCTCGCGTGGGAGGGGGGAAACTGAATTTAGACAAAGATTAAAAGTCATAACGGTACAACGAATCGTCTTATTTCGCTAATGATTTAATGAAACGTAAAAGCTGTATTCAGACGAGGATTATTTTCGAGAACGGTACAACGAATCGTCTTCTTTCTCTAATGATTTAATGAAACGTACAAGCTTCCGCGCTTCGCGCGGGAGGGAAGAGGGGAAAACTGATCTCAGATGAGGATTAAGAATCGAGAACGGTACAACGAATCGTCTTCTTTCTCTAATGATTAAATGAAACGTAAAAGCTTCCGAGCTTTGCGCGGGAGAGGGGGAAGAATTAAGACGAGGATTAAGAGTAAAAAACTGTACAACGAATCGTCTTCTTTTTCTAATGATTTAATGAACCGTAAAAGCTTCCGCTATTTTCAGACAAGTAGGCACGTACGGAAGGGGGGAGGGGGTTAGGGGGTTGACCCTCCCCCCTTCGGTTTTTTATGTGTGTATTTTGGAGCAACCCCCCCCCCTCTTTCTGAATGTCAAATGTTCAAATTTCGAGACCAAAAAAAAAAAGTGTCCTCTTCCCCCCCCCCCCCCCCCCCCCTAAGAAATCCTGGATCCGCGCCTGCCCAAGACTCATGCTCCGGTAACCATTGCCTCAAGGTCAATATCGTACACTTACGGAATTTCTAACTTCAAATACTATACCTAAAAATGACCCTAACGCTTTCTAAATTATAGCTTTAATAAAATTAGACATCGGGGAGTAATGTGACCGAAGTAAAACAAAAATATTTCACAGTGGATAGGTAAAAAAGCCAAAGATATATGAAAGAGGTAAAAATGTCAGATGTAAAAATGCCAGATGTAAAAATGCCAGATTAAAAAACATGCCAGAGGTGAACATTTCAGAGGTAAGA
Source organism: Strongylocentrotus droebachiensis (assembly GCA_035222895.1). Lineage (NCBI taxonomy): Eukaryota > Metazoa > Echinodermata > Echinoidea > Camarodonta > Strongylocentrotidae > Strongylocentrotus > Strongylocentrotus droebachiensis. The sequence goes on along the minus strand of JAVYIG010000520.1, from coordinate 288,916 downwards.
ATGTCAAAGGTAGAAATGTCAGAGAAAAATTAGCAGAGCTTAAAAACAGATTTTGGGTACCCCAGACATATTTGGCCATCAAAACGTATCATGATCATGGTACCGGAATATAGTTTTATATATATTTACTGCGCTCCCATTACCTCACAAAAAGGTTTCAAGTAGACATGACTCACATTTATAATGAATTGCATTTTGGCTGTTATCAGGTGAGATATTTAGGTGTCACCTTCGACAGCACATTGACAATGGATATACAAGTAAAACTAATTTGTCCTGAAAAGACATGTCTGGACATGCTCTGTGCTCTCTGGAATAACAAATAACAAATCAGAATGTTAAATAAATTGGTATTTGTATACCAAAAAATAAATGTAACTAATCAATACAAAATGTAAAACAAGCATAATAACAAACGATGTCAAAAGATACATATCTGTTATCTATTACCCTCAGCTACCAGACTCTGCTCGTTTTGCCATAAAGTTGTTTTGGAATGTGACTATCATGGCCGGTACCAATCTGAATTGCCAAATAACCTTGTCCCCATGACTCATGCTCCGGTGACAGCACAATGACAATGGAAACACAAGTAAAAATATGTTGTCCAGATAAGACATGTCTCATGTCTGGACATGCTCTGTGCTCTCTGGAATAGCGCAGCATTATCTAAAGCAATTACAACAATATGCTCACAATGTTGCCCTACGTTCGTTTAGTAAGGCAGAAATTTCGACCGCATAACCCTATACATATTGCACTACACCCGCCTTCTGTAAAAAAAAAAATAATTAAAAAAAATGAATAAAAAAGATATTATGTTAACATGGAAGGCAAATCGTGACTTTGTACCAGACATGTAAAATCGGCACTTATTAGGAAGGAAAAGGGGGTACATGTCAAAATTAAAGGGAGCCCTTGTCAAAGTACAAGGGCATCTCTCAGATTTGAAAAGAGGCAATTATCAGAGGTAAAGGGGGCACTTATTAATGTTGGAAATGGGCATTTATAACAATGTGGAACAGGCACCTATTAGAACGAAAAATGGGTAGTTATCTGAAGTAAAAGGTGGCAATTGTGAATAGGGCAGTTTTCGTGGTACTTGTAGTTGTAGGGAATGTAGGGACACTGTTTTCTTGAATTTCTGATTTCGCATTGCATAAACTTGATAGAGTGTATAACAAAATCTCATCAATGTTACAGCAACATCATAATTATTGATGCAATCCGCTTGATTTTATACTTACATATCTATGAAATGGAAGTGCGAGCGAGCATATATATATAGTAAGTGCTTTTTTTTTTTTTCTTCATATTTTTCCCTCCACAGGGATTTTATTGATTTTCATTTGAAACACATACAAAAATATATATTCAAGGTAATTTACATATTAACATAAATAAAATAAAATTGGCTTTTCAAGATACAAGTATTGATGAACTGTTGAGTTAACACAAAATAACAAATCAATAATTCATTTCTAACACTCATGGAAAGAAAAACAAATACAGAAAAAATATCATTTTAAGTAAACAAATTCCTGAATTGAAACCATTTTCTTGTGAATTTATTATTTCTACAATTCGAATTTGCAATATACTTTTCGTTTTTGAAGTAATTTATAATCGAAACTCTAATATTATCAAAGTCGGGCAATTGTTTCTTTATTTTGCAAGTATACACCATCTGTCGCACCACAATCAGTATACAATTCAATGCATAATTATTTGAACCTTTTAAACCAAATAATTTATCTTGTAATGAAAATGTTAATTTATTTCCGGTTCCAGTATTAATCCAGTGTTCTAACCTACCCCAAATATTTTTAACATGCGTACAATCACATAGCAGATGTATAACTGTTTCAATCTGTTCATTACAAAATGTACATTCTTTTCTTGGGACTAAATTCATTTTAAACAGTAGATCGTTCGTATATAATATGCGTTGCAAGACTTTAAACTGAAACCATCGTAAGCCCACATCAATAGTACAATTAAATCCAATAGAACAATATGTTCCCCAACTCTTATCATTCAGGTCGAAAATGCATTTCCATTTAAGAAAACTTTTACATTGTCCTTTTCTTCTTTTTAATAAAATTGCATAGATATGTGAACATCCTTTAATACGTTTCATAACAAATGCCATTGTATCTGGGAAAAGAGGTTGTGGCACCTTGTTAAAAATAGTACAATTGTTAAACCCTTGTCTAATTGCATCGCATAATCCACGATAAAAAAGAAAATTTATTTGAATATTATACTTTTCTTGAAAGTGTTCCAAAGAGAAAAAATCACCATTTGTGTCTAAAATATCGTTAACAAAACGAACTCCCTTTTGACACAATTTTTTATTATATATTGAGCTATTGCCTATTTTAATGTAATCATTATTCCATAAGGGTTGGCAAGAAATGTTATCATAATGCATGGACAAGAGCGTACTATAAGCCATGAACATTTCTTTCCAAAAAATGTTCTTTGTTTTACCTGCCAGTTCCCGAAAATAATTGTTTCCCATATATAATTTTAAATCTTGCCGTTCAGGCAAGAAAGATTGCAAAAGACAGAGGATATTGCTATCTATTGAGCCAATTACTAATCTCTTAATCCAGGATATTTTTAATGATTGGCAATGTGTGTATATATCTATCATTTTAACCCCTCCGTCTGAGTAACTTTGTGACATTTGATTTCTACTTATTTTATCAGGTTTCTCCCCCCATATAAATCTATAAAAGTGAGCATTTATATCTTTCAAAAGATTTTCACCAGGATAAGGGAGGGACAAAAAAGGTAGTTTAATTTGGATACCAACAATGACTTGACAACAGTGATTCTTCCAAGAACAGTTAAGTATCGTCTTAACCACGATGTCATTTGACTTTTTATTTCTTTAAATTTTTCATTATAATTGTGAATTATCAATTTGGGCAAATCCGTACAAAAGTCTATACCTAAATATCTGAAATAATCATCAAACACCCAATTTAGATTTCTATTCAAAAGAACACCATCTTTCTTGTTTTTAAATCCTCCAATCCAAATCGCATGTGTCTTCTGTATATTAACTTTTAAACCAGACATTGCATTATATTTATCTAAAATGTTTAATGCACTGTTTAATTCCATTACTGACCCGTTCAATGTTAGAAGAGTATCATCTGCATATTGAATTATTTTAAGTTGTCTACCAGGTAAGCTCAAACCAACAATGGAATCGGAATTTCTAAACAAGAGACCTAGTATTTCGGCGCATAACAGAAAGATAAGAGCTGACATGTGATCTCCTTGACGACAACCTCGCTCTATTGAAAATCTTGGAGACAGGTGTCCATTGATTAATACACAGGATTGAGCATTTTCATAGAATACATTAAGTAAGTGCTTATGCCAAAAGGGTGGGTAGCGTCGCGTCGCATTGACTTGAACACACCCTTTCGAAAGAAGCCCCCCCCCCCCCACTCGTCTCGAAAGGGTGCGTTGACTAGTCTTCCACATCAGTTGTTTACAATAGAATTTAAGGAAAAGACATTTAAATCGTTTAAATTAAAAAAATCAAAAAAAGAAAGAGATTGAAAATTAAATAAAAATTTGTTTACGCAGTCTTGCAGATCAGGCGTTTATAACAATTAAATCAATAGAAACACAATCGAAAAATGTACTTCAAGCCGGTCTGCACTAGTTTGGCCAGAAGGGAGTAGACCTCCCTGCATGGTCACTGACAGGTGGGTATCTAATCATATCAGCTCCTATTTAACATAAGAAAGGGGGACCATGGGGGACCATCGGGTACCGATTAGGCATTGTTTGCTATATAGAGCGCGCAAGTAGGCACAAGTACTGCAGTGGGGCTTTAAATATTTAAAAATGTCAAATAAAATAATATTTATTTCTTTCTGTGTATAGGATTGATTTTTTAATGTAAACTAGTCTTGCATAGCAGTCGTTACAAATGAAGTTACAAATGAATAAATAACGGAGCACATAGAAAGAAATGGATTTATTTTTTGTTATTTTAATAAATAAACGACTGACATGCAAGAGTAGGTACATATTGCTCCGTTTAGTCTCATTTCACAACGCCCCCTATCGTCAGCAGCCTAACATGTTAGCCTATGGAATTTCACCAAAAAAAATCGTTAACAATTCATTTTTTGTTTAAAGGAAAAGCACATCCACCCCGACGTACGTTATCACTAGCTCTTTCATTGGAACCCTCATGTCCCATTGACTTTTGAAAGTTCACCCACCGTAATTCGATCAAAATAGGTTGCAAGCTCGTCATTGCCTATAATACACATGTGAAACAAGTCGAACTTTGGACTCAGTTTGCCAAGCGATTTGAAGATTATAGGTCAAGCACACGAAGGATAAGAAGCATGAGTTATCATAGATCACTTCTGCTTGGTTCATTTAGTCCATTTCATCCAACCCCCCACCGTAATTTTTCCAGGTGTGAGTAGGGGCATTTAGCAGAAGGGGAGGTAGCTCATATATAAAATAAGGGTCCTTTATCAGCAGGAAAAAGGGAACTTATTATAAAGAAAAGGGGGCACGTGTCAAAGTATGGGGCACTAATCAGAGGTGGGAGTGGACACTCATCAAAGATAAAAAGAGGGACTTATCTGAAGAAGAAGAAGAAGAAGAAGAAGAAGGGGCGCTTTATACAAAATAAATATTTAAATATGTATCACAACACTGAAACAGTTGTTTACATTGAATTGACAAATATTGATAATAGTAACAACAGAAATAAACGATACTGAAAATGATCATGATTACTATAGTACTGTGGCGTAACCGGGCTCTGCCTCGCAGTCTCTCAAAACCCGGTCCACGCTCTCGACAATGGCTTTCATCGAAAGGGTGCGGTGCGGTGCGGCGCGGTGTGGTGAGTTCAACGCACCCATTCGATAAAAGGCCCCCGCTTTTCTCGAAAGGGTGCGTTGAGAACGGAGGACCGTCATAGCACACCCTTTCGAGAAAAGAGGGGGGGGGGGGGTCTTTTCTCGAAAGGGTGCGTCGACTAGTCTTTCACATCAGTCGTTTAAAATGTTTAAGGAATAGAAATGTGGTTTTATAAATTGAAATAATCAAAATTGAAACTACTTTTTGCGTAGTCTTGCAGATCAGGCATTTATAAATCAATCAGTAAATAAAAAAAAACACAATGAAATAATTAACTTTGATATTTAATAATCAAAATTGAAACTACATTTTGCGTAGTCTTGCAGATCAGGCATTTATAAAAAATATATCGGTGTTTTGCTAGTCTTGCATATCAGTCATTTATTTATTGAAATAAAAAACAATATCCATTTCTTTTTTTTGTATGGAATTCAGTTTTTAAATGTTAAATAGTCTTGCATAACTTTTATAGGATCAGCACACTGAGTATCACAGACCTATGCAAGGAACCATCTCTATTGAATTCACCATAATACCTTCATTGTTACTACTATTATTGTTTGCTAGTGTAATGTTTATTGAAAAGTAATGAATGTGTTGACTTTTATATATCAAACTTTTTTTAAACGAAGTTTTAGAAAAGTTGAACCGGGTGAAAGTTGTGTGAGTGAATGTTGATTGGGTATGTCTTGTTGCTGTCTTAATTGGATAATAACTGATTATAAAGGTGACACATTCATTTGAACTAAAGAAGGGCATATTATGTGAAAGAATGTGACTTTCCTTAAATTTAGATTTGTGTGGATGTGATAACAACCATTATAGATGGCACATATGCCGGTGAATACATTTTTCAGATGGTATAGACAATTAAAGATAATTCCAAATTGTGTTGGCAAAATGTTTTTAAAAAACACATTAAGGGTACTATGTCCCTTTTGCAGCCAACCTGTAGAACTTTGCAGGAATTATGAATATGTCATGTATGTCCTATCTGTGAAATTTAAACGTTAGCAGTGTCCTCATATTCAAATTATGCAAGGAAACCCGTTTACTTGCTAGACTTCACTGTCAGACACTATTGAGTGACTGACTGGCTTTTTTTCTTCTTTGGTAATAACATACATGAAAAGAGTTGTAAAGGGTACATGAGCATTTGTCTACATCAATAACCCACTTCTTGTGATGGCCAAGATTAAACTGATTGAATCTTTGCGCAGCATAAAACATATGACCATTCGGTGCAATTGTCTGAAAATCAAGACTATTACTTTTGGGCTCTATAGCCCTAAAGACGATTTGACAACTAATAGTCGTTATTTTCCCCACTTGAAGACATTTTCAAGCCCCACCTTTTTTTAGGGAAGTTCTAAATTAGTATTATCTTTCAAATGCAGTTGGAATTTAACTTTTTCATTTTTTGGGCCTGCAAATGGGACATAGTACCTTTAAAGACATGTGCACCCCTACATTTTTTTCAGCAAGACTTAACGAATACATAAACGTGTGTCTGATTAAGTAAAATGGCAATTAATTTCTATTTGTAATTTAACGACAGTTATGCAAGACTAGTTAACATTTAAAAACTGAATTCCATACAAAAAAAAAGAAATGGATATTGTTTTTTATTTCAATAAATAAATGACTGACAAGACTAGCAAAACACCGATATTTGACATTTTTTAGATATCTAAGTTAATTATTTCATTGTGTTTCTTTTTATTTACTGATTTAAGTCTTATAAATGCCTGATCTGCAAGACTACGCAAAAAGTAGTTTCAATTTCGATTATTTCAATTTATAAAACCACATTTCTATTCCTTAAACATTTTAAACGACTGATGTGAAAGACTATTCGACGCACCCTTTCGAGAAAAGACCCCCCTCTTTTCTCGAAAGGGTGTGCTATGACGGTCCTCCGTTCTCAACGCACCCTTTCGAGAAAAGCGGGGGGCCTTTTATCGAATGGGTGCGTTGAACTCACCACACCGCTCCGCACAGCACCGCACCCTTTCGATGAAAGCCCTCGACAATCATTCAATAACGATCTCTCAGTGGGCTCTCACAAAAGTATATCGTGTAAGAAAAACACGTGGACTAGCTCACTCACTCCCGCAACCACTGAATGTATGACAGGACAAAAGAAATAACACTTACAGAGTATTTGCAGTTCAGGTAACTTCATCTCGGTTCTTGTACCTGTCGCAACGACAGCTCAACATTGACTGATTGACATCGTGTTTGTGTTTTGTGTTATTACAGACGTGTGTCAATCAGATATGATTATTTAGGTCTGGGGACCGACCTTTAAACGTCACCTTCCGAAAGACGTGACTCAGTTTCAAACATGCGCCATCGGCTTAATCAGTTTGTAACTTTCGCTGTTAAGCTATGGTCACACATCAGAGCGGCGACCGACCAATATAGTAGCCTGCTCGGTCGTCGCTGGAATTAAGGCATCGCCCAGCGATTTTTTTTTTTTTTTTTTTTTGTGGAGAAGTCGAGCAGGCTGTAGAGATCCAGCGTAGCCTGGGCGGTGCCCTGTCGATTTCACACCGGCCGCCGTCTGATGTTAAAGATATTGCACGGCGGCCGGCCAGTGATCGACGGGGCTCCAAAATACACTGGGTGCCCGGCCGTTCGCCGCCCGGGCACCGAACTAATCGAGCGTTCGCCGCCGAGCAATTTAGGTCGACAATCGAAGACGCTAGGTCAAAGGCTGCCGACCGATTTTGGACTCGCCGCCCATTGACCGACTGATCTCCCAGCGGCGACCGGGCGGCGACCGGGTGGCGACTGCTCGACAGCCTTTGACCTCGCAGCTTCGATTTTTGACCTTAATCGCTCGACGGTGTACCCTCGATTAGGTCGGCGCCTGGGCGGCGACCGCCCGGTCACCGAGCGTAGTATGGGCGGCGAGTGAAAGTGAGCATGCGCCGCCCTAATTTTAACTCCGCGCTTAAACTTCAGCAGCGACCGATCGATGCCTTAAAAACAAACGGTGCCTTGGCGGCGGCCGCTCGGTGGCCGGGCAAAATTGGCTAAAAACTCGCCGCTTGGCCGCCGGGCAGGCTACTTTGGGTAATGTGACCATAGCATTAGCTGGATTACAGGCGCATGCCATCCTCATGCCGATGTACATGTATTTATTTCACAATTAATGATAACGCCCTCTACGTCTTACTAAATTACTGGACTAGTTATGCTACACAGCCCCTTCCCAAGTGTGGACAGTCCTCGGACCACCCTTTGGGAAAACAAGATAACATTACATCGGAATAATCTTTCGAAAAAAGTATAAAAATACTAAAAAAAAAACTGTTTAAACTACATATAGACTAAAATGTAACAACAACATTATCTATGAACAAAAGTTGAGAAAGAGAACAAAGCTGAGTAGGTAAAAACGAGAAATTTTAGGAAAGAAAAGGTGGGGAAGGAATAGGACCGGAAATATAAAAGCATTAAATACATTGAATAAAACAAAATGTATAGGTGTATCAAGGTGTACATATAAATATTTTCATAAAAATATATGCCTATACATGTTAAAATAAAACATTACGCTCTTCTTTTCTTCTGCTATCTTACAAATACAATATACCCGTATACATGTCACAACTTGAACACTAGGTATAAATGGCAAGTTACATATAAATGGCAAGTATAATAAAATCAAAACAATGCATCCCTGAGCTATCGTAAACACGATATATTTGCATAGTAGCAATACAAAATGAGCATATTCTTTCAACTTTGGTAAAGTGCAACATAAGAACTCGAGTAGAGTGAAAGAACAAAAGAAGTAGAGGGAGAACGAATGAAAATATTGGTTGAAAGACAGACGAAGGGTGAAGGGTAGAAGGAATGCAGGATTCAAGCACAATTCATTACAGGTACATAAGTAAAAACAACCAAAAAAAATCATCTGGATTGGCAAAGTGCTGGACGTTATTAGCTGCTTATGGAGTTTGTGGCAATGGTTACAGAAACTGGGCCTTGGTGGACTCCTAGTTCTCGGGGATTTCTCCTAGGGGCTGGGACAGGAACCTTTCGTGGTGCAGGTACAAGGGGTTCAACAGGTGTTAAAGCTTCCCTATCAACGGGGTCAACCTCCTCTTTCTCTCCTGAAGCTGCACATGTGCAGATTGGTTAGGAGCGTCCTGCTCAACCTTCCTGCTGACTTACACTCGCTTCTAACTAGGAGTCGTATGACTGAAGAGGTGCCCTTTCGTATGGTTTTAACCTGTCCACATGAACTACCTTCTACTACCGTACACTCGAGCGAATGTCAGCATCCGTTTCTACCCAATATAACCTCATGCGAACCTTATCTCTGGTCTTGTTCATGCCAAGGTATCCACTATACTTGCCACCATGCAATTCCTTCACAACGACCTCTCGAAGCTTAGCTGAAAAGACAACACTCCATGTTACCCTATGGCCTTGGTCACATTCCCATTTCCTGTAGAGAACGCCTTGCTTCATTTCCAGTTGGGCTTACATCCTCCTATAGGGCTTCTCCACACTGGACTTTGAAGCCATTGTTGACCAATCCGGCCGTTCCGCTGACCGCTGCTTTGCTTCCGGGATCCACTTGACTGAAGGATCTTGCGCCTGGTCCTGGCTCATCTGCTCATTTCTGATGCTGGGTTCTATTGTAACTGCCCTTGCCTCGATCCGCATAGCTATCTCGGGGTACCTCCACTTTCGATGCTATTTATTCATCAGAGATTGCTGACTCCTCGAAGTTCCACTTACACTGAGGACAATTGGTCACTGCCTTCGCCTACACACGAAACATTGGCATGTGATCGTCCAGCACGGTGCACGGTTTTGAAGCCTAACTCTGCTATCACTTGCAGCCATCGAGCCATCTATCCCTGCAAATCTCGGAAATTTAAAAATCAACGAAGTGCCCCATGATCAGTCCTGACCATAAATATCTGACAATAATATAAGCAAAACCATGGCCCTGGGAAGCTGGGGTGCTGCTGCATCCCCTGCAATTTTTTGTTGTATGATATATTTAATGTATATCATTATGCTTCGTTCGTAAAATTGTCACACAGCCGACAGCCACAAATGACGCCTTTTATATTTTGTTTTAATGTGTTTTTTTACTTTCTTTCACAAAATCCTATAGGCCTAACATGTATCCCTAGCTGGCACGCGACCCAATAATACTCGCGACAAAAGCATACCATATATTTTCATGTAACAAGTCAAAGATGTAAATAGCACACGTTAACCATTTTCTTTAATAATGTGGATTAAGGGAAATTCGACAACATTGATAAAATAATAATCGGCTCCGATCATAGTCAGTATGCTGCATACATAGCCAAAAAAAAATTCAAATTTGTTTCCAGGTTCACATACGGCCCAGCTACTCCGGGAGCCAAACGGACATGACTTTTATTAATGAGTAGAAGAAATGGTGAAGTATGTTATTACATTATATCGGGTGGCCCCCCAAAAAAATCGGAATACATGTAGTTGACCTTTTAGAACTTTGTTCTGATCAACAGTTATCTTCTTGCTGGATAGAACAACTGTTCACACCTTTTCAACAACAACAAAAAAATACCCTGTATCGAGTGTTCGTGTTTTTTTTTGGTGTGGGCCACCCGGTATAATGAAGCATAATTTCTGGGTTATTCGTTACCGTACACTCTTTCGAAGAGAATTGTTTATTAATTTGTTGTATTCATCGTATAAATCTCCATGAAGGTGTCACACAATGAAATAGTATTGTTACCAAAAGAAAAGGTTAATTGTGAGGAATAAAATTACATAACCGAAGCATGTTTTCAGTATTTGTTTGTACATGTCAGGTGCTACTAAGTCATAAATATTATGTTAACTGCTACTTCGCTTATCTATTTCATTATTTTTCCTCACAAATTACATGTATTAACTTTTCAGTACATAGTTTTCACTGTTGACAATTTATTCGATGAATGCAAAGAGTGGCATAAACAGAATTTCGCCTTGTCACGCAAAACGAGACACAACTCTTCATTTACAAAATCAAATTAATATGATTTAAATTCAAGGAGCAACATCAATAGTAATCATTCCAGTTTAACATGATGCCAAATACATACACATACTTGCTTTTTGAGCAAAGCCTTGTGAAAGTTCATATCATGTATATATAGTTTTTCTGCTTGTACCATGTTTTAAATTAATACACAGACTGTATCACGTCTTTGATTTTCTCCTGTAAGGGCATGAAGGATTATCCAGTGGAAAATTATTCCACGCACTGGGACAAAAAAAGTTGATATTATGAACTTACTTACATCTAGATGAATTTTTCTTCCCCAGAACTACATTTCATATCATTGCTGGTCTGTAAATGATTGCTCGAAGATGATTAAATGCCTACAAGTATAGGCCAAGAGCATTAGCTTTAACATGGACATTTTCCATAACAAGCTGATTTTTTTCAGGATAGGTCCGGAAATATGTCTAGATTAACATACTAAAAGTCCTCATTAATCTTCTTTGAGCGTTTTCCGTAATCCAAGATGGCGTCCAAAATGGCCGCCATTTCCTGTTTTTCTCTTAAATTTGAAACTAGGTAACCCCAATACAAAATTTAAATGTCCAAATATATGTTTTTAAGCATAAGGAACTCATTAAAATACATGTTGATAAATTTTGAAACACACAAGTAGCTATAAACCACTTTAGCCCTTCTCAAAATCCAAAATGGCCCCCCAAATTGTCGCCATTTCCTGTATTTCTTATAACTGTCCAACTAGATAACCCAAATACCAAATTTAAATGTCTAAATATATGTTTTTTAGCATAAGGAACTCAACCAACAAATACTTATTAACAATTTTTTAAACACACAAGTAGCAGTAAAACCACTTGAGCACTTCTCGAAATCTAAAATGGCACCCAAAATGGCCATTATTTCCAATTTTATCTCATAGTACTAAAGTAGATACGTTATGAATATAATCAAATGTCTATACTAGAAAAGCACCATTGAAATACATATCAGTCCAACAAACTTTTCATTAAAAAATACTTCTTATGCATAAAGTACACACATACACACCCACCCACATACACATATGGCTGCTTCCACCATCCTCAACGATATCAGACTGACAGTGTGCAACCGTGAAGAGTACTCAACATTAGATGGAACTGAAAATGTAGACACATTAGTACCAAGGTCGCTAAAGCGTTTTATACATAATGACTGTAAGATAGGTGCGGTGTGGATGTTGCTTTGCTGCAGCACTAGTTGGAGGTAGACTTTCTAACTGAAAGGATGAACTCTGAGAACTGCGACCAAATGCCCGTTTTTATGCAGTGTGACAGTAGCATGGGCGGCGATTTCTTTTCATGACCGGGGGGGACGAAATGCGAGGAACGAGGGAGGAGTGACGTAATGAGCCAAAACGTTTTTTTGGGGGGAGGGGAGAAAAAAAATCCGCATCATCATCGCTCTTACATGTTACATGCAGGCCCCGCGGAACCGTTCAAGTTTCAAAGTTGGAGGGGGGGGAAGTATTTGCGATCAGATAGAGCAAAGCAATTAAGTTGGGTGTAACTTTGGCGTGGGGTCCAGGGGCAAAGCCCCGGCGGGGGTCAAGGGGCGGAGCCCCATGAAGCTCGGGGTTTTTAGGCATTTAATAAGGGTCAGATGAGCATATTTTGATACCTTTTTTGTGACACTTGCATGCAGGTCACTAATCGTACTGGGGTCCAGGGGGCGAAGCCCCCAGAAGCTTAGCGGTTTTAGGCATTTAATTACGATCAGATGAGCATCCAGGGGCCGCCTTATAGGGCCCTTGGTGGGGTTTAGGGGGCGGAGCCCCCGTAAGCTTAGCAAAACTATAGTATGAAAACAAACAAAATACCTGTTTCACACTTCATTTTTCTACAATATTAATTGTACATTTTGAAGGATATTATGCGAGGGAGCATAGCTCCCGAGCCAGAAGATTTTAGCATTTTTATTTGTCTAAACGCTGCACTCTTGGGCCCTCCAAAGCCTAATAGTGTGTTGCAGTCTTTAGTCAGTATTTGCTGTACATTATTTTTGTGTACTTTTTCAAATTTTCCGGGGGGGACGATCCCCCCCTACAAAAATCGAGGGGGGGACGTGTCCCCCCCGTCCCCCCGGGATCGCCGCCCCTGGACAGTAGTCATCAAGAGATTCAAAACTGCTGGCCCCATAAAGGCTTCCCCGGTTCTTTTTTGACCTCGTCATGGGTGCTTCCACTGCGAATGTATCAAGCAAGTCATAGTCAAGTTTCTTGTGGACCATATTGAAAGTTTACGCTTGCCCTGACGGTAGATTGCCTAGACCGTATCACACCCTGTCACAGTATAAAGAAACATCAGGCGATTTCTAGTGTCCCCTATGGCATGCTGAATTTCATGAATGTTGAAGACCATGACAGGATTACTGCGGCATAGCATGTGCATATCTGTGAAAGTGGTTGCCCGAGCAACTAGCATGACCAGTAAGTCTGTGTCCGTACCAACGACAACAACTGGCACCTGTTCTGACTCTGCTACTGCTTGTGCTGTGGAGACAATCAGGGTAGAGGCATCCGCTTCTGCCTGCTTGATATGTATTTTGTCACGTAGAGTTTGTATAAGTCTCATCTTATTGTTGCTGTTGGCTAGGAAAGCTGTTTTGGGTTGTGCTTGTTGGCATATTATCATCAAATAAAGAGGTACATTTCTGGGCTATTCGTCTCTGCTCAGCTACCTTTGTCGAAGTTGCACTTCCATATCCATCAAAAACCACCGTCAAATGAGCTCCATAAAGCTTAAGGGTGTATGAAATATATGACCAAAAAAATTCAGCATAGGTTGACATTTGTGGCCAAACAACTGATTGCAGTAGGCGACCACCATCTTAAACAAAGATACCATTTCTGGCAGGTTGGATTGCTTGGTGAACGAATTCAGCAGGAGACCCAGAGAACTCTTTGTTGGCTTCCTCATCACCCCACCTTTGAAAGGGAAAGTGCCTGGGTGCAAAGAACGATTCCAACTCAGTGTTGTTGTTCAGGACACATGCGATTCTGTTGAACAGTAGCGTTGGGTCGACTTTATATGTGCTTTGTCCCCTGATTTTCACTCTCTTACTCTTGGCACCAATGATCATCACCTTGTCCTTACGATTTTCGTAGCTTGATATCTGTAAACTTCCTACCATGCATTCGTTTCGGATGCCGCTACTAGGCCGATTTGTACAGGTTAATCACAATAAACAGATGAACCAGAGACGATGCCAGTTGACAAGGAGACCAGGCAATTAATTAGTTTCATATCCAGCAAATGGTGATGTGCTTGCAGCCATCCAACAAAGATACATCTATCTTTATTGTCTCTTGACCTGGTACTTTGCTGTATGTCTTTATGTTGCTCTGATGTACCAGTGTGTACTCTGGTGAACTGTTCCAGTTCATCAAAGGTAGGAACACAGCGAGGAAGTGCATGAACCCATTTAGCCAATGTACTGTCTGTGATTCCACGTCCACGAGTCATTTCTCTAGATGTTTTCAGCTGCCGCATCAGGAACTTTTCAATAGTCTGATCAGAAAAAATTTCCACCCCAGAATGAATCCACACGGCGGACGGTGAAGTATCCCTTTTCTGCGAATTGTGTATATTCATTTCCTGGCATGGTTTGCTCTAGAGCTTCCATCTGTTGTAAATACAACCTGGCAGATTTGACATAGGGAAGATGTCCTGCAGCATGGAAATGTTGTATCAATTCCCTCACACATCTGAGATGGAGCTTCCAGTCTCCTGTCCTTTCAGCTGGAATGAAACATTGCAGAAGAGACACATTATTGTCGGATATACTGCAACCAAAGTTTCCCTATCCTACTTTGTCCTGCTGCCCGGTCAATGAGTTGTGAATGATCTGACTCTAACTGTTTGACACACTCCTTCTCAGGTACATCAGTCACCTTCTTGTCCTGGTTGAGGAGTGCACCATGCAGATTTGCTAAGTGGTCCTGTCTAAGATGCCAGGTTTACCCATCAACATGCAAATGAGGGCAGCTGAAGTAAGAATGTGAGCACGAAGAGAAGGGGAAAATGCATGACCAGATTGCATATGTATGACAGACCCTTTGGCATACACTGTCTCCCATAGCTCTGCAAGCACACTTCCGCCCATGACTTGGGCTATATGCTGCCGAGATATGACATGAGGAGGTGAACTCCACTAAGACGGTCAATTACTTTTCCTAGGTCTTGAGAAGAAGCTACAATCTCTGCTGCCTTGATGTACGAGGGCTGGTCAAATGTTACTGCATATATTCTTAAGTTATGTTTTCACATTGTGAATGTGCAAAGTATAGTGCCGTGTAGATGGTACTCGTACTGACCATTCTGCATTGCCACTTTCATGACACCACTCCATGAAGGACAAAGCTCATGTTGCTCAAGATGTCGATCTGTTCACGTGAGCCACACTTCCGGTGTTTATACACAGCTATTCCAACAATATTGGCAACAGAAATTACCTGGTCTACTAGCAGAGATGATATGGCATGTGCTATTGAGGTGCATTTCCTGTTTGAAACCGTGTGACTTTTGCCTTTGCGACATTGGTACTAATGTGTCTCCATTTTCAGTTCCATCTAATCCGGGCAGCTGACGTTGAGTACTCTTCACGGTTGCACATTGTCAGTCTGATGTCGTTAAGGATGATGGAAGCAGCCATATGTGTGCATGTATGTGTGGGTGGGTGTGTATACTTTAAGTATAAGAAGTATTTAATTATTTAATGAAAGGTTTATTTGTACTGATATGTATTTCAACGGTGCTTTTCTAGTATAGACATTTGATTGTATTCATAACGTATCTACTTTAATACAATGAGATAAAATTGGAAATGCTGGCCATTTGGGGTGCCATTTTGGATTTCGGGAAGGGCTCAAGTGGTTTTACTGCTACTTGTGTGTTTTAAAATTTGTTAATAAGTATTTGGTTGAGTTCCTTATGCTGAAAAACATATATTTAGACATTTAAATTTGGTATTTGGGTTATCTAGTTGCACAGTTATAAGAAATTCAGGAAATGGCGGCAAATTTGGGCGCCATTTTGGATTTCGGGATGGGCTAAAGTGATTTATAGCTACTTGTGTGTTTCAAAATTTATCAATATGTATTTTAATGAGTTCCGTATGCTTAAAAACATATATTTAGACATTTAAATTTTGTATTTGGGTTATCTAGTTGCAAAGTTATAAGAAATTCGGGAAATGGCGGCCATTTTGGACGCCATCTTGGATTGCGGAAAACGTTCAAGGAGGATTCATGAGGACTGTTAGTATGTTATTCTAGACATGTCCCCGGAGCTATCCTGAAAAAATCAGCTTGTTATGGAAAATGTCCAGGTTTAAGCCTATTTTGACCTAATGCTCTTGGCCTAGTAATGATATGGCTGGTATTCATTACGGAGGAAAAACGCCTTTGGTGATACCTTCCACACGCAAGACGGGTCGATGGAAATAACTTTTAGCTGTCAGACGACAAGGCTAGACCACATAGGTCCACTTCTGTGAGAGAATTCCTTGATGCAGAGGGGGTGTAGCAGATGCTATGGTCTGCCTGCTCCCCTGATATGAACCATATCGAGCATGCCGGGGTGCCTTAGGACGGATAATCAATGAGAGGGGATGTATTTGTCACTCTACAGGAGTTATCCCAGGCCCTGACTGAAGAGTGGGAAGCCCTCTCCATTGACAGCATCAACAAGCTAATATATGGACAGCATTCCACCACATCTGAACTCACTGATCTGTGTCGGGGGGGGGGCATGCTCAATATTAGTCAAAATTAGTGACTGGGTGAAACTTGAAAGTTCAATATGAAACATTTCTCTTCATGAAATCTCCTCGATTATATGTGTTTTCGTTAAAATGACCAACGTTGAAAATTGATACGAGACAGTATATTTTTATTCCTCCAAGCCCTATTTTGTTAAAACAAGAATATATAGTTTGGAAGAGATTGGTCAATAAAGTTCTGAAAAGAAATAAACTTTATCTGTGGTTTTATTCTTATTGTGATATGTTTGGCAGAGATTGATCAATAACTTTCTGAAGAGATAAAAAACTTTATCTGGACGGAATAGCAATTGGTATAGAAATTTTAAAATATATATCATGTCTTATAAACCTCAATTTAGAAATTTAGCCATCTGATTGGTGGAAATTGGAGTCGTGATTTTAGCCATTCCCGACTACCAGTCCATAGTCTTTTAAAAAATCCCCTCATGCTGCGATCCCCATTGGTTTATGTGTTAACATTGTCTTTGTGCGAGCGCGGACACCATACAGTGCTTTTTATTTGCGATTCCCAAATGATTGAAACTTTCAGTCATTATCCAGCGAAGATTTACAGATCAGTGTCTCAGATTTTCTGTGATGTTTCAACCAATCTTTACTCAATAAATGGATGAGGTAAGAATTCTTGATAGATTTTTGTTTCAATTTGGCATATTAAAGACATATCGACTGATTTAATATTCGAGGTCTGGCTGTACTCAGGCACGCCGAGGGGTCATGGCAGGATGTGCACGTTCCCTTGAGCCTATAAAACAGCCAGGCCTCTCAAAGCAGTCGATATATCTATACTAATCAGACGGCTGTGTCAACATTTGAGTCCCAAATTAAATGGCTATTATTCAGTTGTCCAAACCTGTTCTGGCTCATTAGTCAATTGATTGGATCTAGAAGGGGCCTGTTGGCTGAAGGATGCAGACACTGAATGATCCATAGTTGCGTGTAATATGAGACGAGACATGTAGTTACGTGCATCGTCTTTGTTCTCCCACTTTCTTAGTAATAATCTCATTTGACCTTTTAATAAAGTTGTCCTTCGTTCCTGGTGTTTCTGACCATATTCCGAAAACTGAAAAAATAAAAGTAAGAATGTAAACAAAGTTAGAGCTAGTAAATATTACATGTCATTTCTTCTTAATCCATGTAGGACGTTTTAGATAATTTGGCAAAACAACAAAATGAAAAAAATTAGAAAAGAATATGGCCCATCGATTACAAAAAATTATTTTAAATGTGAAATCAACAAACCTTAATCAGTAGTCAACACCAAATTGATGTTGATGTATACATTTTGTAAGAATGTTATATATCTAAGATATTGTTCTGAGATTGAGGAGATTTAAAAACTCTGTTAACAATGTAATGGTGCAACAAAATATCCACTCCCTCTCTCTGTTTTTTGGCTTTTCTGGCTTTAATTGCTTCTCTAAGATTTTGCGCATATTGCCTTGACAACAAGCGTGTTTCATTTTTGTGTGCATTTCTTGTACTCAATGAAGAAGCCCTTTTGGGCAGAATTTGTTGCACCACTACATTGTCAACCAAGTATTTTTATTTTGTGTTGAATCTTTCTATATATTTATACATGTACATGTATATACTATATACACGCATACATACATGTACACATACATTTATGCATAAATACAACTTTATATATATATATATATCGCTGAACAATAAAACTAACAACATTATTTTCATAGAATGATATAGAGGAGTTTTAACTTGTTATTAGCCTCTTTAGTTCCCTGAAATGAAGAAATAATAAATGAAACAATTTCATTCTTGATATTATGGGATATTAAACAACATGAACCATCCCCTCCACATTCTCTAGAATTCCAGACGAAAGACTAAAAATCAATTTTACTGGGCCTTAGCTCCAATCGGTAGGGAAACCACCATGACTATGTAGTGTCTGTGGTTGGCAAAATATTCTGTGTCCCAATGACCTGTAGCTGGGGTGAAATAAATCTATGGAATAAAAAGAGATATGGAAACTAAAATTGTATCTTACGATGTCCTTTTGCTGGATATCGGGCATTGCCAGCAGAATTTCACATATGTCTCTTAATCTGCCGACAGGAATATTATCTAGTTTACCAAGAATATATTCAACATCTCCAAGAACTTCATTTCGGACGCCATTACGACACTGGGATATAGGGAGCAATAGAGAGAAAGAAAACCAAAGAAAAGATTGTTGACACATCTAGACTAAGATAAGCATGGGTATTAAAAATATCTCTATAGTAAGGCCTAAAAAAGATGTTGTATTGCCATATGCGACCGACCCCAAAATCTTGAATTCTACAGTCAGCTTTCTTTTCTTTTTTTTACAGTTTTTTAGAGAAAAAATGTATTAAAGGCCCACTGCACTACTGGTAGCTACTTGCGCCCTCTATATAACAAACAATGCCTAATCGGTGACCATTGGTCCCCCATGATCCTCTTTTTCTTATGTTAACTGAGAGCTGAGTTGATGAGATAACCACCTGTCCAGTGACCTTGCAGAGCGGTCTAATCCCTCCTGTAAACTATGGCAGATAAGCTTTAAAGCATCCAAAACTGAAAAAATATCTGCCCAAAGAAGGAGTAAAAACAAAAAAAAAGGGTTTTCGACCGACCATCCCATTTTTGTTTTGACACCTACAGTGTAAAGGGCAGTACAACATTTTGTTTTTCAAGGCCTAATGGCTGATTTACAATATATGAAGATTTTTTTTTTAATGGCATGCGAGAAACTTACAGTCTCAAATGTGTACAAAATCGAATTTAATTTTTTTTTTTAAATGTTCACTTTAATTTTTTTAAATACATAACAATGATACTTGACATAAAATCTATGATCTGTTTCTTCCTCTTTTTTGTAGTTAAGGGTAAGTTTTCAACACTAGGGATTACGTCATCAATATGGCTAAGATTAGGAGTAAAATTCACTACCTTCTTTAAAGATGCAGAATATTTGCCATCGTTTCCTTCACTCAACTTTATAAGAGAATTTAAGACTTTTTTCATGCGATTCCCGACTTGGTGTTCTATGCTGGTGGCAAACACCCTATTCAGATCATCTATTAGCACCGGTCCTACAAGCGACAGTTGTGTTTCTCGTGTTTCTCCTGTTTCTGAGGTCTGTAACATAAGGCAGAAAATACGGTTATAATAATAATGATAACAATAATTTTTTAGTCCACTCCAAATTTTATGAAACCGAAAATGGAAATTCTTTTTGCCCAATTGATCGTGAGCCCGGCAGCCACTGAGCAGCGCCAGATCGACGTTGCTCTATCCCCTTATTGTTGAACGCCAAACAAGGTAGCAGCAACTCCCGTCTTTTAACGTATTTTGGTATGACGCGGCGGGGGTTCGAACTCACGACCTCCCGGTTGTGAGGCGAACGCTCTACTGACTGAGCCAACACACCGGTATACATGTAGATTAGTTCAACCATCTGATGATATACTCAAAACAGGGTCTTCTGAACATTATTAACTTTTTCAGCTCTTTTTATTTTTGTTCATCCAATGTCCTAAGCATGACTGCACTGACGCTTTGATTTTCAATGTGCCATTCTGTTTCAAATTGATGCAATATAAAAATGACATATATGTTTGTGAAAATAGCATTATATTTTCCCCAAATATCGATAATTGTGACAACCTTTTCCTTGTAGAAGATTTGATGTATTAATAATGTAGCTTTAACAAATAGGGCAAATGATTTTAAAAAAAGTTAAATCAGGTAGACATATGATAAGAGTGTACTTAACAATGCCTGGGATGCATTTTAACTTTCTTCTGGTCTGTCATGCTCCTCACCTAGGCCGGGTCTCAATCCTAATTCTTCCCGTTTTAGCCACTTGGGTGTCCATGATATGTCACTTGTGCCAATGACTAGTAGGTCTTGACTTTGTTCTAGAAATGGATTCCCTATCTCTTTCAGTACTGTCACAAATGCATTAACATCCCTCAGGAATACTGCCTGCACTCCAAGTTGCTGGCCATGGTGATGTTGTCGAGTGTTAGCAGAACCGTTATTTGGCTTTATGGACTGTTCCTCAAACTTTGTAGTGATCCTTTAAATTACTTAGAACCAAATAAAAGTAACTTAAAAAAGAACTTACCTGTATTATTGAGCAGTAATGGAAAGGAACAGTTTTCCTGACTTGAATTAAGGTGTTTGCCGTATACTGCCTAGCTGCCCACTGACCATGTTATGCATAGGGTCAGTTACAAGACAAATAATGGTTTGGTACTATAATTAGTGAAATAAACTAACTGAAAGGGATTAAGTTGGGGGCATATTCAGGGGAACCATTCCTAAAGAAATTTGAGAACATAGGGGTAAAGAAATAGCAAATAAATGGGAAAACTGTTTTTATATATTTAAAACTTGCTATTTTTTAATCAATTTTGACCTTGCTCTTGACCTACATGCAAAACCCTGAGTTCTGGCGATCTCAAAAATGTTACCAAATGAATTGGCATTCTCAAGTTAGTTGGAAATGACACCTTAAACGGGTTTCTGGACTATTGGTTCAAAAGTTAAAGATGAAGTTGAGTTCTGGCCATGCGATTGCATTGTGAAAGAAACGATGTGAAACCGACCAGAAAAGGTTCATCTAGCACATAAGAATTTGTGTGTATTGCAAGGTTCTGGAATCATCAAAATGATAAGAAACGTGGCCAATTCTTGGTAAAGTTACAAACACTTGCACAGAAAGATGTATATGGGACTACACGAACACGTGGCGTAAAAAGCCGGCCCCCGATTTTTACGATGTTACATGCATATTTAGAATATGAAGGCATTTGAAGAGCCATGCTTTTCAGGGTACATGTCTTAACTGATGTTCTTCCACACTTGCATAATAAAAATGAGTAATTCTCACAAATTATTTTTCACCTCTTCCCAGAACTCAACCTTCTCTTTAAGCGTCTTTGTACAATAAGAACATCCGGACAGGCGGCCATTTTGGATTTGACCTCTTAGGGTCATCAGAGGTCAAATCAAACTGTGAAATAAACTAACTGAAAGGGATTAAGGTGGGGGACTATGCAGGGGAACCATTTCTAAAGAAATTTGAGAACATAGGGGAGAACAAATGACAAATAAATGGGAAAACTTGTTATAACCATTCAAAACTTGCTATTTTTTAGTCAATTTTGACCTTGACCTTGACCTACATTCAAAACCCTGAATTCTGGCGATCTCAAAAGTGTTACCAAATGAATTGGCATCCCCAAGTTAGTTGGAAATGACACTTTAAGTGTTTTTCTGGACTTTTCTCAAAAAGTGCACAATTTTCATTATAATGGGAGCTTATCCGCTGTACTACTCGAGGTTCCAACTCGGCTAAGTGGGAGCCCTGCTTTACACAGTTAATCAAATATGCATTGATTATTTATTCAAAGCGGATTAGTCTCATTGACTTCTCCTTGACTTGTACCAAATGCTAGTACTAGAAATCACGATAACAGAGTCCCAACCACTTTCTGTTAGCATGACTGTGTACCAGATAAACACCGGACGCAGCCGAATGTTTCCTCTATATGTGAAGTCGCAGATCAGCGTTACCAGTGAAAAAATACGATTATGCTAGGGGAGCAGCGAAAATTATGCCAAACCCCCCAGACATCGACTTTTTCAGGAAATATTGTGCGCCGACCCAGTCAGCCGCTGAATAAGCAGGGGGGGGGGGGGGGGTATGAAGCAATTTTTTTTCGGTCCAATATTTAGCGGCGGCTTAGAAAAACAATATAGAAAAGTGGAATGATTTACCACCATAGCTATTAATTATGCCAGGAAGCATAATGATGATCTGTCAACGTTGTCGCAGATACAGTGTAGAATCGACTCTGCCTTGGTTGGTTGAGTTTAGTGAACAGATAACCAAATTAAGACTATTTGCTCACGCTTTCCAAAGAAATTACAATGGCTAGAATTCTATAGAAAATCCTTGGCATTCTAGGGAAGTGAGAAATTGAATGGATGCCATTCGCAATCGCAGGGGCGGATCCAGCCGGCGACGAGGGAGAGGACTCAATTCGTGAGGAAAAAAAAGTGTGTGTATGTGTAGGGGGGGGGGGGGGGTAATGAGCACTAAACAAAATAAAATATTTTGACTCGACGGGAAGGGGAGGGGGGTAGTGAGCACTATTTGTTTACACCCCCCCCCCCCCCAACCCCCCTTTATTGTAAAGTTTAAGATTTGAATAAAATCAGTGAAAATTTGAACAAAATCGTGCAAGGAATAAGGAAGTAAGAGCTTTTTGAAATGACTAGTCACTAGAGGGCGGTATTCAATTTGATGACATCATCAAAAAAAAATATTAGATTCCTTCTCTCACGTATCTGGATTAAAAATGAATAGGGACAAAACACAAATTATGAAGCTTGGTTCTTCTAGTCACAGTAATGAAAATTTGACCGGTATAACATTGGGTAAGATGGTTTCTCTGGTAAAAGTTCTTGGAATATACTTCTCTTTGGATATTAATGTTAAAGAAGAAATGAATTATAAGGAAATACTGAGCAAAATAAAAAGATTGTTAGGGTGGTGGAAGCAACGGGATTTAACACTTTTGGGGAAAATTAAATTGGTTAAAATGTTTGCAATCTCTAAATTACTATATGTGACTTCTATAATGTCGGTACCACCAAGTGTTTTCAAAGAAGTTGAAAAGATATGTTTCAATTTTATATGGAATGGACATGATAAGATAAAAAGGAATATTTTATATTTGAATTATGATAAAGGGGGTTTGAAAATGTTGAATTTCAAGTACATGATCTATGCACAGCGTGTAGTGTGGATTAAGAAACTGCTTGGTGGCAATAATGACATGAAATGGAAACAATTTTTCGAATATATATTCAGAACGGTAGGAGGAAAGTTAATATTTTTTTGCAATTATAATCCCAAAACAATCAATATTAAGGCACCCAATCTATACTTGGATTTTTTGAACATCTGGAATTATCTAAAGGAGAAGGAATATATTGTAAAAGAAACACATAATGAAAATCAAATTATCTTTAACAATACTTTTATTGAAGGTAGGATAATTCCTTTTAATGCAAAATTATTTCATGTGAACATTTTTCAAGTTAAACATTTGACGGACGCAGAAGGTGATATGAGATCAGGGGACTATTTCATAAGGAAAGGTCTTAATGTAGACGATCTGTTTTTGCTTAATGATCTATACACCAAATTGCCAGCTGCCTGGAAGATTAAGAGAATTTGCAGAGGGAGAGATGATACTCTAAATGACACTGTTGATCTTTCCAACATTAACTTTATCATTAACAAAACAGTATATTCTTTTGAGTCTGTCTCTTCCAAAATGCTCTATAACATTTTTATTGCTATAATACAAGATGCATTTGCTTTTAAACAAACATCCAGAAGTAATAGCTTTAAATCTAGATAAGTCGGAAACTACAACATGTTTCTCAATCCCCAGATTTTCCACTCTAGATGGGAAGTTAAGGGAATTTCAGTATAAACTTTTACATAACATCATATTTTGTAATGATAAATTGTATCTTTTTGGTTTAACACAGTCAAATTTATGTTCCTTTTGTAGAAAAGAAGTAGAAACCTATCGTCATATCTTCTTTGAATGTTCTGAAGGGACCAGAATATGGAATGAGATGGGAAATAGTTTAAAGATGTTTCAGTTTCTTAATATGCAATGGATTGATGTGTTGCTTGGTTTCAGAAAAAAAATGAAAGATAATATATTGTTAAATCATGTATTGATTATAGTCAAATATATGATTTACAGTAATCGTAAAAATGGAAAGTTCCCAACTAGTAAAGAAATATGTAAGGCTGTAGAGAACTCAAAAAAAGTTGAACATGAAAAAGCAAAATTAAAGGACAAACTGCCAATACATTATCAAAAATGGGAAAATTTTACCCCTTAAGGCAGGGGAGCTGATTGTATAATAATTCCTGTTTCCTGTTCACTCACTCACTTTCCCATCGATCCGGACATTTATCTGCTATCGTGTTTGCTTGTTTTTTTATATTTCATATTTATATATTTTTTAAATAACGGTATAGTTACAGACCTCCACTGATACAAGACCCTTATATAGTTATCATGAAAAATGCACCGTATTAGTATATGTAAATATAACAAATGTTGTCATCATGGGTTATGAAGCAGCACCTTCACCTTATACTTTTTGTTTATAAAAGAAAACCTTTGTTCAGATTGCTTAATTTATATTGAACTAATTAATTTGCATATTATGTTGTAAAAATTGTTCCTTTTTATAATGTTGTATTCAAGTATTACCGTCACCTTTTCCTTTTTAAAGGAATTGGGGCACATTCTGTACACTTGTTTGAATGTGTACTATATTAGTTTGGATACTTATGGAAAATATTTTTTAAATATGTCTGTGTTTATAATGTATGAGACAATGTACTACATGTATGTTTATACTGTAAGAACAGTTGTGTTCCTATTCATCATTTTGTATAATTATGAAGATCTGAAAAAAGGCAAAAAAGCTTTTAAAAAAAAAAAAAAAAAAAAAAAAATCTGTGAACAACTCTCCATACCTTTTGTACATAAAATTTCACATTTTTTTTTGTTTTCTTCGTATTTATTTGTGTTCTTGATCCGACTTCATAATATGTAAAGTAAAATATCATTCTGCATTCTATATCTTGCTTTCAGGTCTCCCCCTCCCGCGCGAACCGCAGAAGCTTTTGACGTATCATTAAATTATGAGAAAGGAAGACGATTCATCGTACCGTTGTTGGCTCTTAATCCTTGTTTGAATTTAGTTTCTCCGAAAATGTTAAACCTCTGATTTCTTTAGCTGATATTATAGAAAAGTGAAACTTCGGGACAATACAAGTATTGTAGTTGTAGTCACTCTCGAAGTCGGCACAGCGGATAAAAAGTCACAGTTCGTAGGGAAAGAAACTTGTCGGCCGACCGACAATATTCATCTCACCGACTTCAAACTTTTGGATATATAGTACATGAGGATCGAGCAAGAATACCGACACAGCTGACCCGACACAGCAACACATTTACCCGTGTCTTTCTTGCTCCCCTCGACGCGACGACTTCACCCAACAACCCCCTTCTCACTTTTACTCCCACTCCTCCTCTCTCAGTCTCTTACCTCCCCTCTCTCCTCTCTTTCATCCCCTGTTTCTTTTGTTTCCCTTTTCTGTTTTTTCTTCTTTTTTCCCCTTTCTTTCTTTTCTTTCTTTTCCTTTCTTTCCTCTTCTCCCTCTTTTTCTTTTTTCTCTTTTCTTTCCTTTCTTTCTTTTCTTTTCCTTTCTTTCTTTTCTTTTCCTTTTCTTTTTTTTCTCTCCCTTTCTCTCTCTTTTTCCCCCTCCCCCTTTTCTCTTTTTTTCCGACGGCAGCGCAATTTTACCGACAATATCCCGACAGGTGGGGGGGGGGGTGTCGCACTCCCCACCCCCCCCCCCCCCCCCCCCCCCACCCCTTTGGCGACGCCCCTGATTGTGTACCGTTTCTCGCTAAGACTCTTTGCACGGCTTAACGAAGATTCATGCCATTTTCTACTTTTTCAGTAAGATCAGACATAATTTCATGATTGATGTCAGCTCTTCCAAGGTTCATTCTGAAATGCTTTGTGACCACTAAGGACCTACTCGTCAGTGTGTTTGCTGTGTATGGTGATGTGCGTGTGTGGTGTCTGTGTGTGTTTGTGTGAGAGTATTTGTATGTTCTATATTCTGTAGCTTAGTATTTTCATCCATTGTATAATCATACGTAACATTCTTTTTACTGTAAATGTATGTATTTTGTTATAGGGCCCCGCTCACAAGCTTAGCTTCTAAAGGGGTCCTAAAACCATTCAGTTTATGATGTAATCAAGTTAGAATATGTTGATTGATGTACTATTACCAGTCTCTTTTTTATGTATCAGATTATATCATGCTTTGTATGGTTTTGAATAAAATGAACTGAACTGAACTGAACATGCTCTGCTGTAAGAAGATGGAGTAAAGATCGACAAAGGTGCGTTTGACGGCCCATAGAACTTCACGAGAGCCTTTTCATTAGCTTCTTCTTCATCCATACCAGCGGAGATATATTTTTGATATTTTTCGTCCCTGATCAGACCCTCGGTGTTTTTTTCATGGCCTGTTCTAACCATTCTTGATAAGCAAGGTCGTCTTCAGGTTCTTTCATGTTAGGTGTCTCTGACTTTGACGATTCATCCTCTCCTTCACTCTCTGAATCACTTGTTTCAACATCATCGCTATAGATTCTACAACTCTTTGCTTTTTAGAGGGTGGTTCGGAGAAATCATCTTCACTCGCTTCTTCACCGGCGTTGGGATCTTCAGTCTCGTATCCATGATCTTTCATATCAGGATGTACATTCTGTTCGTGCCTCTTCATGTCGAACTTGCGACTATAGGTCATATCGCATAGTGAACAAGCGTAACGCTTGGACATATCGAAAGTATTCGTGTTGACACGATGATGTTTAACTCAGATTTGATACAAAGGAAATTGAATCTTTATAATTATAGTTTTTCATATTATGTTGTTATTTGATACGTAATGCCGTAGATTTACGCAGTAACATCGTCAAAATTCACTTCGAAACACGTGTTGTAAGTCACTTTTTGCTCGAAAAAAAAGAAGTCCAACTAGACATATAACTAAACTAAACTATATTTGAAAACAAAATAGAGCAAAAATAAGCGAATTACTGCTTAAAAATTCTTAAAAAACAATATCATGTAGATTCATTACGTGAACGAAATTCACCTTCTATAGTCATAACACGCAAATTATGAAGTTTCTGACATGAGGCCTTTAATCGAAATATTTACTCTGATGACGTCATCAAAATGAAAAATGGTTATAATTGAACTTGTAGAGAATTATCTTAGCTACAACATATCGAAAATTTGAAGAAAATCGATCAATATATACAGAGATACAATCAATTTTCCATAAATATGCTGACGTCATAATATGCAAATTCGTATTTTGAGTTCCAAGGCCATTGTGATGATGTCACGATACACTTAATGGCCAAACTAGACATGGAATCATATTTCCGACTCATACTCTATCTTAATATGAAAAAAATTGAGGATCCCGGTGCATTCCAAAGAGCTATAACGGATTTTGTATAGGCATGTTTTTGCCCATATATGCTATGTATTAAAAGACCTCGCGCGCACTGACATTTATCTTGAATTTACGCTCATCTTGTTAATAATGGTCATAAAGAGATAAACATGGAATCAAATTCCTTGAAAAAAATATGAGAAATATCATGAAAGAAAAAAAAATTGCGATTCTATGTTTTTTAATGGTGTTACGCGCGAAAACGCGCGCGCATGCTCGTACGCGCGATTTTTTATAAAATGCTTAAAATGACCTGAAACGTATGCAAAATAAATTTGAGACGAATTTGAGCATTTAAAAATTTTGCGCGCGCACTGACGCGCGGACGTACGAGCACGCGCGCGTTTTTTGACCTGAAATTGACCGGACTGATATTGACCTAGATCATGATAAATATGAATGAGATATTACTTTTGGTTATGAAGATATGACCATAAGTTGATTTTCAAAATTTTTCACAAAATGGCGCCTAGATGACGTCATCAGTCAAGGTCAAGGTCGAAAAATTTGCTGTCTTTTGTGAATATGCATATACATATGTGTGTTAAATTTTAAGATATTTGATTGAGCCATTTTCAAATTATCTTGAACACAAAAAAGTGGGTCGAAATAAGAAAAATAAACTAGACATATAATACTTGTTTGGAACAAGTATAGGTGGGCTGGCAACTAAATTTGAGACAAAATAGAGCAAAAATAAGCGAGATACTGCTTAAAAATTCTTAAAAAACAATATCGTGTAGATTCATTATGTGACCGAAATTCACCTTTTATGGGCATAACACGCATATGAAATTTCTGACATGAGGCCTTTAATCGAAATTCATACTATGATGACGTCATCAAAATGAAAAATGGTTATTATTAAGCTTGTAGAGAATTATCTCAACTACAACATATCGACATTTGGAAGAAAATCGATCAATTTTTACAGACATACAATCAATTTTCCATAAATATGCTGACGTCATAATATGCAAATTCATATTTTGTGTTCCAAGGCCATTAAGGTGATGTCAAGATTCACTTAATGGCCAAATGAGACATGGAATCATATCTTCGACTCATACTCTATCTAAATATGAACAAAAATTGAAGGTCACGGTTCATTCCAAAGAGCTATAATGGATTTTGTATAGGCATGTTTTTGCCCATATATGCTATGTATTAAAAGAGCTCGCGCGCACTGACATTTATCTTGAATTGACGCTCATCTTGTTATTAATGGTCATAAAGAGATAAACATGGTATCAAATTCCTTGAAAAAATATAATAAATATCATGAAGAAAAAAAAATGGCGATTCTATGTTGTGTAATGGTCTTACGCGCGAAAACGCGCGCGCATGCACTTACGCGCGATTTTTTATAAAATGCTTTAAATGACCTGAAACGTATGCAAAACAAATTTGAGACGATTTTGAGCATTTAAAAATTTTGCGCGCGCACTGACGCGCGGACGTACGCGGACGCGCGCGTTTTTTGACCTGAAATTGACCGGACACATATTGACCTTGATCGTGATAAATATGAATGAGAAATGAATTACCGTTATGAAAATATGATCATGAGTAAATTTTCAGAAAATTTCACAAAATGGCGCCTCGATGACGTCATCAATCAAGGTCAAGGTTGAAAACTTTGCTGTGCCTTGTTCATATGCTTATACATATGTGTACTAAATTTTAAGATATTTGATTGAGCTATTTTCAAATTATCTTGCACACAAAAAAGTGGGTCGAAATAAGAAAAATAAATAATAAAGAATAATAAAGGCAATTTTAACAAAATTATAAGGTGGTCTGTATTAGATACAGCCCACCTAACTAGACATATAATACTTGTTTGGAACAAGTATAGGTGGGCTGGTCAAACTGAACTTTGAGACAAAATAGAGCAAAAATAAGCGAGATACTGCTAAAAAAAACAATGTCATGTAGATTAAAGATGTACGAAATTCACCTTCAATAGGCATAACACGCTACTTAAGACATTTCTGATATGTGCCCTTTAATCGTAATTTTCACTATGATGACGTCATCAAAATGAAAAATGGTGACAACTGAGCTTGTAGAAAATTGTCTAAGCTACATCATATCGAAATTTGGAAGAAAATCGATAAATATTTACAGAGATACAATCAATTTTACATAAATATGCTGACTTC
This sequence comes from Strongylocentrotus droebachiensis, assembly GCA_035222895.1. Lineage (NCBI taxonomy): Eukaryota > Metazoa > Echinodermata > Echinoidea > Camarodonta > Strongylocentrotidae > Strongylocentrotus > Strongylocentrotus droebachiensis. Next base: position 258,831 of record JAVYIG010000520.1, on the reverse strand, counting down.
ATAATATGCAAATTCGTATTTTGAGATCCAAGGCCATTATGATGATGTCACGATACACTTAATGGCCAAATGAGACATGGAATCATATCTTCGACTCATACTCTATCTAAATATGAAAAAATTGAAGGTCACGGTTCATTCCAAAGAGCTATAATGGATTTTGTATAGGCATGTTTTTGCCCATATATGCTATGTATTAAAAGAGCTCGCGCGCACGGGCATTTTTCTTGAATTGACGCTCATCTTGTTAATAATGGTCATAAAGAGATAAACATGGAATCAAATTCCTTGAAAAAATATGAGAAATATCATGAAAGAAAAAAAAATGGCGATTCTATGTTGTGTAATGGTGTTACGCGCGAAAACGCGCGCGCATGCTCTTACGCGCGATTTTTTATAAAATGCTTAAAATGACCTGAAACGTAAGTAAAATAAATTTGAGACGATTTTGAGCATTTAAAAAATTTGCGCGCGCACTGACGCGCGGACATACGCGCACGCGCGCGTTTTTTGACCTGAAATTGACTGGACTGATATTGACCTTGATCATAATAAATATGAATGAGAAATACCTTTTGGTTAGGAAGATATGATCATGAGTTTATTTTCAGAAAATTTCACAAAATGGCGCCTAGATGACGTCATCAGTCAAGGTCAAGGTTGAAAACCTTACTGTGTTATCTCCATATGCCTATACATATGTGTGCCAAATTTCAAGGTATTTCATTCAACCATTTTCAAGTTATCTTGCTAACAAAAAAGTGGCGAGAATTAAGAAAAACTAGACATATAATACTTGTTTGGAACAAGTATAGGTGGGCTGGTCAACTAACATTTGAGACAAAATAGAGCAAAAATAAGCGACATACTGCTTACAAATTCTTAAAAGACAATATCATGTAGATTCATAACGTGAACTAAATTCACCTTCTATAGGCATAACACGCAAATTATGAAGTTTTTGACATGAGGCCTTTAATCAAAATTTTCACTATGATGACGTCATCAAAATGAAAAATGGTTATTACTGCGCCTGTAGAGAATTGTCTTAGCTACAACATATCGAAATTTTGAAGAAAATTGATCAATATTTACAGAGATACAATAAATTTTACATGAATATGCTGACGTCATAATATGCAAATTCGTATTTTGAGTTCCAAGGCCATTGTGATGATGTCACGATACACTTAATGGCCAAATGAGACATGGAATCATATTTCCGACTTATACTCTATCTTAATATGAAAAAAAAATGAGGATCCCGGTGCATTCCAAAGAGCTATAACGGATTTTGTATAGGCATGTTTTTGCCCATATATGCTATGTATTAAAAGACCTCGCGCGCACTGACACTTATCTTGAATTTACGCTCATCTTGTTAATAATGGTCATAAAGAGATAAACATGGAATCAAATTCCTTGAAAAAATATGAGAAATATCATGAAAGAAAAAAAAATGGCGATTCTATGTTTTTTAATGGTGTTACGCGCGAAAACGCGCGCGCATGCTCGTACGCGCGATTTTTTATAAAATGCTTAATATGACCTGAAACGTATGCAAAATAAATTTGAGACGATTTTGAGCATTTAAAAATTTTGCGCGCGCACTGACGCGCGGACGTACGCGCACGCGCGCGTTTTTTCACCTGAAATTAACCGGACTGATATTAACCTTAATCATGATAAATATGAATGAAAAATACCTTTTGGTTATGAAGATATGATCATGAGATGATTTTCAGAAAATTTCACAAAATGGCGCCTAGATGACGTCATCAGTCAAGGTCAAGGTTGAAAACCTTACCGTGTCTTGTCCATATGCCTATACATATGTGTGTAAAATATCAAAGCATTTGATTGAACTATTTCAAAGTTATCTTGCTAACAAAAAAGTGGCAAGAATTAAGAAAAATAAATAAATAATAAATAATAAATAAATAAATAAAGGCAATTTTAACAAAAATATAAGGTGGTCTGTATTAGATACAGCCCACCTGATAAATAAATAACTAGACATATAATACTTGTTTGGAACAAGTATAGGTGGGCTGGTCAACTAACATTTGAGACAAAATAGAGCAAAAATAAGCGACATACTGCTTACAAATTCTTAAAAGACAATATCATGTAGATTCATAACGTGAACTAAATTCACCTTCTATAGGCATAACACGCAAATTATGAAGTTTTTGACATGAGGCCTTTAATCAAAATTTTTACTATGATGACGTCATCAAAATAAAAAATGGTTATTACCGCGCTTGTAGAGAATTGTCTTAGCTACAACATATCGAAATTTTAAAGAAAATTAATCAATATTTACAGAGATACAATCAATTTTACATAAATATGCTGACGTCATAATATGCAAATTCGTATTTTGAGTTCCAAGGCCATTGTGATGATGTCACGATACACTTAATGGCCAAATGAGACATGGAATCATATTTCCGACTCATACTCTATCTTAATATGAAAAAAAATTGAGGATCCCGGTGCATTCCAAAGAGCTATAACGGATTTTGTATAGGCATGTTTTTGCCCATATATGCTATGTATTAAAAGACCTCGCGCGCACTGACATTTATCTTGAATTTACGCTCATCTTGTTAATAATGGTCATAAAGAGATAAACATGGTATCAAATTCCTTGTAAAAATATGAGAAATATCATGAAAGAAAAAAAAAGGGCGATTCTATGTTTTGTAATGGTGTTACGCACGAAAACGCGCGCGCATGCTCTTACGCGCGATTTTTTATAAAATGCTTAAAATGACCTGAAACGTATGCAAAAAAAATTTGAGACGATTTTGAGCATTTTAAATTTTTGCGCGCGCACTGACGCGCGGACGTACGCGCACGCGCGCGTTTTTTTACCTGAAATTGACCAAACTGATATTGACCTTGATCATGATAAATATGAATGAGAAATACCTTTTGGTTATGAAGATACGATCAAGAGTTTATTTTCAGAAAATTTCACAAAATGGCGCCTAGATGACGTCATCAGTCAAGGTCAAGGTTGAAAACCTTACCGTGTCTTGTCCATATGCCTATACATATGTGTGCCAAATATCAAAGTATTTGATTAAACCATTTTCAAGTTATCTTGCTAACAAAAAAGTGGCGAGAATTAAGAAAAATAAATAAACTAGACATATAATACTTGTTTGGAACAAGTATAGGTGGGCTGGTCAACTAAAATTTGAGACAAAATAGAGCAAAAATAAGCGACATACTGCTTACAAATTCTTAAAAGACAATATCATGTAGATTCATAACGTGAACTAAATTCACCTTCTATAGGCATAACACTCAAATTATGAAGTTTTTGACATGAGGCCTTTAACCAAAATTTTCACTATAATGACGTCATCAAAATGAAAAATAGTTATTACTGCGCTTGTAGAGAATTGTTTTAGCTACAACATATCGAAATTTTGAAGAAAATTGATCAATATTTACAGAGATACAATCAATTTTACATAAATATGCTGACGTCATAACATGCAAATTCGTATTTTGAGTTCCAAGGCCATTGTGATGATGTCACGATACACTTAATGGCCAAATGAGACATGGAATCATATTTCCGACTCATACTCTATCTAAATATGAAAAAAATTGAGGATTCCGGTGCATTCCAAAGAGCTATAACGGATTTTGTATAGGCATGTTTTTGCCCATATATGCTATGTATTAAAAGACCTCGCGCGCACTGACATTTATCTTGAATTTACGCTCATCTTGTTAATAATGGTCATAAAGAGATAAACATGGAATCAAATTCCTTGAAAAAATATGAGAAATATCATGAAAGAAAAAAAAATGGCGATTCTATGTTTTGTAATGGTGTTACGCGCGAAAACGCGCGCGCATGCTCGTACGCGCGATTTTTTATAAAATGCTTAAAATGACCTGAAACGTATGCAAAATAAATTTGAGACGATTTTGAGCATTTAAAAATTTTGCGCGCGCATTGACGCGCGGACGTACGCGCACGCGCGCGTTTTTTGACCTGAAATTGACTGGACTGATATTGACCTTGATCACAATAAATATGAATGAGAAATACCTTTTGGTTATGAAGATATGATCATGAGTTGATTTTCAGAAAATTTCACAAAATGGCGCCTAGATGACGTCATCAGTCAAGGTCAAGGTTGAAAACCTTACCTTGTTTTTTCCATATGCCTATACATATGTGTGCCAAATTTCAAGATATTTGGTTGAACCATTTCAAAGTTATCTTGTTAACAAAAAAGTGGTTCAAAATAAGAAAAATAAACTAGACATGTAATACTTGTTTGGAACAAGTATAGGTAGTATCCCTAACTTAAGGTTCATCTGTGAAAAAATTTAAAAGAAGCTAATTTCAACTGATTTGGGTAGGTATGGGTATGGACAACTACCAAAAAAAAGGGAGGAGGTATGGGGGTTGGGGAGAATTTTTTATTAGAGGTCAAAGGTCAATGACCTTTGCCTAAATACTAAAAATCGTATTTCAGCAACAAAATATGGTATAAAGATGATGTTGGTATCAAAATGCACAGAATTTTAAAAGAACATGACATAGAATAACTACTGACCCTTAGAATAAAATCTTGACCTTCGAAAATGAGGTCAAAGGTCAACAAACTATTTTATCTCTAAAATGTCATATTTATAACAGTAAAATTACCATATCATATAAAAATGGGCACAAACAAATCAAAGGGGCTTATTTCAACTTATTTTGGCGGATATGGGGGGTATGGGGGTTATTATTTATTCCAAGAGCAGAGGGGGAGGGGTAAATTTCCTTTCTGAGGGTCAAAGGTCATTGACCTTGCACTAAAACACTATACATTGTATCTCATCAACAAAATTAGGTATATAGATGATCTTGGTGTCAAAATGCACAGGATTATGGAAGAAGATGACATAGAATAACTACTGACCCTTAGAATAAAATCCTGACCTCCAAAAAAGAGGTCAAAGGTATAAATATATATGTTTTATCACTAAAATGTCCTATTTGTAACAGGAAAGTGATGATATTATGTAAAAATGAGCACAAACAAATCAAAGAGGCTAATTTCAACTTAATGTGGCTGGAATGGGGGTTATTATTTATTCCAAGAGAGGAGGGGGAATTTTCCTTTTTGAGTGTCAAAGGTCATTGACCCTGCACAAAAACACTAGAAATTGTATTTCAGCAAAAGCATACATGTTCTACATAGGCCTCAATGATCTTGGTGTCAAAATACACAGATTGAATTATACTGGGAGATAAACAAAATATGAAATGGATTCTTTACCACGAAAAAATACGAGGTTGGAGGACAAAATGAGCAGAGGGGGGGGGGGGGTTAAAGTTCATTAGTGTCAATTAGTTTGTGTTTGTAAAGTATATTTACAATTTGCAGATACTACTCACAGCTTAGAACTTACAGTAACTATTGGCAACACAATACAAATTAATAATACTCAGTCTGTATCCTCTTCATCGCTACCTATTAACTTCTTCTGCATCTATGCTTTCTGTTCCATTGGAGCAATGTCCACAGCACATACAGATATACATGACATGCCAGCTTTCATGCAGCTGCATTTCATGTTTTGACACTGCCTCTCCCCTTCTTTGCTGTTGCAAAAAATTCCTTTAAGAAGGTTGTAAGGCGCGATACCAACAGACAGCATCTTTGGTCTGAGTTTTCAAGAATAGTGGTGTCAAGATGCTTCCATACCACGACTTGAAGGGTTACTATTATTAAGGAGAGGAGTTTGGTGCACCTTGCAGAGACACCTGTATACAGCAGAGAAAGTGATGTTGACTCTCATTAAGAACCAGTGGCATTGCATAGAATAATTGACATAGAATATTTTTTAAAACGGCAGAGCTGACTGGCTGTCCAATTTATTAACACGAGAACATATTTCATTTGAAAAGTCGAGACTTAACTTTTGAACACTCCTGTAAAATAACAAAATTACCGAGAAGGATATGTGAAATATATAATGAGGACTTTTCAGAATCAGGAAAGCTTCAGATGTTGCACAGAAAGGGATATTAGAATCTAATAAAGCAGTGTAGATGTATCAACAGCTCTTCATTATTAGAGCGATTGGAACGAAAATGGACAAGCAACACTCCTATGATAGTCTCTCGTAGATGCCGAAACCTTTTCTTGCAAAAGGAGCTGACCCCGGTCCAAACATTTCTCTTCACAATGGATCGCATGATGAGGAAACCCCCAAAACACGAATTTGGCAATATGCTCAAGGAAACAGCTACAAAAGTTGACTTGGACAAAAACAGCAAGATGCATGTTGTTGATGGAGGGTGGTTACTTTATCAGGAAAATGTCCAGCGGTGCAACCATCAAGACTTTAGTTGATACATATGTCAGGTATATGTTCAAAACAAATTCAAGGGTGCTGTTTGATGGCTACGGGCAAGAATTGTAAACGAAAGATCATGAACATATGCGGCGCCTGGTTGGGAAGAAGGTTTCTTCGGACACGAGTGTCACACCGGACTATATTATGTGACAGAAAGGTTTTCCTGGCAAATGAGAAGAACAAAGGAGCCTTAATCACAATGATATCTGCAGGGATGCCAGTTGTTGTTGTTGTCCAATGTTACACCAATATTTTGATATTGCTCTGCTATCATATAGGCCTATCCATAATACTCATTTGTATTTCCAAGCAGGCTTTGATGGTCTTTACGACATCTGTAGCATAGACAAAGAAGAGTTCCTCTTCAAGTACGGCTGGTCTGGAAACGACACTGTTTCATGCATTCATGGACATACCAAATGTGCTCTCTACAAATGCAGATTTCCTGCCAGTGTCATTACTGCATTCACAAGTAACACTTTAACCGACTCCACAATTTGAACAGCTGGGTTAAAAGTAATGCATATCGCATAATTATGGCTCTGTGATACTCCCCTAGAAAAGTCTTGCCTATGAAGTTCAGGAAGCAAGCAGCCAATGGCAAAATCGATCCTGACCGCCTTCCACCAACGGAAGATGCAACAGCTCAACATTCCCTTCGTGTCGATCTTCAAGATGTGGTATGGAAGCATCTTGAAACCTCTTTTCTTGATCCCAAAGGAAAATGGGAGTTAGGTTCCAATAGAAAACTCAGACCAAAGATGCTGTCTGTTGATATTGGGCCATATAACCTTCTTACAGGAATTTGCTGCAACTGCAAAGAAGGGGAGAGGCAGTGTCAAAACATGAAATGCAGCTGCATGAAAGCTGGCATGTCATGTATATCTGTATGTGCTGTGGACATTGCTCCAATGGAACAGAAAGCATAGATGCAGACAAATTTAATCGGTAGCGATGAAGAGGATACAGACTGAGTATTATTAGTTTGTATTGTGTTGCCAATAGTTACTGTAATTTCTAAGTTGTTTGTAGAATCTGCAAATTGTACATATACTTAACATACACAAACTAATTAACACTAATGAACTTTAACCCCCCTTCACCCCCCTCCCCCCCCCCCTGCCCATTTTGACCTTTTACATCATATTTTGGTGTTGAAGAATCCATTTCATATTTTGTTTATCTCCCAGTATAATTCTGTAAAACATGCTGTTGCTGAAATACAATTTATAGTGTCTTAGTGTAGGGTCAATGACCTTTGACCCTCAAAAAGTAAATTTCCCCCTCCTCCTCTCTTTTAGCAATAAACAATTACCCTCATTCCCGCCACATTAGGTTAAAATTAGCCCCTTCAATTTGTTTGTGCTCGTTATAACATAATATTGTTATTTTCCTGTTAGTAATAAGACATTTTAGTGATAAATCATATATTTTTTACCTTTGTCCTCATTTTTGGAGGTCAGGATTTTATTCCAATGGTCAGTAGTTATTCTATGTCATCTTCTTTTGTAATTCTGTGCATTTTGACACCAAGATCATCTACATACCTTATTTTGTTGCTGAGATATAATGTATAGTGTTTTGGTGCCAGGTCAATGACCTTTGACCCTAAGAAAGGAAATTTACCCTTCCCCCTCTGCTCTTGGAATAAATAATAACCCCCATACCCCCATATCCGCCAAAATAAGTTGAAATTAGCCTCTTTGATTTGTTTGTGCTTATTTTTATATGATATGGTAACTTTACTGTTATAAATATGACATTTGAGAGATAAAATAGTTTTTTGACCTTTGACCTCATTTTCGGAGGACAAGATTTTATTCTAAGGGTCAGTAGTTATTCTATTTCACGTTCATTCTTAATCCTGTGCATTTTGACACCAAGATCATCTATATACCATATTTTGTTGCTGAAATACGATTTTTAGTGATTTAGGCAGAGGTCATTGACCTTTGACCTCTAATAAAAAATTCTCCCCAACCCCCATACCTCCTCCCTTTTTTTTGGTAGTTGTCCATACCCATACCTACCCAAATCAGTTGAAATTAGCTTCTTTTAAATTTTTTCACAGATTGGCTCAATATGTGGCTAATTTAGGGTTACTAAGGTGGGCTGGTCAACTAAAATTTGAGACAAAACAGAGAGAAAAGAAGCGAGATACTGCTTTAAAATTCTTATAAAACAATATCATGTAGATTCATGACGTGAACGAAATTCACCTTCTATGGGCATAACACGCATATTATGAAATTTCTGACATGAGGCCTTTAATCGAAATTCTCACTATGATGAGGTCATCAAAATGAAAAATGGTTAAATCTGAGATTGTAGAAAACTGTCTTAGCTACAACATATCGAAATTTTGAAGAAAATCGATCAATATTTATACAGAGATACAATCAATTTTACATAAATATCCTTAAGTCATAATATGCAAATTCGTATTTTGAGTTCCAAGGCCATTAAGATGATGTCACGATACACTTAATGGCCAAATGAGACATGAAATCATATCTCCGACTCATTCTCTATCAAAATATGAAAAAGAATTGAGGGTCTCGGTGCCTTCCAAAGAGCTATAATGGATTTTGTATAGGCATGTTTTTGCCCATGTATGTTGTGTATAACAAGAGTCGCGCGCACGGACATTTATGTTAAGCGGACGCTCATTCCGTTATTAATAGTTATAAAGAGATAAAGATGGAATCAATTTGTTTGTAAAATATGTGAAATATCATGAAAGAAAAAAAATGGCGATTCTATGTTGTGTAATGGTGTTACGCGCGAAAACGCGCGCGCATGCGCGTGTGCGCGATTTTTTATAAAATGCTTAAAATGACCTGAAACGTATGCAAAAATAATTTAAGACGATTTTGAGCATTTTGAATTTTTGCGCGCGCACTGACGCGCGGACGTACGCGCACGTGCGCGTTTTTTGACCTGAAATTGACCGGACTGATATTGACCTTCATCATGATAAATATGAATGAGAAATAACTTTTGGTTATGAAGATATGATCATGAGTTGATTTTCAGAAAATTTTACAAAATGGCGCCTAGATGACGTCATCAGTCAAGGTCAAGGTTGAAAACCTTACCGCGTTTTGTCCATATGCCTATACATATGTGTGCTAAATTTCAAGGTATTTGATTGAACCATTTCAAAGTTATCTGGTTAACAAAAAAGTGGGTCAAAATAAGAAAAATAAATAATAAATAAATAATAATAAAGGCAATTTTAACAACATTATAAGGTGGTCTGTATTAGATACAGCCCACCTGACTAGACATATAATACTTGTTTGGAACAAGTATAGGTGGGCTGGTCAACTAACATTTGAGACAAAATAGAGCAAAAATAAGCGACATACTGCTTACAAATTCTTAAAAAACAATATCATGTAGATTCATAACGTGAACTAAATTCACCTTCTATAGGCATAACACGCAAATTATGAAGTTTTTGACATGAGGCCTTTAATCAAAATTTTCACTATGATGACGTCATCAAAATGAAAAATGGTTATTACTGCGCTCGTAGAGAATTGTCTTAGCTACAACATATCGAAATTTTGAAGAAAATTGATCAATATTTACAGAGATACAATCAATTTTACATAAATATGCTGACGTCATAATATGCAAATTCGTATTTTGAGTTCCAAGGCCATTGTGATGATGTCACGATACACTTAATGGCCAAATGAGACATGGAATCATATTTCCGACTCATACTCTATCTTAATATGAAAAAAAATTGAGGATCCCGGTACATTCCAAAGAGCTATAACGGATTTTGTATAGGCATGTTTTTGCCCATATATGCTATGTATTAAAAGACCTCGCGCGCACTGACATTTATCTTGAATTTACGCTCATCTTGTTAATAATGGTCATAAAGAGATAAACATGGAATCAAATTCCTTGAAAAAATATGAGAAATATCATGAAAGAAAAAAAAATGGCGATTCTATGTTTTTTAATGGTGTTACGCGCGAAAACGCGCGCGCATGCTCTTACGCGCGATTTTTTATAAAATGCTTAAAATGACCTGAAACGTATGCAAAATAAATTTGAGACGATTTTGAGCATTTAAAAATTTTGCGCGCGCATTGACGCGCGGACGTACGCGCACGCCCGCGTTTTTTGACCTGAAATTGACTGGACTGATATTGACCTTGATCATAATAAATATGAATGAGAAATACCTTTCGGTTAGGAAGATATGATCATGAGTTTATTTTCAGAAAATTTCACAAAATGGCGCCTAGATGACGTCATCAGTCAAGGTCAAGGTTGAAAACCTTACTGTGTTTTCTCCATATGCCTATACATATGTGTGCTAAATTTCAAGGTATTTCATTCAACCATTTTCAAGTTATCTTGCTAACAAAAAAGTGGCGAGAATTAAGAAAAATAAATAAATAATAAATAAAGACGATTTTAACAAAAATATAAGGTGGTCTGTATTAGATACAGCCCACCTGATAAAGGCAATTTTAACAAAAATATAAGGTGGTCTGTATTAGATACAGCCCACCTGATAAATAAATAAAGACGATTTTAACAAAAATATAAGGTGGTCTGTATTAGATACAGCCCACCTGATAAAGGCAATTCTAACGAAATTATAAGGTGGTCTGTACGATATACAGCCCACCTGATAATAAATAAATAATAAAGGCAATTTTAACAAAATTATAAGGTGGTCTGTATTAGATACAGCCCACCTAATAAATAAAGGCGATTTTAACAAAAATATAAGGTGGTCTGTATTAAATACAGCCCACCTAATAATAAAGGCAATTTTAACAAAATTATAAGGTGGTCTGTATTAGATACAGCCCACCTAATAATAAAGGCAATTTTAACAAAATTATAAGGTGGTCTGTATTAGATACAGCCCACCTAATAAATAAATAAAGGCGATTTTAACAAAAATATAAGGTGGTCTGTATTAGATTCAGCCCACCCAAAAATGAAAAATCTCTAAGTATATGAATGAAAAGAGGTACCCTCCCATGCCATAAGTATTGCAACATGATGAAATTCGTTAAATTTGTGGTTAAATTTGTGTAGATGGGAACATTGATAACGCCAAATATCGAGATATTCTGGACGCCCACTTGTTTCCATCCATTGCTAACATCTTTGGCAACGCGCAACACCCGTTCGTCTTCCAGGATGACAACGCACCGGCACACAGGGCAGCCAGGATGGACCAATGGTATGACGAAACTGGCGTCAACAGGGTGCAGTGGCCGGCGCAATCACCAGATGCTAACCCGATAGAGAATATGTGGGATGACATCAAGAGAGCCAACACCAAAGACCGACCAACCACGAGGGAAGGTTTGGTCCGCTCTATCTTCAGGGCCTGGGGCAGCATCACCCAAGAAAGATTGCAAGGACTCTACGCGACGATGCCAAGAAGGATGCGCGCCATCATTAGAAGGCGAGGATATCCAACAAAATACTAGAGACTCGTGAATCTTACATGAAAAATGACTATTGATATATCAATAAAATGTGCCTGATAGTATGATAAAAAATGATGCACTACATATTCATTAAAACAGCACTCATTTTCAATTATTTGTCTCCTGTGTAATGTGTGTGTCTATGTTGCAATACTTTTGGCACGGGAGGGTATATGCATTCAAATGGAGAGTGAAAGGGGTAAAGATTCGACGGAGAGTGAGAAGGGTAATAATGATTCGATGGAGAATGAGAGGGTCAATGATTCGATGAATGAAGAGAGGTATGTCAAATTCGATGATTGAAGAGAGGTATGTTTTCGATGTAGAGTGAGAGGGGTAAAGATTCGATTGAGAGTGAGAGGGGTAAATATTCGATTGAGAGTGAGACGGGTAAAGATTCGATTGAGAGTGCATATGGAAACGTTGTATCATCCGCTCAATTTGACTTGCGTGCATAGAACAAATAAGCATTTTTCCACGAAAAAGTGGAGTTTTCTAAAATGTGCGTTTCTTTCCAGCATTGGGGCGCCCGGAATTCAATTGGGTAACATTTCATAAAGTATAATATAAAAAGACCATATGCAAATTTTCTGTACTTTTGTCGGAAAAAATACATTCATCCAGCACAATGTCGTCTCTTTTTGTGTTGGAGAAGAGCAGATAGCGAGTTTCAATCACATTTTGGCCGCTCTCGCAAGCTCTCACTCGTTTCATTGTGTTCAAGCGACTTTGGGGCAAGCGGTTAATGAAAATACTAATCGTTAGCTTTCTTTTGGTATTAAACTTGTTTTGATTGATTGTATAATTTTGTTTCAGTGTCTGAATTGACCTTTTGACCTTGAATTCCCTGATGCAAGCGCACTAATGACGTCATCTTCGCTAAATCGGCGTCTTTTATCGTAAAATACGACACTTTCACAATGTTTATACATCTTTTTTAACTATTAGTAAGATTTAACATATTTTTTCTGATATCACCGAAGTTTGGGTTTTATGTAATGAGTAATTTTAAAATAAGAGCCATTTTACTGTTTTAATTTACTGGATCGTACCATTCAAGTCGCAGGGTAGAAAGATGCTTTTTTCAACAGCGCCAAATTTAATTTACGTTCCGACATTTTGTTAAATGGGTTCGTGTTGTTCAGAATCCACTGCTTTCTGCTCCAACAAACGTCCACATGCGGAGTCGTTTATCAACTAAATGATTCAAATTTATGGATGCTTCCTAGCTTCCCAGGTGTTTGTGTTTCTGTTAAAGTATTTCATTCACCTGCTATCATTCTTTGTACTCCAATTGCCAGAAGGCAAATTTCATTTTGGTTTTATAGTTTCATCGGAGTCGTTTATCAACTATATGTATTCAAACTTAAGAATGCTTCCTCCCCAGGTGTTTGTGGTGTTTATGCATTTCATTCACCTGTTAACTTCTAACTACAAAATGCATTTTGGTTTTATAGTTTCATGCAATAAGTAAGTCAATAAAAGAGTATGTTCTGCACAATAAAAACAATGTGTGTCCCAATTGTACAATGTAATGTGTCCCCTCATTTTGTAATAGTTAATTTACCCATTCACATTATGGAACTACCTGCCCGATGAAGCCAGTGGCCTGTGACCCCTGAGCACTCTACATCGTGTGGGAGTCAGTTTGTGATCAACTTCTTTTATGAGAGAAATACAAGCAAACGTTTCCATATAGAGGGGTAAAGATTCGATTAAGAGTGAGAGGGGTAAAGATTCGATTGAGAGTGAAAGGGGTGAAGATTCGATTGAGAGTGAGAGGTGTAAGGATTCGATGGATATTGAGAGGGGTTAATGATTCGGTGGAGAGGGGTAAGAATTCGATAGAGAGTAAGGGGGGTAAGGATTCGATGGAGAGTGAGAGGGGTAAGGATTCGATTGGGAGTTAGACGGGTAAAGATTCGATGGAGAGTGAGAGGGGCAATGATTCGATGGAGAGTGAGAGGGGTAAAAATTCGATTGGGAGTGAGAGGGGTAAAGATTGGATTGAGAGTGAGAGGGGTAAAGATTCGATTGAGAGTGAAAGGGGTAATGATTCGGTGGAGAGTGAAAGGGGCAATGATTCGATGGAGAGGGGTGAGGATTCGATGGAGAGTGAGAGGGGTAATGATTCCGTGGAGAGGGATAAGGATTCGATGGAGAGTGCGAGGGGTAAGGATTCGATGGAGAATGAGAGGGGTAAAGATTCGATTGAGAGTGAGAGGGGTAAAGATTCGATTGAGAGTGAAAAGGGTAAAGATTCGATTGAGAGTGAAAGGGGTAAAGATTCGATCGAGAGTGAGAGGGGTCAAATTTTTATTGAGAGTGAAAGGGGTAAAGATTTGATTGAGAGTAAAAGGGGTGAAGATTCGATTGAGAGTGACAGAAGTAAGGATTCGATGGAGAGTGAGAGGGGTAATGATTCGGTGGAGAGGGGTAAGAATTCGATAGAGAGTGAGGGGGGTAAGGATTCGATGGAGAGTGAGAGGAGTAAGGATTAGATTGAGAGTGAAAGGGGTAAAGATTCGATTGAGAGTGAAAGGGGTAAAGATTCGATCGAGAGTGAGAGGGGAAAAAAATTTGATTGAGAGTGAAAGGGGTAATGATTTGGTGGAGAGTGAGAGGGGAAAGGATTAGATGGAGAGTGAGAGGGGTAAGGATTCGATGGAGAGTGAGAGGGGTAAGGATTCGATTGAGAGTGAGAGGGGTAAGGATTCGATTGAGAGTGAGAGGGATAAAGATTCGATGGAGAGTGAGAGGGGTAAAGATTCGATTGAGAGTGAGGGGAGTAAGAATTCGATTGAGAGTGAAAGGGGTAAGGATTCGATAGAGAGTGAGAGGGGGTAAGGATTCGATGAATAAAGAGAGAGAGGTATACATTCGATGGATTGGGAGAGATGAATAGATGTATGAATGAAATCGATGGGAATGTATATTGAGGTAATGATTCGATGAAATGAAAAATCTCTATGTAATTTAAAATTGTAGAAATCCCCTAAACACACGTGTTATAAGTCAGTCGTTCTCCATAATAAACTTACGTTCAATTTGTACACAAAATATTCCACTTTTTTCCATTGATTTACGTGTTATAATAAAATTCCATTCATTTTGTACACGATCTAAAACAGATCCTATTTTCTGAAACTTCGTTCACATTGACCCTTGTACTTAAGGATTTTTCCCCATAGACCTTAACGCGTGACCCCCAAACGGACTAACAGTACTACTAACATACATTTTATGAATATTTTTTTTTTATTATTATTATTTTTTCCCCTTCCACAGGGTTCTTTATTTTCAAAACAAGTTCCATCATATACAGTATATCCATATATCATATACAAATAATTAAATAAATAATTTCCATACATAATGGTTTAACACAGATAATAATCATCACGGCCGAAAACTTTTGTGGCAGATAAAAACAAACATTTATGACAAAATTATTACTTTAAATATATAATTAAAAAAAACAAAAAAACATAAAATACATGATCATGTTTATGTTAGCACATTTCCAACACCCTCAAAACATTTTCTAAAGTGAAACCATTTCTTTTTCAATTTATCCTCTCTGAGATTTGTTTGGTATATATATTTTTCCATTTCATAATAACGTTTTACAGCTGATAAAATTATATCAAATGATGGTAGTTGATTTCGTAATTTAGCTGAAAATATTTCTTGTCTTACAACCATCAGAACACAGTTGAGTGCATTATTATTGCTACCGCAAAATCCAAACAATTTATTTTGATTTGTAAGCTTGATCCTTTCCCCCGTATTACGAAATATCCAGAACTCTAACTTCCACCATACTTCATTAGAACAGTTACAAAAGCAAAAAAACATGTATGATAGTTTCATCACTGTTACTACAAAAAGTACACTCCTTGTCAGCCACTACACCAAATCTTAACAAACTGTTCTTCATATATAATATTCTATTTAAAATCTTGATTTGAAACCACCTCATGTTGATATCTATTGTTGACTGAAATGGAATTTGACAGTACGAACCCCAAAGTACATCTTAAAAATCTAAAAAAACTTTTTCACTTTGTAAGGGCTTTACATTTTTTACTTTGTTCTTTAGCAAAGACTGATAAATATGTGAACAACCAACATTTGTTTTCACCACAAGGTGCACGGCTTCGGGAATGATAGGTTCTAAGGCCTTATTAAGAGCTACATGTGTAGTCATTTTAAAACCTGACCGAATTGCATTACAAAGACCATAGTACTGGATGAAATTTGTTTGTATGTCAAATATCCGCTGAAACTCAAAATATGAAAAAAAAGAACCATCTATTTTTAGGATGTCGTTCACAAAACGTATTCCTCGTAAATTCCAAGCCCCAAAACATACCACTTTGTCATTCATTTTAATGTGGGGGTTATTCCAGAGAGGTTGACTTGCAATGTCGTCAATAAGAAGTTCGACCAAGTCTGACCAAGCGAAAAATGGATTTGGTTTACTAATTTTCTAAAATATTGTGAGCCCATATACAGGTGAATATTGTTGTCTCCAAACAACGTTCATCGTGAAAAACCCATTCCAATATTCTGTGTAAGATCTCAAAGAAACATAGTTCTCATTAGTAAATGAAAAACACATTACGTTTGGTTCTTCATTTGACTCTCTTCCTTCTTTAATTAAACCAACGTAACCCTCTCTGCGGGAAACTCAATTCAATGAAACAGAATATCACTGATGCAAAATTTGGTTCTTAAAATGACCAAAAAAAAATTCCACTCCTGATCTCATACAAACTGTCTGTTTCTTAAAAACATAATATAAAACTTCCGCTCCATCTACCAAACAACAAACTTCCATTATCCCCTTCTTCACCCAGATATACTTATCATACCAGATACGCTCTAAAATATAAGCATAATATTCCCCTATTAAAGGCCCTGACCGGAGCACTGTTTTTTTTTCCAAAAACTATAACCAGTCTTAGAAGGTGCATTATTATTGGAAGGGTGTAATAAACAAAACTTCGAACTTAATAACATTCTAACCTTCAAAAACACCTTAACTATCTTATGCCTGTTACGTTTGAATACAATACATAGGTCTACATCAGCTTTTCAATAAAACAAAAATAAGTTGTGGCATAATAATCTTTCTCCAAAATATTGTCACGAAATTGGTTTCATTTCGTAGATAGTTATTTCGGCGTAGATGGCGTCATTCAAGTTAAATATCAAAGAGATTCGATCATACACAGTATGTCCTCCGTAGGAGGACTAGAGGGTCAACTAAAATCGTGACCTTTGACATTCCATAGGTTTTGCATTGGATGCATTATGGGGGTTTTGTCCGATTTGAACGACGGTATTGGAGGGTCAATGAATATTCATGAGCAATGACGTAAAATATACGCCAACTACTGTTTGTTGATTGGCCATCGACAAAATGTTTTATGTATTAGGTCATGCATAAAACATTTTTTGCATTCCCAGAACTCCCTACGATTTGAGCACGAAAATGGCGGTTGTATGAACTGCAACTTTCAAGTTATTCAATTACGAACAATGAAACATTTTTCTTTTAAGTGAATTTCTATTATAATAGAAGTTTGTCAAGTACATCTCAGTGAAGCAGAAAATCTTCAGGCGAACATTGACATCGAAGTGATACCCTATGATATCAAGAAAAGTAAGTAAAGATCCATTTGGTGTGAAGGTCTCTGAAATGATTGTGATGTGTTCGTCATTGCAGTGAGGGGCTCTCCGCATTGTCACAACGTATTACCCGGTTAACCCCCTACCCCATCCTCTTTTCTTTCTTCTGACCAAAGAATAGTAACTGATCGAATGAACTAGTAATATAAGTCATCGACGGTAATATTTTTTAGAAACAATCAGGATTTTACCGTAGATCTAGGTTATTTCATTAGAGCACATCTCATAATTTTAAGTTCAGTTCATAGCTTGATTACCGATAGTAATCGGTCGTAGATGTGGACCTGTTGTAGACTGCGCAAATGGCTCATTGCTAGTCCAAGCCGACGAGATCTCGTCGAGCGGTTTATGATTTTCAATTCGCCGGTGTTAGCCGGCTGTAACACTCCACCAAGAAGCGACTGCGTTTCCTGAGCTGGCGTGGCTATAACTTTACAGTGTGTTAGGCCTACTGTAAAGCCTAGACCTCTAGGCTAGTATACATAGCATAGATCTAGTCTAGCCTGAATTTTCGGTCTCTTTCGTTCGTTAGCCTCTGATTTGGGTAGGGTCGGCTCCTCTAGCCGACCCTACCCAAATCAGAGGCTAACGAACGAAAGAGACCGAAAAATTCGGGCTAAGGCTAAGCAGAGCCTAGGCTAGGCTAGGTCTACCATCTAGTTTAGATCTAGCACTTAACTAGACTAAGTAAAAACAGCATTTAACCCCGCATCTAGTATAGGCCTAGATCTAGGGCTAGATTCTAGGCCTAGGCCTAATGCATTCTATGATCTATAGCTTGTGTTATGCCATAGCCTAGCCAAGACTTCCATAGCCATGGGTCTAGGCTCGTTTTGCTCCACTACTAGACTAGAGTCTAGTCGTGCGCATGTGTCATTATTGTCCAGATTCAGCTTAGTATGAATGTAGATCTAGGCTAGATCTACCAACAACAACAAAAACAAAACAAAAAAGGAATCTCCCCCCCCCCCCCCCTCTCACTTCCCCTGATTTTGCTCTTCGTTATGTCATTGTGCCTTGTTTGAAATAATTGGTTTATTTTCAGGATTTTATGCCACCCCTTTTAATTTTATGTTGGTGAGAATTCTGGATCCAACCCTACATATGACATGGATATTTCTTTCTCTAAAGGACATGAACAAAGTTATAAACTGATAACTAATGCATGCATTTGATATTAGCAGGAACCTTACTAAGTTTCTGTTTTCTTTTAATTGTAGATCCTATGGAACAAAGAAGCAGATAATGATCACAGAAGTGCAACAAAGAGCACCAGGACCTGATCATCAAATGTTATGGTGTAGATCTAATCAGGAACAAGACACCTAAATTGAACTATGGCAAGGTATGTTTGTATGAAGTTCGAAAATATTCAGGCTGTATAATCTAAGCCCATGCAAACACCGCACTCGACTTGGACTATATACAAAGATTTGGGGAACTGTCATCTTGTGTTGCATTATATCTTGTAATTCTCATTTATTCTCTAGCTTTATTTAGGTGACAAACTATGGTGTTGCTACAGTTTATTCTCTCAGCATATTAAAAGACGTACTCAAAGGCATTTTTTCCTAAATATTACATTATATCTAACAAACTTTTGTTCACAAAAGTCTAGCAAATAATAACTTAAAATAAATTGGAAATTACTTTTAAAATAATTGGAAATACATCTAAACCTTTACTCTTCTCTTAAAAAAGGCCCTATCACTCAGATAGACATAAGTTTATAATTTTTTAGTAAAATTAAAATGCAAGACCTAAAAAAAGTGGGGAGGTACTATTTTTGAAAATCCAATATAATGCAACAGTTTTAATCTTATTTGATTTCTCCTCTCTTTTTGTTTGTATTATTCGGGTTGTCCCATGCAGAAGGTTTGATACCCAGGCTTCTTTTGTACAAGTCCCTAGTCCACCCTCATCTTGAGAACTGTTCCGGTTTCTGGGATCCCTACAACATCTCAGAAGTCCTGGACGCTACTTCACAATGGGGACCACAAGAGAAGCAGCAGTTTGACTGAGATGATCAGCACCTTTTAGTTGCCTACTATATCTACAACTACAAGGCACTCTGCAAGAAGACTGGGAATGGTGCACAAGAAATTCAATGGTCTCTCCGCTCTTCCTTGAAAATGTTCCCACTGCACTACTTATAGCTATTTGCGCCCTCTATATAGCAAACAATGCCTAATCTGTGCCTGTTGGTCCCCCATGATCCTCTTTTTCTTATATTAATTGAGAGCTGATTTGATGAGATAACCACCTGTCAGTGACCTTGCAGGGTGGTCTTATCCCCCTGGCCAAACTAGTACAGACGGGCTTTAACAAATCACGAGCAGGAAGTACCATGACATGACCCTCCAGTTGCACCAAGCCAGAAGCGACATAGGTAGACAAGTTTGTATTTGCCCAACACTCTGTCCCAAAGTTAATGGAACTGACTTCCAGCAAATATAGTGCATGCTGACAGTCCAGATCGAGAACTGCCAGGGACTACTTCTGAGGCATCTACTCTCCTTATCCCACTTAGAAACAATCTGTCTTCCTCACACCACTTGTAATCTTTAGTATTAGAAGAAGAAGATATATCGAGGATCATGAAAGTAATCATTTGTTCTCATGTAACAAAGTTTTTTGATATTTAATCTTAAGTCAAGTTCTGACAAAAATATGAGGGATGCTGAACTGGATAGTAAATTGAAGGGGGGGGGGATAAAATGATGTAGTTCAATAGTAAGACTGTATTAATATAATTAATATTAATAATAATAACAATATTAAAAATAGTAACAATAATGACAATGATCATGATAATAGCAGTAATAATAATGATAATACAGGTAGTAGTAAAAACAACAACAATAATGTCCAATGTAAGATAAAGTACTCATAAAACTCAGTATATACCTGTGCTTTACATAATAAAATAGCATGTTGATATTATTGAATATTTTTTTCTTCAAAATCTACAGTAAATTTTTACAACTGAAAGATTTGAATTTAAGAGACAGCACCCCCCCCCCCCCATCCATTTGTCATCCTTTTGTTGATGTCATGTTGGATTTAAAAAGACTTTATAGAAACAAAATATGTTCATGAATGAGTTCATAAATGTTAATAAATCAGTTATTTACTGCTGAATTCTGTTCTTTTCATTTTCTTATTTTGTGAAATATATGTGATGATGCTGGTGATTATGATGATGTAGGCACTCTGTAATGATAATGCTGTATGACTTGAGGTGAGATGGGGGCTGATGCAGTCTTGTGTAGAATTGAATATGGTGTTCGACCTTTTGATGTTTGTTTATATCTGGCATCAGCGAGATAGATTTAACCATCTTTCCGAATGAGAGAGAAAGCGGAAATGTAACAAGAGAGTGGGCAAGACTAATGTATAAATGCAGTATAAAAATGGTTTACAATAAAGATGAGGGGGGGGGGGGGGTTAAATAAAGAATAAGTCGATGCCGAAATGATGAAAGCATAGGTAATTGGGGTAAAAGAGCCTATAGAAATGTCACTATTAGAAGGGGTCCCTGTATTGAAAATGTTACTGTTGGGGGGGGGGGGGGGGAATTAAACAAAAAATCAGTGGCGACGAATGCAAGAATGAAAAGAACGAGACGAAATTGAAATTTCATTGGGGATGGGGCACAATATGAAGATCATTGAAGTCGAGGTGAGAATGATTCATTAATTGGACACTAACAATATGAAAATATCACTTGTTAAGTGGGCTAAATGATCAGTGCAATTTGTCTGATTTAAAAAATATTTAAGTTAATAAACGAACAAAAAAAAAGAGGTAAAAAATGAATTGAGTGAAATGGGGTCATTATTTTTGCCTTTTTAATAACTGAACTGAATTTTTTAAAATGTACTTTCCATCCTGGTGACAGTGAAGTTTGTGGCCCCAACTAAGTCAACCATTTAAAAGTCTCCCCCCCCCCCCCCCCCCCCCCACACACACACCTCCCCAACTCTGACCTTTGTTCTACATTTATCCGGCCCAATTAGGATTCTGTCGATATAGTAACGCATGCGCATTGTCTTTTTTTCATTGCGATAATATGCTAATAAGTGGAAAAGAGCTCATGAATATTCAAAATTTTAATTTAAATATTTTGCGCGCTGCGCGCAGTCCAAAATCCACATTTCGCTGGTGCACTAAAAATTTGTCGTCTTCATAGGCTAATACACGATAAGTGGAAGCAGTGTGCACTTTTGACCCTCCAAAATCTCCCCATGGCTAGACGGATGCAGAAGCGGAGTTGCACCCCCCTGATAAATATACGACGCTATATAGTCACGTGTTAATTTTAAGAATGTTCGATTGTGCATGTTTTTGACAGTTTTAGTGTAATTACTTTTCTACCATTAATAATTACTTGTTTTCTTTTGTTTAGTTTTATAGAATAAAACTAATGCTTTCATTTGATATATGGTTTGTTTCAATCTGATATTAGAAAGTATATTTATATTAATGTTTATGTAATTTTTGGAAACCTAACCAAAATAATAAATGTATAAGAAATGTGTATATAAATCAATTGTCTCTCGCGTTGTGGCGTGCGCCTGTAATCCAGCTAACAGTGGAAGTTACAAACTGATTCAGCCGAGGACGCAGGTTCGAAACTGAGTCACGTCTTTCGGATGGTGACGTTTAAAGGTCGGTCCCCAGACGTAAATAATCATATCTGATTGATACACGTCTGTAAAAACCCAATACACACACACACGCGTCTGTGAGCTTCCTGTCATAGTCTACATAATTGCCGTCGCCCACTGGGCACACTTACATTGTAAGGCAATTCTCGCTACCCCAAATAGCGATTCTGCCGAGATCCGGGGAAAATCCTGAAAACGCACATTGCATTATGGGATAGCTTTTCGACATTACAGCTTCCTGTGCAGGCGCTATATTACTAGGCGCGATAGCGCAAACGTAAAACGCCGTCGCCACACAACGTGTATGCACCGAATATGTCGTCTGCTCGGTCTTGTTTTTTTTCGCAAATATTTCAACGTTTATTTGAACATTTCATTCGTTGTTTTTTGCGTCTTTTGACATCAGTGACAATGGTTTTCTTTTGTGAGGCTGCACAGTGCTGGGCTCATGATTCCAAGCGTAAGAACCCTGAAAAATGGGGGTGGATGAAGGCCGTGACTTGGGTGAAATTTCCCACCGAAGCTGGAACACGAGCGACATGGCTGCGCTTGATTCGCCGCAAGGACAAAGTGAATTTGACCAAAAAATCGCGGCTTTGTTCGAGACATTTCGATAAGGAGCAGATTGATCCAGATGGTTATGCCAAAGGCTATCCCAAATACTTTTTCTGGAATAATTTTGGTCTCATTGGAGAACACAGGCGCAAGCGCCAGCGGGATGGGACTCTATACCGGAAGTTGTAGTGACGACCCGAGAGAGTGAAAATTACCTCGTCTCGCGAATTTCGAGATTTTCGTACCTATTTAGGGTAGCGAGAATTAGATTATGTTTGGATATTTGCCCAATAAAGTATTGCGTGCAACGAAATGATTGAGATGATCGTTTGCATGTCTCTCCATGGGGAAACCTAATAGTCCGGCAGCCATCTCGATATACCTTGTTTTAGGGTCTATAGTTTTTTTTTTTTTTTATTATAGTTCCTTAGACCATCAATTTGAAGAATCCGATTGCTGACACTCTGTCAGCCTTGAGCAATTTGAGATATGTGACGTCACACAAAATGGCCGCCAAAATACCCTTTTTTACCAAAATTAATGATAACAAAATTATTTACAGTATTTTTTTTTTTATTATAGTTCCTTAGACCATCAATTTGAAGAATTCGATTGCTGACACTCTGTCAGCCTTGAGCAATTTGAGATATGTGACGTCACACAAAATGGCCGCCAAAATACCCTTTTTTACCAAAATTAATGATAACAAAATTATTTACAGTATTTTTTTTTTTATTATAGTTCCTTAGACCATCAATTTGAAGAATCCGATTGCTGACACTCTGTCAGCCTTGAGCAATTTGAGATATGTGACGTCACACAAAATGGCCGCCAAAATACCCTTTTTTACCAAAATTAATGATAACAAAATTATTTACAGTATTTTTTTTTTATTATAGTTCCTTAGACCATCAATTTGAAGAATCCGATTGCTGACACTCTGTCAGCCTTGAGCAATTTGAGATATGTGACGTCACACAAAATGGCCGCCAAAATACCCTTTTTTACCAAAATTAATGATAACAAAATTATTTACAGTATTTTGCTACATTCAATGTCAGTCAAATGTCTTGATTTTTTTTCTAGGATCTCTCTGTTGTCCTCTCTCATCACTAAATAAAAATTGACGATGTTGTATGATTAAAAAATGGCATGTAAATTTGCATAATTCAGATTGGCGCCCTCTATAGACACATTAACTTGCAAATTTTAAATGATGGCCAAATGCCAATTTCTAACATGAAATTAACATTTTGTATAAGTCGCCGAACGCACTGAATACAATAAGTAAAAATTGTGCACCACATTTTGGTGTGATTTTTTTGTTATTTTGTACTTTAAAGGTAAAGATCAGTTTTGGAAAGGCCCCCCCCCCCCCTCTCAAAAAATGAAATGGAAGCTCTTATCACCAATCATGTGAAAGAATATGTTTTGAGTAATACGTGATGATACAAATTTGGCAGAGAAACCGCCTACTAATTGATATATTTGGTAAATTATTATATATATTTAGACCTGATAGATATCGCGCACGTGTCGCGTAGTCCCATATACATCCTTCTGTGTACAGTGCTTGTAACTTTACCAAGAATGGGCCAAATTTCTAATCGTTTTGATGATTCCAGAACCTTGCAGTACACACCAATACTTATAAGCTAGATGATCAACCTTTTCTGATCGATTCCACAACGTGTCTTTCACAATGCAATCGCATGACCATAACTGGTCTTTCTCTTTAATACTTGAAGAAAACAAGCTAGAATTTCATGCTCTCTGTCCCATAGATATGAGGTACCATATGGTTATAAATGCCCGTTTTCAGTGACAGCATTCCGAAATTTGATTTGTATTTTAAGGTAATACATTCTTTTATATGAACCTATCATGAAAAGGTTCCTCTCTTACAAGGGAATTTATGAGTTTAATAAAGCGAAATATCCACCCAAAATGACCAAACATGGTTACCTTCCAATGGCTATCATTTGCTGCTTTAGTTTGATCGTTATAACACTCGACAGAGGCGCGAAAACCACAGAAAATTGTGCATGCTAGTTTTGCTTTGTTGCATTGGCACCGTGATGATTGACATAGGCTTCCACTCGCACACGTGCACCGTATTAACCTTAATATGTTGTCCGGTGCGAGTTGTACATTTGTAAGTACTGTGACAGGGATCAGGGATTTGGATTCCTCTTCTTTTGCATTGCCATACTTTGTAGGATCCAATGATGTGAGTCGTGACTGCAAGGCGTGCTTTCACACACATGTTTACAGATGAGCTCTCTTGCCAACTGAGTCCAAAGGGAGTCAAATCTTCTGCTTCATTACTTTCAGCAATGCATGTACCCTTTTCAATCCCAAAGTATGCCCCAATAGTATCGCATCACCTCAACGCATGTCCTGCCAACATCGATGGAATGATATCTCCTAACTTGTGTACAGTTGCAGGAATGTCAATAATAGTTCGCTCTTTGATGACTCCATGATCATTGGTGTTCTAAGTTATTCATGTAGATAATGATGGACCCTAACCCTTACAGCCAGGACCCTAACATACTTTTTCTCATTAGCAGCAATTTGAATCGCTTGCTGTACTATGATGTTGTCTGCTTCTTCATGTGTTATGGAAAGATCTTCCCTTGGCATGACATCGCTGCCTGGTATCACTTCAACAGATACCTCATCTTGACCGGTAATGACCAGCTTCTGCTTTTGCCTATTTCTGAACACCTCATCATTTTGCAGAATCACGCATACCGGTATATGATGTCGATCAACTGTAGTTTGTTGTCAGTAGTTTCTGGGAGGGAAGCAGTGAGGTGGGAAGACTCTTTTGGATGACTCTCGATTCGTCATGAATTCTAGAAACCCTGGTGGCACACCAACCAAAGATCATCAAATTTTAATCCAGAGTAGAGCACAACCATCAAACGGGCTGTACAAGGTTGTTCAAGTGACACGTCAACCTTTGTCAAATTCTTCAAGTTCGCCTTTGACCTGGTGAAAGCTTCCATGACAAAATATTCTTGATATTGACATATCTTCAACTTGCCTGCAGTCCTATTACTCTAGAGTAGATCAACTTGGTGTCATAGACTTTCAAATCCTCCAATGTTAATTAAACTACACCCTCCAAGTGGTTGAAAACTTCACTTACCTCGGATCCATGTATTAAGCAACCTCTCCCTTGATCTCGAGCTCAACGTTCACATTGGCAAGGCAGCAACCAAGGTGGCTAGACACTCAAAGCAGGCCTGGAAGAACACTTTACTATAAACCACCAACACGAAAACGAAGATCTACCAGTCCTATGTGCTCAGCACTCTCCTGTATGGCAGTGAGTCGTGAACCCTGTATGCAAGTCAGGAGCGTAGTTTGAATGTTTTCCATTTCCGCTACTTGATGCGAATCCTGGGCATCAAATAGCAGGACCACGTTCTAAACAAGGATGTCCTCAAAAAGGAGGGATGATGACACTCTAAGCTCTTCTATCACAACGACGGCTGAGATGGCTTGGTCATGTCAGTCGAATGGAAGACGGCCGCGTTTCAAAAGACATCTTGTACGGAAAGTTAGCGACCAGAACCAGGACTTTTAGAAGACCTGGCTTTCGCTTCATGGATGTGTGCAAGAGGGATATGGAGGCCAGTGAAATCAACCCTACAAAATGGGAAGCCTATGCTTCAGACTGCCCCCAAATGGAGATGCGCTGTGAAGACATGTATACAGAGGAGTGATCAGAAGAGAGTAGAACAGTGGGAGGAGAAAAGACAACAAAGACGGCAGCTAGCCACGGCCTCAACAGCCTGACAGCCACACATGCAATTTGTCTGCAGCAACTGCAACAGGACCTGCCTCTCTAGGATTTGACTGTTTAGTCATAGCAGGAGCTGCACGGCAAGAAACTCTTGCTTGAAGCTGTTAAACAGAGGTACAATTGACGGTGTTCAAAGGGAGGGAGTTCCAGAGTCTTATTGTATCCGGGAAGAAGCTCCTCCTCTCTTAGACAAGCACTCAGGCAAAATGAACAATTATCTTCCTGGAATGCCCTCTGTGCAGGGATGTTGATGGAGTGAGGAAAGTATGTGGAAAGTCTTTCAGCGGGTTGTTGATGCAAAAGATCATCACCACCTGAGCCTGTACCCTGCGTTCTTGTAATGTTGGCCACTTGAGCTGGTTCAGGATGGCTTCTACTTTGCTTGTCCTGCAGTGGTCATTGCAGAAGGAGCGGACATAGCACCGTTGACCTATTTCAAGCTTCTTGATGATTGCTAATTGTTTGAGTGTTAGGGTCCCATATAATTATGATGATGGCATACTCCATGATTGGTTGAAGGCGAGTATCGTAGCACAATTATTTAACTTTTCTAGGACATGGTTGGATATTTCTTTGAAGAAAGGCATGGGTGGAGTTGGAGTATTTGCTGATAATGTTGATATGTGGGTTCCAGCTGAGGTTTTTCTGCGACTCAACACCTCGATACTTTGCTATATTTTTGTCATCTAGGGTCTGTCCGTGAATTTGAGGATGGATTTGCGTTTATTGGTGACATGTAGAACCTGACATATATGTGGGATGAATTCCATCAGCCGATCACGCTCCAAGCGTTGCAGTGAGTCAAGATCCTCTTGGAAACGTTAGGCGTCTTCCTATGTCTTGATGTTGCTGTATAGCATGCCATCGTCAGCAAAGAGCCTGACTGTTGGGTTTGGGGAGAGGTACGGTGGCAGATCATTGAGGAAGAGGAGAAACAGCATCTGGCCGATAACGCTGCCTTGCGGGATGCCAGATGTTACTTGGCTGGTGTTGGAGATGGGTCCTTCCAGTAACACCTGCTGGGTCCTGTAACTCAGGAAGCCAGAAAACCAAGCACGTGTGAGTTCCCAAATTCCATAGAATTGGAGCTTGTGTAACAGCTAGCCTTCTATGGGGAACCTTGTCAAATGCTTTGGAGAAACCAAGGAGTGTCATGTCCAATTGGTCTCTGGCATCGATGCCTTTGGCAAGGTCCAGGACAGCAAGGACAAGCTGTGAGACGCAGGCTCGCTTCTTTCGAAAGCCATGTTGTGCATCAGACGAGATGTTGTGGCTTTCAAGGTGGTTCATGTTGCTGCTAAGAACGATGTGCTCCAGTACTTCACAGGTTACTGACGTCCGAGAGACAGCTTTGTAGTTCTCTGGCTTGCTACGGTCACCTTTCTTGAAGATGGGATCAATATATATACAGTGCGTCCCAGAAAAAACGAAACCGAGAAGTATCGATGTTTTATCATAACTTAATTACAATCATAATTAATGAATGATACATATTTGGAAAGCTTAGAGTCTCCTCTTTCAGTTGATGCTACTCACGTGATGCATATTTCACGCATGAGTGATTAAAAGCAATTTGAAGGAAGGAAACCAAAAAGACATTTGGCGGGCGGTATCTGAATTTCAAAAAGAAAATCATATTTCTAGAAAGTTCATTTTCTGCTCTTTCGTATGATACCTCGATCAAGAAAAATGAGCCAGGAATAACAAAGTTCTGTTTGTTTAAAGTAGCCTTTACATTTTCATAATTTTAACAAACTAATTCGTTTTCACTGGGTGCCTGCCGTAGCAAAAAGCAGATTTGACAAAAGACTTAACTCCGTTTCGTTGACAATCAGCCATGCATGAAGACTCTCGTCTACGGCTGATTGTCAACGAAACGGAGTTAAGTCTTTTGTTAATTTCGTTTATTGATACGGCAGGCAGCCAGTGAAAACGAATTCGTTTAATAAAATTATGGAAATGCAAGCACTACTTTAAACAAACAGAACTTTGTCATTCCTCGTTCATTTTTCCTGATTGAGGTGTCATATGAAAGGGCAGAAACTCAACTTTCTAGAAATGTGAATTTTTCTTCGAAATTCAGATACCGCCCGCCAAATGTCTTTTTGGTTTCCTTCCTTCAAAATGCTTTTAATCACTCATGCGTGAAATATGCATCACGTGAGTAGCATCAACTGAAAGAGGAGACTCTAAGCTTTCCAAATATGTATCATTCATTAATTATGGTTGTGATTAAGTTATGATAGAACATCGATACTTCTCGGTTTCGTTTTTTCTGGGACGCACTGTATAGCCATCTTCCATTTATCAGGTATATTGCTCTGGTTAAGGGAGGCTTGGAAGAATAGAGGGAACACAGGTGTCAGTTTGGTGGTCAGAAGTCTGGCTGGGATTTTGCCAGGACCAGTGGCTTTATGAACATCAAGCTCAGACAGGATCTTCAGAACCCCTGGTGGCGAGATAGTAATGTGATCCATGGTTGGGTAGGGGCTTCGTCCTTTGTCTCTCAGACTAGTCATATCTTCATTGCAGTTGAAGATGGATGAAAACTGATTACTTAGAATGTTCGCCTTTGAGAGGCTATCTGAGTAAGTCATTCCATTAGATTATTTCAATGGAGCCAACCCTGAAGCATCGCATCGCTTGCCGTTTATGAAACTCCAGAAACACTTTGGTTTACAGTTGGTGTCTGGGCTGACAATTTATGTCAGGTACCCGTTGTAGACTTTCTTGGAAATTGTGTCATAGAATCCACCAGGTAACTTCTGTTAAAACTCATGCATCTGTCTGGTACCGATGCCAAATGCTTTATCATCATTCACTGACGCTGGATCAATGCTGGTCTAAATAAAGCCTATGAATGGAACAATAATGTACCGTAAAATAACTTCTCACTGATTCTCTTGTAGATCTTGGTTTCTTTACATGTATCTTAATTTAGACCAAAAAAATATGTAAGATAAATGCAGCACAATCGTAATTATTTCATGCATACGAAGCATATAATATGTGTTTAACGTGACGTAGATCTAAGAAATTGGCATTTGGCTGGCACACCTATTTTTATGCAAAATTAATATATTTATAGAGGGCGCTATTTCAAAATATGCAAATTAGCTTGTCATCTATGGCCGTGCAACATCACGAAACAATTTTTAGTGATGGTCCTAGAGAGATACAGACATTTGGCAGCCCACAATTGTAGAAAAATCCTTGTTTTATATTTATTATACATTTTTAAAGAAAAATCATGTACTTTGGCGGCCATTTTGTATGACGTCACATATCTTAAATTGACAGAGTGTCAGCAATCGGATTCTTCAAATAGAAGGTTTAGGCCATCATAATCCATTGAGAAATAAGAAATTGGCATTTGGCTGGCACACCTATTTTTATGCAAAATTAATATATTTATAGAGGGCGCTGTTTCAAAATATGCAAATTAGCTTGTCATCTATGGCCGTGCAACATCAGGAAACAATTTTTAGTGATGGTCCTAGAGAGATACAGACATTTGGCTGCCCAAAATTGTAGAAAAAGCCCTATTATATATTTATTATACATTTTTAAAGAAAAATCATGTACTTTGGCGGCCATTTTGTATGACGTCACATATCTTAAATTGCTCAAGGCTGACAGAGTGTCAGCAATCGGATTCTTCAAATAGAAGGTTTAGGCAATCATAATCCATTGAGAAAAAAAACTATAGACCCTAAAACAAGGTTAGGCCAATAATCTGGATTTGGCTGCCGGACTATAAAGTTGAAGTCTGATTTTAAGTGACGACCATGGTTAGAATCTAGGTTGTGTTTGTTGGGTCTTTTACGTTCTAGTATTAGACAATACCAGGGGTTGCTCATTCGGCGGTCCAGTGATCGTGGTCTGGAGTAGACGGCTGGTAGGGACTACTGTATAGCAGAGCCGTGGCATGGTCGAGTAAGCTGACTGTACGATGTCAGACGGTTTGGTTGTTTGGAGGGGCATGAAGCAAACTGGTGCGGCCAATTGGAGTTGCATGCACAGGCAGACTGGTATAGACGTCTGAGAGGTGCAGAAGCGGACTGGCCTAGTCGGCTGGTGGTATACGACGGTACAACGGTTGGTAGAAGACGGTTGGTAGAAGACGGTTTGGTAGTGTCGACTGGACGGTGGTCGAGAGGTGGTGCGGAGCAATATATCAGACTGGTGTCAACGTCAACGGGGCAGTATATCTCTGCCAAACGGATCCACGGTGAAATTGGTACCGGACTGGGAAAACCTACCAGCAGAAGGCATCCTGACAAGAGAAGCTGCTGGGAAGAACATCGACAGGAACCGGTTTCGTTACATGTGGTGTCAGAAGTGGGATCCAGTGACAATGGCACAAGGAAGAAATAGGCAGAATCGACCAACGCCAGGAGAAATGATGAAGTACTTAGAAAGGAGTATGACAGAAGTAGATCAAATGATGGAGCAACTACGTGCTTCGATGAGTCAGGAATCAGTTGCAGACTCAGAACCAGGTCGCCAGGAGGCATTTCTCCCAACTCTGAGTGGACAAAGTGCATCAGGACCTACTGCAGATTCACAGATGCCAGCGGCACAGCAGGTTAGATTTGGTTCAACGCCCCGAGAACAAAGTAGGCGGCTGCCTACTGCAGGAACTGGAGTTCATATTACACCACCGCTTTTCTCTCCACCTATGCATGATGTGGGGAGCGCAAATGATGCATTAATCGGCAGACGGCCCCATATGGTACCAGACAGATTTGACGGCCACACTCCTGTCGAGGATTACTTGCACCATTTTGAGGCATGTGCTGGAGTAAACAGATGGACCAAAGTAGAAGCAGTGCAGTTTCTTGCTGCAAGTTTGAGAGGATCGTCTGTGAAGTTGTTAACCCAACAGCCTGGAGTGGATTTGACGTACGACGAGTTGGTATACAGACTCAGGAACCGGTTTGGTCTTGGAGGCAAAGCTGAGGTATACCTAGCAGAGTTGAGACAGCGTCATCGGCAACAAAAGGAAAGTCTTCAGGAATTAGGACAAACGATACGGGAGCTGTGTGCATTGTCCTACCCCGAGTTCGACGAAAAAGGACAAGACCGACTAGCCCGTGGGCATTTTCTGGATGCCGTAGTAACACCAGAAATAAGAGAAGGATTGTTCCTTGCTCAACCTCGCACGCTTGATGATGCCGTGGAAGCAGCTTTAAATACAGAGGCCTTCCTGAGGATGGAGGGTCAGAGAAACGAAGTGAAGCGTTCAACCACGTACAGTCGAGCACTGGAAGAGTGTGAGGTTTCAGCCATCCGAGAACAGCAACCAAGGAATCCTACTATCGATGAGATAGTAAAGAAGGTATTAGATGCCTTAGACATGAGAAATGGGAGGAATACGATTAAACCAGATGTACCAGATAGGAGACCGGAACAAACCATACCAACTAAAGTCTCGGAACGGGAAGATAACCGGTGTTTCAACTGTAATGAATTGGGACACTGGAGGAACCAATGTCCTTATCCAAGGAAATTTAGGGGAGGAACAGCACCACCAGCAGCAGAAAAAGCAAATACAAACTTACAGTGGGCAACTGCAAATGGGATGACAGATGAAGAGGAGCAGACCAGAGTTGACTCGTCTCAGGAATTTAACAGGAACGGACTTTTTCTGGAAGGGAAAATCAATGGACAGCCCTTGAAATTACTGATCGACACTGGAGCCACCAACACTTTGATTTCAGATAAGGTGTTTGACCAGATAGAGGATAATAGCAGACCTGAGTTATTACCAGTGACCAGCGTGGTACTACAAGCAGATGGGACCCCGTTGAGGACCAGAGGTACATCAAGACTGGAAGTGCAGATCGGAGATTCACTTGTCACTACAATGGTTACTGTGGCCGGCCTCAAGAACGAAGGCATTCTTGGGCTAGATTTCCTAGTTCAAATTAATGCTGTACTTGACTGCCAGAAGATGGAATTGAGGACCGAGTGGGGCATAATTCCATGCCTAGATAGTGAAGGAGAATCATTCTGCAGAAGGATAGTAGCGGGGAAGGAATACTCAATTCCTCCAGGACACGAAATTGTGCTAGCAGACAGAGTAACTGGTAAAAAGGTAGCACTTTGTGAAGGACTGGTAGAATCTCCGGTGAACCCAACCGAATTATGGAAAAAGGGACCCATTGTTGCCAGATCTGTCGTGAAGGCAGATGAAGACGTGTTGCCTGTCAGGGTGTTCAATCCAACCAAGGAACAGAGGATCATAAAGGCAGGCACTGCCATTGCCTCATTGTCAGCGCTGGAAAAAGTGGGCACAGAAATGTGCAACCAGACGATGCCCACTGAAACCAGTACCAGCAGAAACATGCCATCCGACAAGCAGAGAAACAAGGACGTTGATGCCCGACGTACGACTACCCACTTCTTTCAATGTGACTCTTGTACTAAAAGTTACGAGAAGAAAGACTCTTTGCAAAGACACAAGCGGGAAGTGCATATCCGGAAGTATCATTGCGGTCAATGCAATTATCGCACGGGTAGGAAGACTGAGATGGAGCGGCATCAGGGAGCCCACGATGTAGCTGTGGTTCCCGTGAGAAAACACAGCTTAACGCCTGTTTCTTCGCCAAGATGCAAACCCACTTCCACGCCAATAACAGGGACCTCTAAAAAGGCTGATGCATCGTGGCGTCATGTAAGAATGGACTGGCGGTCGCCACCACGTGATGATCCAAGATTGGACCGACCTCGAGGGAGGTCACCACGTCGTTACCGCTCATCGCGACGAAAATCCAAATCGCCCCAAAGAGACCTAACGAAATCGTCATGTCAAAAGACCCCGGAGTCTCCACAGCATGATGGATCGGAAGCTTCCCCTCGACATAGCCGACAATCTACGCCCGAACCAGAAGAAGAGTTGGATAACGACGAAAGGTCCCCTTCACCACTTGACTTGCGATATTCATCTAGGAAAATGGCGTCGGAGACTGCATGGACTAGTGAGTGGACTAAAATTGCTAGTAAGAATGCTGAAACTCAAACTGACACTGATAGTTCTCGTTAAATAATTCAGTCAGTACTGCATGAACTTAGAACCGCTGGTTCCGGTGGGAAGGATACCTAGATGCCCATGGACGTTATTTTCTGTAAATGTGTCATATGCAGTTTGTAAATTGTTGTTAGATATCGCTCGGGGACCGAGCTAAGGAAAATAAGGGAGTTGTGTCACGAAATTGGTTTCATTTCGTAGATAGTTATTTCGGCGTAGATGGCGTCATTCAAGTTAAATATACGACGCTATATAGTCACGTGTTAATTTTAAGAATGTTCGATTATGCATGTTTTTGACAGTTTTAGTGTAATTACTTTTCTACCATTAATAATTACTTGTTTTCTTTTGTTTAGTTTTATAGAATAAAACTAATGCTTTCATTTGATATATGGTTTGTTTCAATCTGATATTAGAAAGTGGAGTTATATCAATGTTTATGTAATTTTTGGAAATCTAACCAAAATAATAAATGTATAAGAAATGTGTATATAAATCAAGTGTCTCTCGCGTCTGTGAGCTTCCTGTCATAGTCTACATAATTGCCGTCGCCCACTGGGCACACTTACATTGTAAGGCAATTAGATTATGTTTGGATATTTGCCCAATAAAGTATTGCGTGAAATGATTGAGATGATCGTTTGCATGTCTCTCCATGGGGAAACCTAAAGTTGAAGTCTGATTTTAAGTGACGACCATGGTTAGAATCTAGGTTGTGTTTGTTGGGTCTTTTACGTTCTAGTATTAGACAATACCAGGGGTTGCTCATTCGGCGGTCCAGTGATCGTGGTCTGGAGTAGACGGCTGGTAGGGACTACTTTATAGCAGAGCCGTGGCATGGTCGAGTAAGCTGACTGTACGAAGTCAGACGGTCTGGTTGTTTGGAGGTGCATGAAGCAAACTGGTGCGGCCAATTGGAGTTGCATGCACAGGCAGACTGGTATAGACGTCTGAGAGGTGCAGAAGCGGACTGGCCTAGTCGGCTGGTGGTATACGACGGTACAACGGTTGGTAGAAGACGGTTTGGTAGTGTCGACTGGACGGTGGTCGAGAGGTGGTGCGGAGCAATATATCAGACTGGTGCCAACGTCAACGGGGCAGTATATCTCTGCCAAACGGATCCACGGTGAAATTGGTACCGGACTAGGAAAACCTACCAGCAGAAGGCATCCTGACAAGAGAAGCTGCTGGGAAGAACATCGACAGGAACCGGTTTCGTTACAATATCGAACTGGAGTATTCTGTTGACTGTTGTACTTTAAGTATTGCTTGTTTATGTAAATACAAAGAGCTTATTTTCAAGAGGCACTAGATCCATGTGTGGAACTTAAGAAAGAACTCTTTGTTTACCCGATTTTGTTCAGGTGTCTATGGAAAATTGTTATTAAAAGATGCCTGTGTTCATAATTTCTCTCGTAATTTAGGTTAGTTATTTTGTTCAAGGTAAATAGAGGTAAATGTATATCATTATCTCCATTTGCTATCAAAAGATTTTACTCCTTTCGGAAAATAGCTCTTCAAATGTTTTACATGTAGAGATATAAATAAACAAAGAAATGGATGAAATCAATAAAACAAAATAGATACTGAGTATGCATTAACCTCATACCTACCATCACCCATGCCTAAGCATTTTAGGGAGGGGGATCCCGTAAAGTAATTTTGACATTGTAAGAAATAAACATGAGCAATATTTCTTGTAGGTTACTTTAAAGTCAACCTCTTTTTCCATCGCCCATTCACATCAGTTCCCTGAAGGAATGTCCCTCTTTCTCTTGTCTTTCTTCCTTTTCTCTCCCCCCTTCGGTTTTTCTTCTGCCCGTTTCTTCCCCCTTTCCCTTTTTCCCAGGTGGCAAGCCCATATGGGGCCCATATGGGGATGATCTGGGTCACTTGTGCCATTTGGGCTATTAAATGGAACCAATTATGTATCCCATATGGGGCCAATATTTAGTAACCCATATGGGATCTATCTGAGCCAGCCCTTATTGGTCCCATATGGGAATGAGCTAGGCGTACACTTATGGGTAGAATATGAATATGCCCATATGGGTAACACATGGGACAATCTGGGATAACCCACATGGGATACATCTTAGTTAACCAATATGGGTACCAGATGGGATTAAGCTGGGCATACTCATTTGGGCCCAGTTTAGTATGGGTCCCATCTGGGTCCCATCTGTCTTATATGGGTTTACCCATATGGGTCCCATGCTTCTTGGGTGCAGATGCCTTAGGGCCCCAGATGGTTTCCCTATGGGGCCCATGTTTCAGAGAATATGGGACCCATGTGAGTCCCACATGGGCTTGTTACCTGGGTTATTATCCTCTCTGTCTCTCATTATCTCTCTCTCCCAATCTCTACTTCTTGTTTTTGCACTTTTGCGCTTTGCGATTAATATTTAGCTCGTTGTTTTTTAACGCTGCGGCTTTGCATTTGGCGCACTGCATTTCTATGATGCTGTTGATTGAATAAATTCATCAATTCCTGATGAAGCCGTTTGAACGAGAATTCAATTTATTCTTGTCTCATATACGGTTGTCTCGTTTACTTCGATTTCTATTTATATATGTATGTATTATGAAAATGAGATAGCAACATGTGTATATTGATGGTCATCTTGCGAGTAATAACCATTAACTACTCTCATCGGGCTCTCATTATTTTTTCTCTCCCCCCCCCCGGCCCCCGCCCCCCCCCCCCCCACTCAGTGTTATTTAGGGTACGCGTATGCTTGTACCCTCTTTTTGAAAAGACCCCCTATCTGAGCACTGCCAACATTTCCGAACTCCCCTTTCGCGGGCTTTTCGCGGGCTTTTCACGGGCTTTTCCTGCCTTGGAGACCCCCCTAAATCCGGAACGCTGCTCATTGTACCCCCCCCCCCCCCCCTACAGATATAGCGCCCTCGCGCTGCGTGGACGTGTTTTTCACAGGCTCTCTCAATCCGGTCAACTTTTCGGGAAAAATTGCATATCTTCACTGAAAAATTATACTTTTCTTCTGGAAGTTGGTTTCATTGCATATATGTTCAGGATATTGGATCCATAAGCGTGGTGAATTGGATTATACAGAATAGGGTAGGCAAACAAAATCTGGGCTTTCTATACTCACCCTCTAACACACACGCACGGCGGGATTTGATTTTCCCGCCTCCCCCTAACACCCAATCATGACGACTTCCGCTCCGGAGGTCGACAGTTTCAACCTGGACGAGGAGTTTCGGACAGTCACGTATGGCAAGAAACGCCAAAATAAACGAAAACGTGAAGGAAGTCTGACTGTAGAATCTATCTCCCTCAGAACGGACTCCTCGACCAGTTCAGATTCAGACACCTCACGAAATACTGACTACAAAACCCCCTCCTCTAACCGCACCACTTCCATCCATAGCACCCAACTTTTGAAAACCCTGATAGTCCCAATAGACAAGACCAAATCCTTAAAGAACGTAACCCCTAAAGCAATAGCTACATCAATCAAAGAATGTGTGGGACAAACACCCATGATTGAGTTTATCAAACACACGTACTCCGGAATTCTTGTTCAGTGCAAGACCCAAAAACAACATCGAATCCTTTACCAAATCCAATCAATCGGTAACATTCCAGTTAAAGTACAAGAGAAGATCGTGGGTGTAAAAGGTGTCATTTCAGGGATCCCGATAGACATGACAGAGAAAGAGATAGAACAAGAGCAGAAATGCCAAAAAGTTATAGCAGTTAAAAGAATCATGAAGAAAAGAAAAGAAAACAAAGGAAATGAAAACGAAACAAATCAGCCAGAGTACTTTCCGACTAGAAGTGTCATCTTGACTTTTAACTCAGAACTTCCAGAAAATGTTTCTATATATGTTTTTTCAGACATTCAGAGTCTCGTTATATATCCCACTCGTTCTCAGGCGTTACAGATGCCAAATGTTTGGTCATGGCATTGCTCATTGTAGATCGAAGTTGAGATGCCTTCGCTGTGGAGATCCCCACACTTTCGAACAATGCCAAAGAAAAGAAGATCCAAAATGTGTAAATTGTGGAGAAGCCCACTCCGCTGCCTATAATGGCTGCAAAGAAGCTAAAAAGGCAAAACAGGTCCAGCAATTCAAATGCGAAAACAAACAAACTTACGCACAAGCCTCGAAGGCATGGAACGAAAAACAACGTCATGATCAAAATTCCAACCCTATCCCAGAACCCATTCAAAAGAGCGCTCAACAACAGGGTGCACATCAACCCCAAACAAACAAAGAGTCTCCCCCCAATAACGAACCCCCTACCAAAGTTTCAAGTGCTCCACATTATGAACAACCATCCAAAGTCCCCTCTTCCGTATACTCCCAAGATCAAAATCAATCAAACAGAAATACAAAACTCACGGGGAACGCAAATTTAACAAATACTTATGTCAGAAATGGAAACACCTCAACAACAGAACGAAATGAACAAATATTGCACTCTATTGTACAATTGATAATGATTTTTGAAAAAGATAAAAGAGAAGTTGATATTATTGAGCTGGTTAAAGTAGCAGCGGAAAGACTACTTTACAAAAGATTGAATCACGAGCAGTATGATGGGTGCAGTTAGTTATTTAACAACAATAGCTGTGCTTTCCATTCTTCAATGGAACGCACAAGGCATGTCCGCACATGGACATGAGCTCTTGAAATTTGTAGACTGTAATAATAGAACAAATAAAATAATTCTTTTAATTTGTATACAAGAGACTTGGTTCAATGACACTAGAAACTTAACCCTTCCAGGCTATACTTGTATCCCCAAAAACAGAAAATCCCAATATCGAGGTGGATGTGCTTTTTATGTTCATGACTCTATCCAATACAATCACTCCTCTAGAGATGAGACAGATTTAGAATTACAATCCATAGAATTATACGTAGCTGATTCTATTTATCGAGTTGTGAATTTGTATAACCCATGCAAACAACTAAACCAAATTATCATGCAAGAACTTCAAAAAAGCATCTAAGAATACGATAAATATATCATCGTAGGAGTAACTCACACAATACTTTATGGGGGAGTGAAAAAACGGACCCCAATGGCAAGATCATTGAAAACTTCGTAAACGAAAAAAATATGGTTTTATTAAATGATGGGTCCGGAACAAGAATGGATCCGAAGAACGCAAAAGTATCCGTTTTAGATCTATCAATTACGTCCCCCCTCTTATCTGGCAGATGCAAGTGGCGCGCTTTACAAAACAAATTTGGAAGCGATCATTACCCAATCTCTATTCATATCATACTAGATAAAAAGCACAACGATAATAGACAAGACGAAATGGAAGATATCAGATGGTCCTTTCGGAACATGAACTGGACACTTTTCTCGGGAGAGTGTGAAAAAATGTTTCATCGAGAAAATGAAAAAAATGTATAAGTGAAGACCCAACAGAGTTATATCTACACTTTATCAGTACGATCGATCACCGAGGTTATTCAGAAAACCTATCCAAAAAAAGGTAAACGACAACGAAAACCCATCCCTTGGTGGAATAAGGAGTGCTCAGATAAAATAAAGGAGAGAAATATAGCTAAAAAGAAACTAAATAGAACAATATCGATTGAGAATTTAAACGACTTTTTGAAGAAGAAGGCAGAGACGCAGAAATTCCTTCGTCAATGTGAACAACTATACTGGAACAACTTCTGCCAGAAACTTAATCGATTTGTACCGGAATCTAACATCTGGAAATGCATTAAAAGATTGAATGGCATACAAACCAAAACAAAAAAGAATTCCAGTACTGAAAGACAAAGAAATGATTATACAGTCGGACCAAGACAAGGCGGAGTTACTTGGAGGTTTCTTTCATACATTTTTTACTACAGAAGCGCCAAAAGTCATAGCCCGTACGCTTCTCCCATTGTGGTGGTACGCAAGAAGGATGACTCCATTCGTCTGTGCATAGATTACCATCACCTGAATAGCAAGACGAGACGGGATGTTTTCCCAATGCCTAGGATCGACGAGGCCCTCGATGCCCTTGGGAATGCAAAGTATTTCACCACCCTGGACCTAACGTATTTCACCAATCCGGACCCCATGGAAGAACAGGCGTATTTTGTTAATACGCCTGAAATGGGCTATCCGCCGTATATCTCATTTATGTATGTATTTGTATGTTGTGATGATTTTATACGGAAATAAAAACAAACAACAAACAAACAAACAAACGAGTGGGTATTGGCAGGTAAAGGTTGCGGAGAAGGATCGACCAAAGACGGCATTTACAACCCCCATGGGACTCTTTGAATGTATCCGGATGCCGTTTGGTCTCCATAATACTCCAGCAACTTTCCAGCGCCTGATGACGTCATGCCTAGGGGACCAACAGTTCGAGTCTCTATTGATCTACTTGGATGACATCATCGTTTTCTCCAGCTCCTTCGACGATCACCTTGATCGCCTGACACTTGTCTTCAATCGGCTCCGTCAACAAGGGTTAAAATTGAAGCCTAGGAAGTGTCACCTCCTTCAGACCAAGGTCAAGTATCTGGGTCATGTGATTAGTCAGGAGGGAATCGAGACCGACCCTGAGAAAACCTCATCTATGACGGACTGGCCTCGTCCGAAGAACAGCAAGGACGTACGTAGGTTCTTGGGATTCACAGGCTATTACAGGAGGTTTGTCCCGGGGTATGCGAAAACTGCTAAGCCATTGTTTCAGCTCACAGAAGGAGGTGGTCGACGAAAGGCTACCCGGAAACCCCTCCCTCCCTTCAATTGGACTGAGGACAAAACTAACGTCTCCTCCAGTACTCGGCTTCCCAGACTTTGAGACCCCATTCCTTCTTGAGGTTGATGCGTCTGGTTCTGGCCTTGGGGCAGTCATCAGTCAACTCCAGGATGGTGAGAAGAGGGTGATTGCTTTCGCAAGCAAGGCTTTAACACCATCCGAGAGCAAATACCCAGCTCATAAGCTCGAATTCCTGGGGTTGAAGTGGGCTGTGGTAGACAAGTTTCGTGAGTATCTCCTAGGTCGCCGATTCCATGTCCTGACAGACAGTGTGGAATATAGAAGTGGGAGGCTCAACGCCGCAGCAGACGCTCTTTCAAGGTTGCCAGAGTCATCGGCTGGAGTGCCAACTCAAGATGTGCAAGTCGACTGCAGCCATTTAGCAGTGTCAGCCGTTCTGCAAGAAGGATTGCAACCGTCTGGATTTGTACATCCCACAGCTCTCCAGTTGGCAGCCGGTGTATCTAACCCAGGCTCTCCAGGCAACCAAGGTGAAAGTGAGACGGGAACACCCTCCATCGACATCATTCCAGTGGAAACGCTTGCTCGGCAGCAAAGATCGGATTCTGATTTGTCGGTAGTTATGCCGTATGTGGAGCGAGGCTCCAAACCTACCAAGCAGGAGTTTCAAGTGTGCTCTCCAGATGCTAAGCTCATCCTCAGGCAGTACCAACGCCTAGAACTAAAGTCAGGAGTTCTTCATCGGCGGTACCAAGACTCTGCTGGGACACTGCGTCATCAACTGCTACTCCCACGTTGTCACCACAAACTGGTCCTTGGTCACCTTCATGATGATGTTGGTCACCCTGGGGCTGAAAGAACTCTGGACAACCTTCGCCAGCGTTTCTTCTGGGCAAGGATGGCACAGGATGTGCATGCCTGGTGTACCACATGTAGGCGATGTTGCCTGAGGAAGACACCAACTTCAGGGAACCGTGCTCCCCTTTCGAGCATCCACACATCTGAACCGCTGGAACTGGTGTGCATTGACTTCCTGAAGTTGGATAAATCTAAAGGTGGCTACGAGAATGTCCTGGTGGTGACTGACCATTTCACCAGGTATGCACAAGCCTACCCCACAAAGGATCAGCTCGCTACAACAGTGGCTAAGACCTTGTGGGAGAATTTCTTTGTCCACTATGGTTTTCCCCGCAGAATACACGCAGACCAGGGAAGAAACTTTGAGAGCCACCTCATTGCAGAACTCTGCAAAGTGGCGGGGATCAAAAAGAGCCGAACCACTGCCTATCATCCGCAGGGGAATGGAACAACAGAGCGCTTTAACCGGACTCTCATCAACATGATCGGAACTCTAGATCCTTCGCAGAAGGCCAGTTGGAAGGATCATCTTGGACATCTGACCCATGCCTATAATGCAACGAAGCATGAGTCTACGGGTTACGCTCCCTTTCATCTTATGTTTGGCAGGCACCCAAATCTCCCGGTAGATGTCATCTTCGGCATTTCATCTCAAAGTGAAGATGATGGATATGAGGACTATGTCACTCGATTCCGAGAAGGTCTCCGATCAGCCTACGATCTGGCGGCAGGGAAATCGAGGCTGGCGAAAGATCGCCAGAAGGTCCAATTCGACAAGAAGGCCAAGCTAACATCATTTTTACCGGGAGATCGTGTGCTGGTCCTGGACAAGTCCACAGGCGGGCAGAAGCTGGCAGACAAATGGGAATCAACACCCTACATCGTGTTGAGTAAACATCCCGAGCTACCTGTGTATGTTGTCCAACGACCAGACACGAAGCGAGAGCGGACTGTTCATCGAAACCTGTTAACCCCCTGTATGTTCCTGCCCCTTGAAGAAACTGCCCCCAAACCAAAACATAGCGACCAATCGACCTAAGGCTGACCAAACTGAGGGACTAAGGATGGAATCTTCTCATAACGAAGAAACAGAAGATCTGTTACTTCGGGTGCCTGAAGTGATTGGTCCAGCCCGAGCCCATCATGATCGACATCAGGAAACTGGTAGAGTCCCGATCCACCCGGAGGGCGTAGAATATCCTCAACGCCCTGCTGAAGACCCACCCTCCATCATTGACTTAACCCCCGCTGACCCACCGATTGACCCACCTCCCATAACCGATCCACACCCAATAGATGATCTCCTTTCTTCAGATGACCTACCTCCCGCTGATAATCCAGCCCCATGCGATGACTCATCCCGCGCTCATGAACCTCCTCTTTCAAATAACCAACACCCCTTAGATAATCTTCCTTCTTCAGGTGAGCAAACTCCCACTGAAGATCTCGATCATGGAACCGCGATTAGACGCAGTGGACGGACGCGTCGCCCTGTCGAACGGCTCCAATACAATACTCTCGGCCACCTCCTTAATCTTTCCGTTTATCAAACAAAATTAGAGGCTGGGAAGAAGCTGTGGGCACGGTGGAAAAGTCCCGGTATGAATGTAGCTAGGGCTAAGTTAGGTATGGTATAGGAAACATTTAAACACTATTTTACAGTAGTGTGATTCTTCTCAGAATGTTGATTTTGTTAATTATTTATATTTTGTTAATAAATTGTTTTATATGCCGGGACGGCATTGTTTCGAAGGAAGGGAGAGTGTAACCAGGTGACTGTTTTATAAAGACTAGTCACATACCAACATCCTGTTTCCACATAAAATGCTGGATTACATGACTCACTTAATGCAAATATCTTTTAACACGTGACCCCGCAATATTACCTTTGTTCCTTTGTTTCTAAACACCTTGAACTCGTGAACCCGCTCACTCCTCGCAGTCCGTGTCACGAGTTTACCATCACACATCTCTTCTTCGCCCCCTGTTTTACAGGTAATTTACCATATTTTGTATCATACTTATATTTAAGTAAATCATTATTATCATGTTATATAACTTTGTGCGGTTGTACTGATGTATGATTGGATATCTTCTGATGTTCGCATTTGTAGATATCGTTGTTTTAAGGGAAGAATTTAAGTTAAGAAAAGCTATAGCTTTCTTACAACTAATTGTGAAGCGTTATACTGTATGGGTGAATGGTACCCGCGAATATATATATTTCACATTGTACATAACTATTTAGCTTTCTTACTTAAAGATATGAGCTAATCAATACTTTGTCGTTTATGAACCACTGTTGTGATTCTAGTTAGCATTTGACATATTCTAGTTGGGTAAATATTATTACGATTTTCCATATTCGATTTGATAACGTTTTGAGAGATTTCCAGCTCAGAAGGAGATAATCTTCGATTTGACATTGAACCGGCCAGATTTTGCTAGTCTATAAGTCCGTACTTTCTTATAATATGTATCTAGTTATTATGTCGTTTATTTTGTTTATGATCTTACAATATCATGCCAAGATAATAATCATGTTAATATGTGTTTCGATATACCAGGGATTGGTGTGGAATTGCGGATAACTTTATAATCATTTATCTACGATACATTGGTGTCTGCGTGATTAGACTATGTACGTTCACATGGTGTGTAGGGAGTGAGCGCATCGTTGAGAACAAAGGATTACAACTTTTAACTAATAGTACCAGTACAAGTATTACCTTGACAAAGAGGAACTTGGGCTTTCTAGGTTTATTTGTCTCAACTCTGTAATCTGTATAGAGCAGGTACTATAGTATTAGTAGCTGAAGTAAATATGCTTTAGCTGTCACTATTATGTATGAGTGGGTTTTATTATGGTCCAAAAGACCAAAACGCTCATTTATCTATTCCGCCCTTTACAATAATGAATTAAGTTAGAGAGCAACAATTATTATTCATTTGCACGATATATGTCCAGTTTACGAAAGCACTATATATCTATCATTCAGTAGTCTCCAGTTGTATATTATTAGTCAGACATGTATAAATCCATTTAGTCTATTCGTATTATGTTAGTTATAGTTTCTTCGTTATAATTAGTTATTACATATTTGTTATAGTCTTGTTAACTTTGTTTAGGTTTAGTCGAGTTAGATATTGGTTATCTTCGTAATTCAGCAGTTATACGTTTCGAGTATTTGTTATTAAGTTAATAGTTACTATACATTATCCATTCTAGTGAATGGTAAGTCTTTGTTTGGTTAAATATTGGAAAGGGACATGTTGTTGATATTTACTTTGCTATTTCATCTAATGGCTAAGTTTGGATGTAAACCTATATATAAGTAGGATAGGAACATTACTATAGGAGTGTATTTGTGTTTAGATTATGTGACTTTGTTGTTTGTATATGAATATACAATTATGTGTTATATATATTATTACTTTATTAAAAGGCAGTCCATGTCACGAGTTTAACCATCACACATCTCTTCTTCGCCTCCTGTTTTACAGACTCATCTCATCTCTATTTTTGGTACCCTACTTATTACAAAAGTAACGAGGGCTACAAGTATATGAAAGG
This sequence comes from Strongylocentrotus droebachiensis, assembly GCA_035222895.1. Lineage (NCBI taxonomy): Eukaryota > Metazoa > Echinodermata > Echinoidea > Camarodonta > Strongylocentrotidae > Strongylocentrotus > Strongylocentrotus droebachiensis. The sequence goes on along the minus strand of JAVYIG010000520.1, from coordinate 214,038 downwards.
AAAACAGTGCAACAAACCGTTTGGTTATCGAACAGAAAACTCTAACAAACACCTTTCTGTAGAAAAATTAAAACCCCTAAACTTCCCCCCATGGTTACTAACGGAGCCTGTTATATCAATTGAATTGGCTAGTCAGATAAACAAATCTGATAATCCACTACTTTTGCATCAGAGAAGTTTAGAGATAATAAACACAAAATGGTTTAGCCAACTTCACATATTCATAGATGGGTCCAAACTCCCTAAAGAAGGACGTTGTTCTGCAGCTTTCTATGTTCCTTACTTCGCGTGTAAACAATCAAAGAGATTGTCTGACGGAACATCCTCATATAGAGCTGAGCTGGCGGGGATAATGCTGGCCCTCAATTGGTTACACCAGTTAGATACTTTATATGTAGGATCAGTTATATTCAGCGACTCATTAAGTGCCTTAGTAGCAATACAGAACAAAAAAGAAGAGAATTTTATATCAGAAATACTTGTAAGCTTATCCAACCTTAAATTTAAAAAAATATAAATGTTAGCTTTGAATGGATTCCCTCCCACTGTGGAATAACGGGAAATGAATGTGCGGATTTTCATGCTAAGGCAGCCCTCAGCAAACACATTGAAATAACAAACAGCCTTAATATCTCAGAAGTGAACAGCATTTTAGAGAGGCATTTTATCGAGCTGTGGCAATTAAGATGGCAGGTTTCTCCAAATACACACTACAAAACAATCCAAAAATCGGTTTCACAAACCTTCAATTGCAAACTAGAGCGAGCTAAAGAAAAGATAATACGTCGTTTACGACTTGGACACATCGGTCTTAACGCGGATCTAGGCCGAATGGGAATACATCCAACTGGACACTGTAACTCATGTCGAGAAGTAGAAACCACTGAACACTTTATAGCAAAGTACCCGAAATATTTAATTGAAAGATCCATGCTACTCGCTGAAACAGATTGTATAAATCCCGACGATATTTTAAGGCTCTTAAATTCATCAGAAGCTAACATTCAAAACGCTTTATACCGTTTCGTTGTAAGAACGAAACGTTTCAATTAACCCAAAATAAGCGAGCATTTTTTTTTATTTTTTTTGCACCACCACTCACAAAAGCCCACATTTTGTTTGTTTCCCCTAAACTTTTTAATTATCCAATGCAACATGTATTATAGACACCACTCTATCACAAAATTGTCTTTCTTTTAATCGAAGGTTCATTAAAGTCTGTTAAGTCGCTCAAAGCCAATTTCCCCGGAAAAGTACCCTCTTGATTTTAAAATTGTTGATCAATTCCTTTCTTCTTTCGAGTTTCCAGATTATTCATGTTTTCCCAAAGGGAGCCCCCTGTCTACACCCAAGAGACAGGACGGTGTCTGGACGGTGTCTTAGAACGGACAGGACTACGCGGTAACCTATACAGGATACAAAAATCTACGTTTGTCGTATTTTTTTTTCTTCATCTATTTTCTCTTTCATTTCATTTTAAGGGGGAAAAGAAGAAAAAGAAAAAAAAGAGAGAAGCCTATATTTAATTTTTATTTTTGATACTCTAATTTTAAAAAAAGAGAAAGAAAGATTAATTAATATTAAAAAGAAAGGCGTTGGTGATAATAGTCAGGTCTTGACTGATTGCCATTACAACAAAAAAAAAAACAACATCTATATCAGGACATGCAGACACCCCGGGGTGTAATATTAATTAATCTTTCTTTCTCTTTTTTTTAAATAAGAGTATCAAAAAGAAAGATTAATTAATATTAAAAAGAAAGGCGTTGGTGATAAAAGTCAGGTCTTGACTGATTGCCATTACAACAAAAAACAACAACAACATCTATATCAGGACATGCAGACACCCCGGGGTGTAATATTAATTAATCTTTCTTTCTCTTTTTTTAAAATAAGAGTATCAAAAATAAAAATTAAATATAGGCTTCTCTCTTTTTTGTCTTTTTCTTCTTTTCCCCCTTAAAATGAAATGAAAGAGAAAATAGATGAAGAAAAAAAAAATACGACAAACGTAGATTTTTGTATCCTGTATAGGTTACCGCGTAGTCCTGTCCGTTCTAAGACACCGTCCAGACACCGTCCTGTCTCTCGGGTGTAGACAGGGGGCTCCCTTTGGGAAAACATGAATAATCTGGAAACTCGAAAGAAGAAAGGAATTGATCAACAATTTTAAAATCAAGAGGGTACTTTTCCGGGGAAATTGGCTTTGAGCGACTTAACAGACTTTAATGAACCTTCGATTAAAAGAAAGACAATTTTGTGATAGAGTGGTGTCTATAATACATGTTGCATTGGATAATTAAAAAGTTTAGGGGAAACAAACAAAATGTGGGCTTTTGTGAGTGGTGGTGCAAAAAAAAAAAAAAAAAAATGCTCGCTTATTTTGGGTTAATTGACGGAGGTCCAGTTTACAGCGGCGTCAGGAAGGAGCCATGCAGTGAGTAGACTGTCCGGAATTTTCGTTGATGATCTTACTCGAGCTGAGGAGCAAGGATTTTACTTCCTAGTAGTGAACCAGGGATATAAGCCCTGAGTGAACTGTGTACATGTATTTATAATCATATTCTTTTTTTTTAATTATTAGTCGTTGTATTTGAAAATGAATGTCTTAGTATTTTATATGTCTATCTTTTTATTATGTTCACACAATGTCCACACAAGTTTTAGATATGTTCGATTTCAATCACTAAAACGTTTGAAATATTTCCGATCACGAATTTTATATTATCATAATTCATCAGCCACCTTTCAAATGGAAATATATCGAGTAGAGAATTGTATTTTTAATCTTATACTTCTTAGTGGTGATGTGGAAACCAATCCCGGTCCAAACTATAAATTTCCATGTAGAACATGTGAAAAACCAGTTAAGAATAATCAAAACGGTCTTCTGTGTTCCATATGTCAAAAATGGCATCATACCAAATGCCAAGATATAAGTATACACGAGTATACTAGATTATACCAAAACCCAAATGAAAAATGGACTTGTTTAACATGTTCTTTACCCTCTTTTTGCGACTCGCTATTCACAATCTCCATTGCAAATGTTGCACGTACTCGACGTATAAGTGAATCTGAATTAAGTACCCCAACCAATGTCGATAACACAACACTTTATCAATGCTTTAATGATAAATTCGAGGCAAAAGGCCTGCATTTCGTCCATTTAAATGTTAGATCCATTTTGTATAAAATTTCTGAACTTCGATTACTTTTTTCTAAGAATAAAATTTCCATTATCGCAATTTCTGAAACGTGGTTAAACTCGTCTGTAAATGATGAAGAAGTCTGTATAGATGGATATTGCATTTTACGACGAGACAGAACATCTGGGCAAGGAGGTGGTGTTTGCCTCTTTATTAGAAACGATATTGCCTTCAATTTAAGAGCCGATCTCATGTTAGAAAACGTTGAATCATTGTGGGTCGATGTCCTTTTACCACGAACCAAACCAATTACATTTGGCGTCTACTACAGACCCCCTAAAGATCATACTTTTATTGAAAGACTCTCCGAAACTTTTGATAAATTAACAAAAGACGATGAGGTCATAGTTTTAGGAGACATAAATATTTGCCTTTTGCGAAAGTCTCCATTATCCAGAAAATATGAAAATATATTGAATTTAAATGGTTTGAACCAACTTATAAATCTGCCCACTCGTACATCACAGACGACTTCCTCATTAATATATCACGTATTATGTAGTAAGGAAGAGCATATATGTCAAAGTGGCGTTATTGACCTTGGCATAAGTGATCATTCACTAACTTATTGCTCAAGGAAGCTTATTAGGCCCGTGTTTGGGCACCACAAAACTATATCCATTAGAAGAATGAAAAGTTATAATGTAGATGATTTCAATTTAAATTTATCTCTAGCCGATTGGTCTAAAATAACAGAATGTAACGAAGTAAATATGGCATGGGCAAATTTTAAAACTATTTTTTTATCAGTAGTTAATATGAGTGCACCTCTTAAACAAGTAAGAATCAAGCAAAGAACAGAAAAATGGATGAACAATGAAATTATTGCGATAATTAAAGAGAGAAATGTAGCTTACAAAAATATGAAAAGGGATATTAGTAATTTGGATCTCGCAAGAAAATACAAAGCATTAAGGAATCTAGTACAAAGAAAGGTTAAAAGAGCTAAAGTCGAATATTTTCAAGATCAAATTGAAGAAAATAAACATGACTCCAGGAAGTTATGGAAAAATTTGAAGGGTTTAGGTCTAAAAGGCAAAGGGAAAAGTGCTCAAGAGACAGTTATTAATGTCCAGGGAGAATTATGTCATGATAAATCAAGAATAGCAAATGAGTTCAATAATTATTTTACAACTGTGGCTGACAAGTTAGCGTGTAAATTACCAGTAAACACGAACAAATTCCATGCCGACAGTGAAAGATTTCAAAAGTTTTATGACGAGAAAGACATCTCAAAAGATAGTTTTTACTTTTCTCCAGTTACAGAAAAGTTTGTTTTAGATGAGTTAAACAAGTTGAAAGTATCGAAAAGTACTGGACTAGATATGATACCAGCCAGATTTTTAAAAGATGGGGCGAGAAATTTGTATGAACCTTTGAATTATATAATCAATTTATCTCTTATGTCTTCTACCTTTCCTGACGACATGAAAATTGCAAAAGTAACACCGCTACATAAAAAGAAAGACAAAACTGACGTTGGTAATTATAGGCCTATCAGTGTTTTAAGCGTAGTTTCAAAAATTTTGGAAAAATCGGTTCATGCTCAAATAGAGAAATATTTTCAAGAAAAAAAGTTAATATATGAATTTCAGTCCGGCTTTCGTAACGGATATTCCACTGAAACATGTTTAATACATTTATCGGATTTTGTTAGGAATGAAGTTTCTCAAGGGCGCTTTGTTGGAATGGTTCTTCTGGACTTACAAAAAGCCTTTGATACTGTATATCATAACATACTGTTAAAGAAATTGGAAGTGATGGGTTTTGATTCGGCATGTGTTAAATGGTTTAGATCATATTTAACTAATCGTCGTCAAGTGGTAACCATGCAGAAGGTAATATCTGATTCCCAGCCTATTAAATGCGGGGTTCCACAAGGGAGCATTTTAGGCCCCATTCTCTTTATGTGTTATATTAATGATATGTGTACTTGTGTTAATGATTCTAAATTACTTTTATATGCTGACGATAGTGTGTTACTATATTCAGATACAAATCCTAAGTCAATTGAAGAAAAACTAAGTGCAGAATTGGCAAAATGCATCGAATGGATGACAGACAACAAGCTTAGTTTACATGTTGGAAAAACAGAAAGTATTTTATTTTGTTCGAAGGGAAAGTTTAAATAATACACGTGACTTCAAGGTTACCTATAATAATCAAGTGATTGAGAGTAAAGATTCAGTAAAATATTTAGGAATAAATTTAACTAGTGATCTGTCATGGACAGGTTTGGTAGATTCAATTGCCAAAAAGGCTAATTCTCGCTTAAAATTTTTGTATAGATACCAAACTTGTATGAACATGAAGTCGAGACGTATTTTGTGTTTTGCTTTGATACAATGTTTATTTGATTATGCTAATGCTGCTTGGTACAGTAGTCTGGGCAAGATGGATAAGAAAAAGTTAAGAATAATTCAGAATAAGATGGTAAGATTTATTAATTGCTTAGGCCCAAGAACACACGTCGGGAAAAATGAACTTGAAGAAGCAGGTATACTCTATGTAGGTCAAAGGTCTAAACAACTCGTGTTACACCATGTCCATAAAATATACTACTCAGATGTAGATCATTATATTACTAATAATTTTACTCGTGTCTCAAATATCCATGGATACGATACAAGAAATAGTCATTTTAATTTTGTTTTACCCAAGCGAAAAGGACAAATTGGAAACTCTTTTTATTTTAATGGTATCCAATTTTGGAATTCTCTCCCAAAACATGTCAAAATAGTTAAGAATTTTTCACACTTTAAAAGTGTATTAAAACAATACCTAAAGCATGAATCCCTTCAAGAACAGTAATATCAGTTATCTTAAATCACAGTTCATTATGTATAGCGCATGTTTTTAAGTTTAATCTTGCATAATATACCGTAGATCATTGTTTGCTATAAGTTCTAGAAATTTTTGTTGTTGTTTATGTTATATTATTTATTCGTAATATTCGTAGTAGTTATTAGTTGTGATATTTTATTCTCATGCCGTACTGTACACGTACTTTATAGGACCCCGTTGGAAATAAGCCTTTTCCGGCTTTCATGGGTTATCCTGTCAATGTATCTTCTCGTTTCATTTTGCTTTAAGTATGCATTCATTGTACAATACTTGACGAATAAAATCAATCAATCAATCAATCAATCTTGATGCCCCGGCTTGATGCCGAGCCTAGCCCGATATGCACGCTGAGCGTGCAGATAGCGGATGCGCCGTACAGACTATACGTTATGTTGTTATCTCTCTCTCTCTCTCTCTCACACACAGATTTTGAGAAGTCCGTACTGCCCCCGTCCGTACTGGGACGGGAGTGCAATGGGACTCAATGTTTTACTTAATGAAATAATCCTGAATGAGCTTTCAAAACTAGCAGGAATTTCTTAAATCTGATCGCGGGATTTCATCAGTTTTTTTATGTTCAACTTCAAGATTTTTTATAACCCCCTTTTTTAATTACAAAGAGATGAGAGAAAAACACCCCCTTTTTAAAGAAATCTCCGGGTTAAAGTCAAATACACCCCCTTTTTTTACATTTCTCGGGCCGGACTTTGTCGCACGAAAAGTACCCCTTTACCGGACATTTTGGCAACACGCATGCGGTCATTTCGAAACCTGAGTGGGGGGCCGGGCCCCCCCCCCCCCCATAATTTTAACAAACGAATTCGTTTTCACTGGGTGCCTGCCGTAGCAAAAAGCAGATTTGACAAAAGACTTAACTCCGTTTCGTTGACAATCAGCCATGCATGAAGACTCTCGTCTACGGCTGATTGTCAACGAAACGGAGTTAAGTCTTTTGTCAATTTTGCTTGTTCCTATACTGCAGGCAGCCAGTGAAAACGAATTCGTTTAATACAATTATGGAAATGCAAGCACTACTTTAAACAAACAGAACTTTTTCATTCCTCTCTCATTTTTCCTGATTGAGGTGTCATATGAAAGGGCAGAAACTCAACTTTCTAGAAATGTGAATTTTTCTTCGAAATTCAGATACCGCCCGCCAAATGTCTTTTTGGTTTCCTTCCTTCAAAATGCTTTTAATCACTCATGCGTGAAATATGCATCACGTGAGTAGCATCACATAAAAGAGGAGACTCCAAGCTTTCCAAATATGTATCATTCATTAATTATAGTTGTGATTAAGTTATGATAGAACATCGATACTTCTCGGTTTCGTTTTTTCTGGGACGCACTGTTAAACCAAAGATAACAGAGCGCCGCGTACCTCTATCATCTTTTCTATAACCAGCTAGGCGGAGAGCGTACATGTATAGGTGGCGGCCGTTAGTATCGCCAGTGGGTAATTATTACCCTTTTTTCTTCCCGATCTGGCCCAGATAAGGGCTAGGAAAATACTCCTAACATGCGGCACCGCACGGACCGCGTCCAATCTATATAAACAAAATATTTAAAAAAAAACTTTATACGCGTTTTCTTGGTCAAGCATGCTTGATTACATTATTTATATTTGACTTAAACCCCCGGGCTGAGTTGTAACAGTTTACTGATGTAATGTTCAGTTCATTTGTTGTGAAGCTTTGACTGAAAACTAAAAGCATGACCACGGAGCATGTATGTTCATAATGTGTATGTGGATGTGCGTTTAGATGTGTGTATGATTGCATGGAGCAGCGATTTTCAGTATACTGTCCAGATTCTCTCCGTTTTTTAATCTTCAATTAATTATTTGTCCCCCTCCCTTAAATTACACGCATCCCTAGATCTCAGGACTCCCGTAGAATGACAGGCCAGGACTGTCTCTGTTCTAGCGTTGAGGGTCTGTTATTTTTAGAAGCTGCTGCGGGCGCGACACGGAAACAGTCCAGGCAGTGGACTGATCCAAGCCCGGCACCAACCTTTGACTATACACTTGCCACTCTCCACACAGATACCCAATGTGATACGGGTTATAAAGTCAGAAAACCAGGAGGCCAGGAGCGACACGGTATGACGAACATGATTGTGTGCTCCATTCTAAAAAGTCCTCTATATTAAAACCCCATAAAAGATCAATAAATAACGGTCTCACTAATTATCAACTTTTGGATAAGCCTATACCACTAGCACCAATAATATTAAATACATAACTTAAATGTTGTGGTTAGGCCGATCAACCATCGTCCTATATCGTGCAGAAAGTAAAAATTTATGATACTAGGCGATATTATAATACCCATACCTGTCATCGAAACTCACTCCAATCTTAGCCACTTGAGACAAGTGTGAACAGTGGCAGACCCGGCTAGGATTCTCTGGCTGAGGATGGGCGGCACAAGACCGGAAATTCTGTGATAGGCAAAATAATATTTATCATAATTATTTTGTTTGATGTCCGTTTCGCCTTTAAAGATTTTCCGACAAGTTCCCCTCCCCCCATTGATTTTTCTTTCTTTTCTTTCTTCGTTTCCCACTCCCCTGGTTTTTTCTTGTTTGTTTTACCGGGGGGGGGGGTGCACGTGCCCCTGCTGCACCGTGGATTGCCTCTGGTGATTAACTATCGTGTGTATTGTTTTATTTGGGAGAAATAGAAAACAGGCAATATATCATTATTGGCTACTAGAGGAAGACCACTTGTGTAATTCAAATGCTGTTACAATCATAATTTCACTTTCTATTGTTTTTGTTGCCTATATAATCCAAACCTTAGCCTGAAAACGAATATATACTTTATTTAAGAAAAGGGATCAGTTGGCGACGCGTAGGGGAGAATATTCTCTCTAATCTTTATCATGGATATTTTCCTCGTTTCCTTTATGTGCTTGTTACTGTTAACTCGTAAGTATCTATTAATCATTACTACCCCCTTCACATACACGGATTTTTCTTACGAGTCCTTACGGATCGCACAAATTCACGGATCTTTCACGGATCCTTACTATTTGGCCACTTTTACGACCGGTTTAAGAGTTATTACGAGCTGTTAGCGGTTTATTACGGATTATTACGAGTAATTACGATGTATTTACGGCAACAGTCCACGAGTTGTCACGGATAACTACGAGCAACTAACGTGTTAGTAACGACCTGTTTGCGTGTTGTTACGAATAGTTACGAGTAAGTTACGAGTATTTACTAGTCCTTACGATTTTTAGCCAAAAAATAACAACTGAAAATGAAGTTTTCGAATTTGCAGTTTTTATACCTTTCCCCAAATCGTAAACAGTTCGTAAGCATACGTAAAGTATACGTTTCTATTCGTAAAGTACTCGTAACTGCTGGTAATAACCCGTATCAATCCGTAAACCCATCGTAAAATGACCCGAATAAAATCGTAAACAACACGTAAGCACACGTAACCATCCGTAAACTGCTCCCAATAATCCGTACATAATTTGTAAACATTTCGTAAACTAACCGTAACGAATCGTTACACAAAATCTGTTACGAGTCATTAACGGATTCTTGCGAGCAGTTGACGGATGGTTACGTGTTGTTGCGAGCGGTTTACGGATGGTTACGATTCGTTACGAGCTATTTACGGACAAATCAATCCGTGGACACTCGTAAGAAGATTTTTGACATGTCAAAAAATTTGCCTCTCCTTTCACGGATCCTTAAGAGTGTCTACGAGTTGTTGCGAGTTGTGAAGAGTTATTTACGGATACCAGCGAGTTATTTACGGAAGCTTGCGATTGACTACGAGTTGGCGGTCCGTAAGGACTCGTAAGAAAAATCCGTATATGTGAAGGGGGTATAATGTTTCATTAGTGTACATTTTCATGTTAACGTCCTTGTATTAATCAAGTTATTTAAACATTATCTTATATTCTGTACCATGTTTTCAAGAAACTGTACTTGACTATATTATGGTTAATACTGCTTTAATGATGCTCCCAATATAATCACCGTGACATATTATATTAAGGTCAGGATATGGGAGAGAGTATTCATCGCAACACAATCTTCTAACATCTTGTTAGACATTTTGAACAAGGATTTAACAATTTAGCGATGAGTGTCACCGCTTTTTAATTATAGTATAACAGTAACACGTCATGTCAAAAAGTCAATACATATTATTTCCTTGTATAACAAGTATATAAATATGTGTACTAATATTCATCAAAAGGGCTATCTCAAGCAATTTACATATAATGGGATTTTCCAACCTAGCGACGGCTAAAATGCAATTTGCATTCTGACCATTGAGATACATTATTATATAACAAGTGAATGTAACAGATCGGATTGTTGCTATGTATAAGCATGCATATCATAATTTGATTACCTTTTTTAAAATGGTCCATAATCTTAGGAGCTGGAGGGTTGACAGTTTGGGTAAACGGTCCAGTGGCTTCTTTTATCGGGGGATCCTCTGAGCTAACATGCTCCTTCACGCCTACCAATCCTCCTATCAATCCCGGCTCATGGAATTCTTACGGTCTCCAAATCGGATCTTGCAGGGGGATTCAGTGTACAACTACCTCATCGAAATATCGACTATCTGTTTCTATGAATGGTAGTACTGGAATGATGACTTTAAAAATTGACGACACACAGGTTTCAGATTTTGGGACTTATTCTTGCATAGTTTCAACAACCGGGGATACTAAGTCAGTGTCGTTGGATTTTAAATTCAGAGGTACTTCTGCTTTACACACTTTATTGCCTCCTTATTGCATAATCATATTTATTATTGTGTTACCTATCGACAGAAACAATTAAAGCACTGAAAAGTGTTTCAGCATAATTATGTTTGATTGCGTTGTTTAAATTAGGTAAAATATTAAATATTGAAAACTCGTAAAGCTCTTATAATTATGATCGCAATAAAACATTAATTCAAGCACTAACATAAGAATGAATGAAAGAATGAAAGAATAAAAGAAAAGCGGGGAAAACAAATGATGAACACGATTACATATATAATTATGATCATTTCCATCTATCCTCTTTTTCGGGGGGAGGGGCAGGTCAAGAAAAATATATTGACATTTTGAATGTGACAATGGAATGTTAAATATGCCATGACAACGGCTATCATCCTTTTAGGCCATTTACCCTTAGCCCGCCCCATCTCGATTAACTACGCAACCGATTGTGGCCTAAGAGTCATCTCATTAGGAGCATCTCTATCGGAAAATCACGATTTCCGATTGTGGATGATTGGGTAGGAGAGGGAGGAAGTCATTACCCATGATGGGCTGGCCATGTTGAAACTTACACGAAACGTAAGGAAAAGATATTTGATTCAGCTATTTTGTCCATCATGGTCCTATGTGATCTTTTTATCGAACTTCTGTTTCTCACATGACTTCTCAAAATGGTCATGTACATCAAAAGTTAATCAAATTACATAAATTGGGTACCGCATTTTTAAATGAATGAGTTCTTAATATTTCAACTATTGTAAGTACATACACCTAATTGCTGCGATCGATTCTAATAGTCAGGTGGCTTAGTGTCATATTTATTTATCGGATAAAAGCGCTATTTTTGGTACAGTGAACGATATTACGATAGGAGCTCCCAGCAAAATATATATATATATAAGGGTGTGGGGCGGGGGCGTCGTCCCGGAGCCCCAAAATAATATATAAGGTAAAGTAATGTTGATTTGTTGTTGTATGAATGCACTTTTAAGTACATGGCTTCCTTAGGACCTACTGAACGATGTTAGGGCCGCAGCCCCAAACAATTATTAATATAGGTGTGAATGGGGCATGGGCGTTGATTTGGACCCCAACATCATTTACAATGTATAGTCTTTGTTGATTTGTGTTGGTCCTGTCAAGAGTTGCATAGATGATGCAAGAGCAACATAGCAGAAGTGGATCAATCAGGCACTTCCTCTTCTTGAAAAAGGAGGAACTAAACAGCAAAAATGCTATCACATTGGCCGTATACTACCATGCATCTAATCAACCTAAGATTGATGACCCACCAGCTAAATCTACCTCCTTTCTATGACAAATCTGCTACGCCAGCCATGATCAAGCTGTGGAGTATTTAAATCCAGAACAAATCCCAGTCACTACACTTGACCAACATCTATTATTTTGTTCTCGCAAAGTTTGTGCAATGGAAATGGCTGGAAACTCATGGAATAAGCATGTGATACTGCTAGGTGGTTTAAAAACAGAAATGGCCCTATGGTAAACACTTGGCAATCTCCTCGAGGGTTCTAGTTGGACGGCATCATTAATTGAAGTCACAGTTAGTATCGGTTGGAACAGCAGACTCATTCCTGAAGGCTGCACACCTTACTCGAACCCGGCATAGTCATCACGTCTCCCTCTTGACTTTGCACAATTTACAGCAGGAGGCTTTCATGATCAGTACAGGCACCAAGGATGAACGATCAGCCAAGGAGTGGATAGTTCACGTGCTGAAGAAGAGCCCTGTACTTTCATGTTCTGGGAACTGGGGGGGTGTTTCACAAAGATCCTAAGTTGTACTTATCTCTAAGTTGGACTTAATAATTATGGAAAGCTGTTAGCATCATTGAAAATATTTTGTACAAATTATTTTAGAATGCATAACATGTTGATTCAAATCATTCATATTTTCTATTATCTTGGGAGATTTCATGTTCTTGATGTGGAATTTATGAAAAGTCTAAAATACTTGAATTTTGCTTTTGAATGTATTTCATTATAAGCTAGCTACAAATGGCTCTTCATAATATTTAAGTCCAACTTAGAGTTAAGTTCGACTTAGAATCTTTGTGAAACACCCCCCAGGTCATGAAATATGAAGCCCTCATACTCATTTTCATCAGAGCTCACAGAGAGAAAAAAAACCTCCCACTGTATGTGAAGTTCTTAGAAGAGCTGACCCAATTGTTCGTCCACATTCGAGATATGAAGTCTCTACCAGCCACTGTCAAGAGGTAGTTTGATCAACAATCACACTGGGTTCTTTCCAAAACATCGAACAAGTTTTCTTCGATCCCTTTAGACCAGGCCCATGAGGAAGAGAACAAGATTGTGAAAGGTGCTGGTGGCGCTATCGGACTCATGGAAAACCCTGCTGCTTGGAGACGATTGGTGTTCTTTGGACCAGAAATGGCTAGCATGCTGAAAGAGTTTAAGGAAGAGTACTTCACGGAAGATGATATGGAGAATCCAAGGACCTTTCAACACCATGGTCGATGTTTCTCAACACAGAAGTCGTTCCAGAAACAAGTCAATGCCCTTTCTGCAAGTATCAGGCCAATGGGTAATTCATTTGTGGATGAGTTCGATGATCTGGTAACGCTTGTCAGTCGCAAATGCACAGACAGAGCCTTTGTTACCACAGTCCGCACACTATAAGAGGAGACTGGAAAGAAACAGTACCAAGAGTTTGTCAAGACCGTGCTCGATGAGCGCACCGACTCAATCCACGATCAAGAGGAATTCACAGGCTCTCTTCAGAAAATACCACTGCAAGATAGTTCAGAAGAAAGACAGGAATATCAAAGTGTTCTAGAACAATCTATAGCACCATTTGCAAACTCTACGTCGCTATGCAGATCCGTGAGAGTGACTCACATGGATTCTTCGCACACGAGATACCGTTCTCCATTCCCCCTCTCTCTCTCTCTCTCTCTCTCAGACTTCGGTATATAATATACATCTTCCAGGTACAAAGTCTGACCTGCTGCATTGCCTTGAGCAGCCTGACCAACTGGAGCCACCATCAGCATATTGCTGTAAAGTCCTCGATGGAGCTGTTGATCATCGTCCACTGTCTACCTTTATCGGCATCAGTACATTAATTTGATGGATACGCCAACGAAGTCTTCATTCCATACCTCGAGAAGCAACTGCAGACTACCAAGAGATTAGATTTTGTGTGGGACAGCTACATTCCAGACAGTTTTAAAGAGTCTATACCCGTGAAAAGAGAGGAACTGGCGTCCATAGGAAAGTGTCTGGCCAGACCAAGCTTCCATGGTAATTGGATGGATTTTCTACGTAACACAATCAATAAGAAAGAACTGTTTGTCTTTCTTACATCCAAAGTGAAAGAGTTCCACTGGCCACATGACAAAGAGGTGCTTCTCACATCAGGAGAAACTGTACGTGTCATCTGTCGGATCGAACATTGCATCGGCAGTGAAAACTGTAATCACGGAGAAGCCGACACGAGGAATTGTGGTTCATATGCTGCATGCACTTGAGCTAGGGAGCAAAGTCTGTCCTTGTGCGAACAGTAGACACTGATGTTGTAAAGTAATTTTCGGCAAATTATGTGGTCTACTCAAGACTCAACCATTAACTGACATCTGGGTAGCATTCGGTATGGGGAAGAAATAAAGATGCTTCCACATCAATGCCATTTGTGGGAGTTTGGGAGAGTCACAAGCTATACACTCATATTCGGGTTGCCACACGACATTAGAATATTTTCATGGCACGGCCGGGAAAGAAGTCAGTCTGGCAGGCTTAGAAATAGTACGTTGATGCCACAGAGACATTTACTTATCTAGCCAATTAGCATCCCTTTTAGAAGATGACCATTGACTCTGAGCCTTTCAAGGTTCTTGAAAGGCTGACCGTTTTCTTGTACGCCACATGGAGTCCATAAAACTCTATCAAAGAGACAAGAAGAAGCGATCTTCTACCACGAAAATCGATCGGTGGAGAAATTAACTGCAACCCACGCAGAACGCACTACTACAGCAGGTGAAACGGGCCTTTTTTTCAAGCAGGAATCTGGACACCAAGCACAAAAGCTATATTCAAGTAATTCCATCTCCACAGGACTATGGACAAAGGATTAGGGGTCTTAGTAACCGGTGTGGACGACAATGAAGCATGTCAGGATCTGGTCAAGTGTTAATGCAAAGGAGAATTTTCTACCTGCAAATGTGGCCGAGCAATTATGTACTGTTCAGCACTCCGTAGGTGCAATTATGCTAAATAGACTTGAGGTCAGATTGGTGAAGGTAACGTGTCGGTGTCATGAAAGCTCACAATATTTACACTATGCCCTTACTACTCACAAGCCAACATGAATTATTTGATATGAATTTTTGTATACAGTGGGACCATGTGTTGTAGCCAAATATACTGATGCTCCCCTTCACGCATATTGCGTTCCTTCCACCATAAATGTTGTAAGTTACCTGTATTTTTACTGATACGCTTCAACTGACAAACATGGCAAGCACAATAAAAAAAAATTAAAAAAAAAGGAATGGACAAATAAATAAATTTTACAAAATGACTACGCATTGGGACCCCCTTAACGCACTTATTAGCACCGATGTTTGCTTAGTTTCGTTTTTTTTTTCACATAAAGATAAGGATTTGTATATAATGTTGGGGCTTCGACGCAACGCCCCTGTCCGGGGTTCCTACTCTTATATTGTTTTGTAGGTCCAAAGGAATCCCTATACCACAAATGGCGATAGTATAACAACAATCCATGTAACTTTACTTTATATTTCTATCGGGGGCTCTGGGGACGATGCTCCCGCCCCTTACACTTAAAACAAATATACTTTAATATCATTCAGTAGGTCCTAGGTAAGCTCTGTACCAAAAACAGGCGGACTTTTACCCACAAACCAATGTGATCTTACATTATACATGACATGGAGCTCCGGTACAACGCCCCGTCCCAAATCACACATATATGAATATTATGGCGAGTGCTTCTATCCTAACATCGTTCAGTAGGTCCAAAGGAAGCCCTGTAACGAGAACGGCGTTTGTACAACAACAAATCAATGTTATATTAACTTATATTTTATTTTGGGGCTCCGGGACGACGCCCCCGCTCCCACACCCTTATATAAAATTTTGGCCGGGGGCCTTCTCCCCTAACATCGTTCAGTAGGACATAAGGAAGCCCTTTACCAAAAATGGCGCTTTTATCCGGCATGTAACGGTAATTTCACTGAGCCACCAATTTGAGGCATACAACAATATATTGCATTTCCATTGTTAAAGTTGTTGTTATTGTCGTTGCTTTTCACCCCCTAATCTCTGTCTCTGTCTCTCTCTCTCACTCTCTATCTACAGAGTGTCCGATGCGAATACCAAATATTACATGTTCATCCAATGTAACCATTGGCTCAAGCAGTCCTTTGAATTTGCACTGTTTTGATCAGTTACAAGATAATCAATCTTATCATCACCAAACACAATATGAGGTCGTTCGTCGCTCAAAGTCTTCTTACCTGCATCATGCTAGACGAACCGGGAACTTCTCTTTGTTGACTGAGACTGTGAGCCTCACCAGAAGCAGCATTCCGGACGCAACGGAAGACTCGGGTATAGAGATTATCACCCAGTGCTGTAGGAATAAGACTAGACTACCTTGTAAGCCGACTGGTGGAGACTTCTGTTCTGGTCTTTGCAATACAACAGTCTTGTGTAAGTGAATAATGTAAACATTTGCATAATGATTAACAATTATAATTCTGTGGCAGCAGGAAATAAATCACATGAACCATTCGTATTCTTCCCACATTTTCATTTTTATTGATATATTCAACATGTTCACACTGCATTCCATCTGATAAATGTTTTAATAACCTACAGATCCTCCTTCTGATCTCGTCTTGACACAATCTCCACCGGGACCTTGGCGGGATGGTTGGCAAAATGCTTCCATCCTCTGCAGATCGAATGGCTTTCCATCCCCAACCGTCTCCTGGCGGAGAGTTCATAGGGATGGTTCACCTGGGGTCGTCCTGGCGAATGGGACAGACTTATCCAGGTTGTTCTTCCCGGAGGTTCAGCGTCATCAGACCGGAGCATATAGATGTGAAGCTGACAATCACCTAGGAAGAGTAGAAGAAATGATGCCTATATCAGTACAATGTGAGTTTTTTAAAATCCATTTCACCTTTTTTAAATCCATTTGTTAAAGATTAATTAATATAACCTGACTACAGTAGGTTTTTATTCAAATGATTCATTCGGTCATCATGGTCATATTAAGAATAATAAATCATTTCACTATTAAAAGCAAACATTCTGTCTTATTATCCACAGATCCTCCTTACATTGATCACCGGATGTCCGTCGTTCACGGTAATGAAGGAACTGTCGTCAGCCTACCGTGTATCGTCGATGCCAATCCTTCAACATCATCAATGATCACGTGGTCTACTCATAACCAATCACGCATCACCACAGATGAAACTTTCTCCATCGAATTGACCGGTCCATCTGGTAATAAACCGGAACGCAGGGAGAGCAGAATTTCCTTCACGGTCCACAGAGCCTTGTTTGGAAATTATACATGTACTGCAAGAAATACCATAGGATCAGATTCTGCCGTCATTCAGCTCTCGGGACACTGTAAGGATTTTTTTCTTTAAACCCTTTTAGTAGCGCTCGATGCGTCATATGGCTTCGCCAGTGACTGCATGGTAGTATATTTCACACATCGTACAAAGAGTGAATGCAAAATGAACAATTGCGTTTATCACTTGCTTATGCAATAATCACATTTTGTTGTCGACTTGTGATTAGCGTTCGTAACAACGCAAGCTGTAGACACTAAACCGAGTTAATAACATATTCAAAATCTATTCTTCTATGTTCAATTCATCGTTTCAAATTAAATATAACAAAAAAGAAGCGCAATTTGAATGTAGTGTTTCTCCTATACTGCTTGAATTCCGGTTGCGACTTTCGCAAAGAAAACCTCATTTGGATAAGATGACAAACCTACAAATAAAGGTATTAAAATAAATTTATTATAACAGGCATTACTATAAGTCATAATTATACTTGTTCAACAAAATATGTCACCAAGAAAATCACATTTCACCAAGAAAATACAAAAAGGCCTTTTACATCTGCCAATTACAGGTTACCCAGATCCCCCGTATAACCTGCGAGTTGTCAGCTACTCGGAGACGTCTCTCACACTCTCCTGGACTCCGGGCCAAGTTGGCAGCTTGCCTGTGACGTTCACCGTTACCTGTTGCGTCAATAAGAGCCAAGTGGAAAGAGCGTGCAAGACGGAGCATTCCATAGTGACTCCGGACCTCACGGTTACTGAGCTTAAAAGCTTTACTCTGTATAGCATAATCTTGCGTGCTGTCAATGGCGTTGGCAACAGCAAGACTAATGTTGAAATCGTGAAATCTACTGCTCGTAAGTTGGAAAAAATCTTTTTCATTAGGAAAAAACGTATTTAGCCAATCCACCAGCTGTTGTTGCTCATATATTCTGTCATTTATTTATTCATTTTTTTATCTACTTATTCATTTATTCATTTATTTGGAAGGAGTAAGTTCACGCTATAGAATATGTAATACTCTGACTGTCTGCTCCACCAAGCATTTCAACTACGCCTGCTTGCACCGTATGGTTGTTGTTATCGTTGTCTTAATTTTGTGGGTATGTTTCTTTCCTTATTGAATATCCCCGCCGAACGTTTGTAGACGTTTGCGTGCATCACATCTACCATTTTACGTTATAATCAGATAAAATCCGTCAGGAATGAATGAATTTATTCATTCATCACTAGAAATTTGTAAAATCTTTTGTATTGTTATTAAAACGTGCAGTTTTGAGACAAGATGTGATGCCCTACGCATGCGAGAGGCCCGAATTATTTCTTCAGTCCAAATTTAAGTTACTTTTTTAATTTGAGAGTGGTGGTGTTCTGTTTTAGAAAAGTACATTTTCTGAATTAGCATATAAATGTGTAACATGTGTTTAACTGTGTATACATTTTCTATGGTAAAACGTAAACTTATAATTGCAATTGTTTGTATTTCTTCTTACAGCGGAAACTATAGAAGTGTATGGTAAGTGAATCTTCAATTCGATATCATGAACATTTTGTTGATGTTTCTAGTACACATTTCTGCTGGGCATATGCACTGACACCTCGTTAAAGGTATTACAAAGTTTTGGTATGGGGTCATGAATTTGGTTCAAATTAACATATTGGAAGCATATTATCATCAATACTCTTATTCTGGTCCTCATACTTGCTCACGTCTGCGACTTTTTGAACTTCCTTTATCAGTTTGCGACCTATTTCATCAATTTTATCAACTAATTTTATCAACGATTATCAACATTGGTGATTATTATTGCCGTGGAAACATCTTCACTGTGATTTTAGTTGGATTTTAGTGCTAGATATGATCTTCTTGCCTGTATTACTTCTAGACGATTTGGAGAGCGTATGGGCCAAGCAACTTTCATCATAGTCCCATATGCATGGATGTTTTTGACTTTTATCATCGCCGGAACTGGTAACCCTATTCTACCTTCTCTTCTTGCCTGAATTAGAAATTCATTTGAGCATAGTTTTTTAATCTTTACTGACCATTAGCAAGTGAGATTAAACGTGCTCCTGGAAAATGGATAAAACTAAGCCCATCTCCAAATTGAAAACTAATACGTGTTATGGATCCCCTGGCTCTGATCATTTCAGATGTAAAATGCCAAAACATGCAACGATCTCTAGTATAAACACTATATTATCTCATTTACTCAAAACTGATATCACTACTGCGGTACTTGATGATGAACTGGTGGATTATCTTACATGTGAATTGGGATCCATATATCTTCAGTTAAACTCGGATATTGCCCGTCATTATAGTATTTTAGCAGTAAAAGATTGCCGCCATGACATTGACAGTGCTAAATTACATGAGCCGACTCTCCATGACAACGGTTGTCAAATGGATTACTCTACTACCCTTGGCAATCAATGTGCTGATTCGTATACAAATCCTACCCAAACTGACAATAGCTGCCAAACGGATCCCCTGTCTGATTACTCATCACGCCCAAAGGATCCCCCTGCTGTTTACTCGAGTGTGAATGATCCCCCTTCTACTGACTCACATACAAAGCCAACTGCAACCTCTTATATGTATACAAATCCTGATTTGAATGAAAAGTTGAATGACCTCTCAAATGATTTTAAGATGATGCAACTTAAGGTCAATGAACTTTTTAATAGTTGGGCTGCACTCTGGAAAATCCACTGACATACACAGCGACTGTGTCGAAGAGTCTGATGCTATTGTACAACTATTAGATTCAAATTGCTCCGATGAGGAACCCTTGCAAACTGACCCACCTACCCCGACCCCTGTCATTTCGTCACAAGGTGACATTAATCATGCCAAATCTGTTGTCGATTTGCAGATCGACGCGTACAGAAACAGACAAAAGCAGACTTACAAGAAATTGAATAGTAGAAATGAAGATACTACTAATGCTAAATCGGAAAGTGACACTAATGTGACTAAAACCACCCTTGTGATTGGGGATTCAATAGTGAGGCATCTTAAACCCATGTCACTTTCAACTGAGAATGTACGAGTTTTCTGCAAGACCTTACCCGGTGCTAGAGTGGAAAATATTTTTGAAAATGCTCATTTTCTTACAAACAAATATCTTGCAAGTGAAGTTATTCTACACGTCGGAACAAACAACCTGGTAAACACTGACCCAAGCATGTTAGTGACACAGATTGAATCTCTTGCCGATCAGATCTTAGTGAAATGCTCTACTGTCTTAACGATCGCTCTGAGTTCAATAATCCCCCGAAAAACTTTCCAAAAAGAGCTTGTATGGAAAACGTATGAGGCAAACTGGTTACTTGACCAGCTAGCTGCTAGACGCGGATGGAAATTCATTGAACATGACGCCATAGATCCTGAAAAGCATCTCGCAAGTGCCGGCATCCACCTTAATGCTGAAGGTGTAAGAATAATTGGGTGTGCGATCTCCGATCACGTACATCATGGAGTTTCTCAGTCTTCGATCATGAGACCCGGCTTCCGCCTCTTAAAGCAAGTCACGGCACATCATCCCCGGCGCATGATCTGTATGCAGATGTAACAGCTACATCTAAACATGATGGTGGACATGGAACTGTACTAATTCCATCAATAACTATGAATAATAGACCAACAATGACCATGAACAGTTATACTGGATGCTACAACTGCGGTGAACTGAATCACAAACAGAAAAGTTGTAGATATGAAACTAAATTAAAGTGCAATTCCTGTTTTCAATATGGACATAAAGCTAAATTTTGCAGTAACCGTCAACAATTTTGAGAAAACGGAAAAGAAGACTTTGCCGTCGTAGAGCGTCCTGCCTCCCCAGTACACTCATCCGGTGACACTCCTCAACCTTATATATTCTCAGGATCTGAACAGTTACAATCATCTTTGCATGATATTAAAACCCAAATTGAATGCTGTACTGGACTGAAATTAGCTCATATTAATGCATGTAGTCTATATCCTAAAATAGATGAAATACAATTTATTCTCATAACACTTGATCTGGATATCTTATGTATATCTGAAACTTGGCTCCACGATCAAATCAAAGATCAAATGGTTTCAGTGGAAGGCTATGATATTATAAGAAAAGATAGGATAAACAAAAGAGGAGGTGGTGTTTGTCTTTATATTAAAAAATCATTAAATGTGATTGATCGGGAAGTTTCCATTACTGAATATGATATTGAAATGGTTCTTATAGAATTGAAATGCGAGATTATAAATATCCTCGTTTGTTGCTTGTACCGCCCGCCTAACTCGGGCCCTGAATACTTGGACACCTTCTCGAATATGTTAGAGAGTATCATAATGGAAAATAAGGATTTGATTATTCTTGGTGATTTTAATGTTGATTATAGCAGTGGAAATGATACAGCAATCCACTCCTTAGAATATCTGTTTGCTTTGCATCAGCTTATCCACAAACCAACACGTGTAACTGCATCTTCTTCAACTTGTATTGACCTGATTCTCACTACAATGCCAGATTCGCATATTATTAGTGGCGTTGGTCAGATTTCTTTAAGTGATCATTACATGATATATACGTGTGTAAATTGTAAAGTAAATAATTCTGGTCACAAAATGGCCCGTTTCAGAACATATAAAAAATTTGAGTCTGAGGATTTTCTATACGATGTAAGCTGTTGTGATAGTCTTGTGAAGGATTATAACCTACAAACGGAATGTCCATCTAATGACATTTGGCTTTCCTGGATGAATTTTTTTTTTTAAATTTGTAACAAACATGCACCCATTAAATGTACTCGTGTTAAGAATAAATATAACCCATGGATAACACCAGACATTGTAGCCTCTATGAACAAAAGAGATTATCTTAAACGTAAAGCTAAATGTGACGTTTCCTTCAATGAATTCCGTAAACAAAGGAATACTGTACTGAGTGATGTTCGGAAGGCAAAGACTGATTATTATAAAACGGTTTCTATCAAATTTCAAAATGACCCCAAGAAACTTTGGAGTGAACTCCATCGAGCCACTGGTAATTCAAAATATGAAGATAATGCTCATAATGACTTAAGTTCAGATGAACTGAATGATTTTTTCATTAATATAGGCCAGGAGATCACGAACTCCTTTCTGCAAGAATCATTATGCTGGAGAAATCCAAAGTGTCTTTATGAATTTAAATTTATTGACATTTCGGAAGATGATGTTTTGAAATTGTTAAGAAAACTACCAACAAAAAGCAATTTAGATGTATTAGATATTGACAGCAAGTTACTAAATATTGCTGCGCCATTTTTATCAAAAAAACTAACTACTATTTTCAACTACTTATTAAAGAATGGATTTGTGTTTACCGACTGGAAATATGCGCGTGTCACCCCTATCTATAAGGGAAAAGGAGATAAGAGTGTCTTTTCAAACTATAGACCAATTTCTGTTGTATCCCATTTAGCTAAAATTCAGGAGAAGCTGGTTCTAGAGCAATTTAGTTCGTATTTACTCCAGCATGACCTTATAACACTTGAACAATCAGCATTCTTGAAAGATCACTCCACTGTTACGTGCCTACACAGAGTAATAGATGATTGGTTTGAAGCATTAAATGCTCGTGAAGTTGTTGCTGTCTGTTTCTTTGATAATATATCTAAATGCTTTGATGCTATATCTCACGAATTGTTACTTTTAAAATTACAATACCATGGTGTACAAGGTACAGAATTGCGCTGGTTTAAAAGCTATTTAAGTGGAAGAAAACAAGCTGTAAGCCTAAATGGTAAACTGTC
This sequence comes from Strongylocentrotus droebachiensis, assembly GCA_035222895.1. Lineage (NCBI taxonomy): Eukaryota > Metazoa > Echinodermata > Echinoidea > Camarodonta > Strongylocentrotidae > Strongylocentrotus > Strongylocentrotus droebachiensis. The sequence continues at coordinate 190,852 of JAVYIG010000520.1, read as the reverse complement.
TAAACCAGGTGAAGTAACGATCGGAATTCCTCAGGGTGGGGTACTTGGCCCCACCTTTTTCCTTCTTTATATTAATGACATTATTAAAAGTGTAAATGCTGGCTCATGTAGTATTTTTGCAGATGATGTAGCAATTTATACTACTGGTAAAACTGTGAATGAAGCTGAGTCTAAATTACAGATTTGCATCAACGAATTAGAGAAATGGTATAATAATAATAGATTAAAGATTAATATTGATAAAACTCATGTTATGGTTGTATCCTCGAGAGCTAATTGCAACCAAAATGAACTAAACGTATATTTAAATGGCACCAAACTAAAAACAGGTTAATTCGGCGAGATATCTAGGTGTTAATATTTATTGTCATTTGACCTGGCATGAACATGTCAAACAAGTGTGTAAAAGCCTTGCTTATAAACTTTTCTTATTACGAAGATTAAGTAACACGCTAAGCACGTCCCTGCTAAATACTTTATATAAAGCAACCATTCAACCATGTATTGATTATGCATGCTCAGTGTGGGGAAACTGTTCACTTAAATACCGTGATTATATACGTCGCATACAGAAAAGAGCTTCCCGTATAGTGTCGAAACATTATGGTTCACGTGATATCAGCGTCTCTAAACTATTTAAAGATTTGAAATGGCAAACTTTTGAAACTAGGAGAGATTATTTTATTAATATGCTTATGTTCCGATGTATACATGGTAATGCTCCAGTAAGACTATGTAATGAAATTGAAATGTTCTGTGATAGACATGGTTTCAACACTCGCAATTCTGACTCACTCAATGTGGTCTTACCAAAACCAAATACGGAATTATTCAAGCAATCGTTTAGATATTCAGGCCCGAAAACATGGAATTCTCTCTCAAATGAAATGCAAAATCATCATACTCTTTCCTCTTTCAAAAATAATTATAAACGCACATTTTTCTGAAATAAAAAATTAAGTTTTGCATGTTCTGGCCCGCCGTACTCTATAATCATGATAAAAGTTGATCACAGTTTGTTTCGATTTCATTTTATGTAATATATTTATATTTATGTATTTATTATATATTGTATTGTAGATGCTTTCTCATGTATAAAATGTATATGGATTATTGTATTCGTATTTGCACTTGTTATCTAATTCTAACCATGGGGATTCCTAACCGTCTTTATTGTTGCTATTTTATTTTTTCACTCAACAAATAAGATTGGTCATTCATTAACTTCTTTCAAACGAATTTCTAATATTGTGTTTTTCTTGCATTTTAAAACATTTTTTGTATTTCTTGACTGATGTAATGAAATGAATCCCATTGGTTAGAAGCGGAAATGTTTAATCATGTTAACAGGACATCGATGAAAAACAGCTTTGCTGATTCGATTGTTTCTTTTTTATCCTGTATAAATATGTCAAATAAATAAATAAATAAATAAATATGCCTTCCTACAATATTCATTGATCGTTGTCGGGGTTGAAATCGAGTCGAAAGTTATGAAATTATAAATAATAAACTCTTTATGTTGTATAGCTCCCTCTCAAGGTCAAGATATTAATTTAGCTATGAAACAATGTTTCTTGACTAAAATCGACCGATTAGCTATTCCCGTTTGGAAATTATATATCACAACTACATATTCTGAGATTTTCATGGTCGCAGCTACCATTGCACGGCCATAGGCGCTATTTGAAATGTATCAACATTTACCGGGAGCACCGGTAAATGTTTATGTTCAATTTTTCTCCAAAACAGAAGTGTTTTAGGGGCTAATTTTTTTTAGTGCTTTTAATACATCCAGAGGGGCATCCAAATATATCAAAATTGTAAAGATTCACTATCCACCCAATTTTCAAAATTTCTCAAAACTTTGTATTACCTTTAAGGCCTATACACTATAACGGTGAGCAGTACATTGTCTTTGGTCAGCGACTGATGGCTCAAGATGTTTGGTCGGCTGGACGATGTTGCATCAAAACCGCTTTACCGACAAAAATGGTCAGCAGAATGTATTTACTGATATTGAATCGACTGTCCAGGTTTAGGCGACCAGTGGGTGACTGGTCTAAACTGGTTTTGGGCAGCATTGTTTTGTCGGTAAAATTCAGCACGCAATCGGCAACCAGTTTGCAACCTATATACTTCGCGTTATGTTGTTAAAACGTTGATTCACTTTTTGTTCTTGTAAACCTTGTGCAAAATTATTCCGCCAATTCATTAGTTTTTCATACGGGCAAATTACCGTACAAGCAATGACCAACCCTGCCCCCCCCCCCACCCCCCACTCAGTGTTATTTAGGGTACGCATTTGCTCGTTCCCTCTGTTTGAATGCACCCCCTATCTGAGGACTGCCAACATTTCCAAACCCCCTTTCGCGGGCTTTTCGCGGGCTTTTCCTGCCTTGGAGACCCCCCTAAATCATGTAAAATGCTCAATGTACCCCCCTAAATTCGGAATAATTTCTCAGGAGTCCAAAGAGATGAGAGAAAAAAAGAAAAAACACCCCCTTTTCAAAGAAATCTCCGGGTGAAAAGTTAATACACCCCTTTTTTTTACAATTCTCGGGCCGGACTTTGTCGCACGAAAAGTACCCCTTTACCGGACATTTTGGTAACAAGCATGGGTCCGTCCGTTCTCGGAGTGGAAGGGGGGGGCGGGTGGCCAACAATGTGTGACCAGTTGGTAAAACCTTTGTGACCAGTCGGCGACCAGTCCGTCATGATTTAAGGATCTGTTCTGAACATTAGGGTAAATAATTATGGATATAATTATGTCAAACACAAACTATGGAACACGCAAATATTGGATTTTTGTTTCGGTTCAGATCCGATGTATTAAAATATAATCAAACATTATAATAGCAGTCTCTGCTGTTTATTTATAAGTAGAATCTACAGATTTAACTTTTTTTTTTCTTCTCTCTAGGTGTCAAGGCAAGGTACCAGATAGGATCTGGTACACTAGAAATATCTTCTGCTGAACTTCGTCCTTTCCCAGACGACCTTTGTATATACGCCGAGTTCCATGTCGGTGGATTTCGACACCGAAACGAGACATGTTTACGTCCAGGTCAGACAGGATATATTCATAATGGCGCCAAAGAAAATCAGATCTGGTTGGTCGTCTGTGGAAGAGGCGTATGCAGCTCACGATCAGCCGTGACAGATGATGAAATCGATATTTGGAGTATGTATTTGTAAGGATATATTCTGTCAGACTATTTGCCAATTACTACAATTCAATTAGAACATGGCGGATGTGCCCTCATTTTTATTGCTATTTGCCATCTTTCAATGAAGAGCTGTCAATGAATTACCACTCTTATATAAACATGAATGTATACAGGCGCGTACGCAGGGGGGGGTTGGGGGTTAACCCCCCCCCCCTTCAGTTTTTGTATGTGTGTATTTTGGAGCAACCCCCCCCCCCTTTGTGATTCTTTTTTTTTTTAATAAAAAAAAAAGATTATGCCAATGGCTGACCTAAAAGAGAGGACCTTCCCCCCCCCCCCCCATCAGAACAAAATGTCAAATTTTCAATTGTCGAGACATACCCCCCCCCCCCCCCGCTTATTCAGCGGCTGACTTAGTCGTTGCGATTTTTTTGGGAACCCCCCCCCCCCAAGAAAAAAGTCCTCTTACCCCCCCCCCCCCCCCGCTTGTTCAGCGGCTGGCCGAGTCGTAGCGAAATTTTGGGCCCGATTTAAAAATGTTAACCCCCCCCCCCCCCTTGAAAAAATCATGCGTTCACCACTGTATGTATTTATGTATATAGGCGTTAAGAAAATGGTCTACGAATATGTGTGCGTGGTATATAGGTGCGTGGTATAATAGTCAAATGAGAAATAGATTCCCATTTTCTAATAAGATCTTTTTCTTTACTCATTCCAGGGCTTATGGTCATTGTCATCCCCGTGCTTTGCTGCTTTATAGGATTTTTATTGCTGCTTCTGGTCATTTCTTTCATTCGATGGCGGCTTAAACGTCGACGACCAAGGGGTATGAAGATGTGTATCTAAATAACAAAAAATAAATTGTAATGTAACTTTTCACTAAACATATTGACATTCTTCAGTATCTGTTTGAATTATTTTTCGGGACCAATCTGACAATAGTCAGTGGTTGATCTAGGATCTCAAGACCTGGACGTGGAGCAAGGGGTGGGCATAATTAAAGTCAAGAAATTCCCTGACAGACAGAAAGTTGCCACCTAATATTTTAAGGTGCAGTCGATGATGAAATTACTGCCGGGGTACCAGTCAGTTTTCGTTTTTGTGAATTTTAAAATATGACACAATGGGCTCTGGCAGATCACCTTCTTACCTGGATTCACTACGAACAGTCGATACAAAAATGTGTTTTTATATAAATATATATAATAGAATAATAATAATAGTAATACTACTCATAACAATTATTATCATTATCAGCATCATCATATAAAGTATAATAATAATAATAATGGTAGTAATAATGATGATAATGATTATGATATTGTCTTCTTTAGCATGGTTAGTCTTATTAATTTTCACTGTTTTGTCGTTATTATTTTACAGCATATGATCTCAAGACAGTTGAACCCTCTACACGGATTCTGCCAACGCCGCCAACCCAACCTCGTGGAGTTCGAAATTTGAGGTCAGACCACACTGGGGTGGAATTTGGAGCAACAATGAGTGAGGCAAGTCAATATTTACAAGATTTTCGCTTTATCAAAGACACACATGAAGAGAAATATCAAAAAATATGCAATTAGAATCATATTATATCAAGGACAAATATCTTAGTTATTCTTCGATAGGATAATTGAAAGGTTTTTCACGCTGATGTGTTTCAACGGATAATTCAAGATCTTCAACATGAATGAGAAAGCATTAACAACTGAAACCTGATAATCACGGTTTAATTATCACAGACAGTAGTTTTTCCTACTTGTTTTCCTTTCTCATCAACACCTACAGGCCTATGAGGTGATGGAGACCAAACGGGTGGACAAAGGGCCAGTGGGTTTTTACCTGTTACCTAACACAGTAAACACCGGTGTTGATGCACTAAGCAGTGCCTGCATCCATCCACAAAGACCTCCCAGCGCTGACGAGGCGTTACCTCCTGACGACCAAGGCTACACCCCAATGGACATCATCCATTCTGAAGGAATATACATGACCCATATACGTCATGGTCATAACCAGGAAGCTGAGGGTGAGATCGCCTGCGAAAGGAGAGAAACTGAAATGGAAACCGTAATTGACAGTAAACCTAACGAAACCAACGAAGACGATGACGATGATGATGACGACAGTGTTTATGATACGTATACCGTCGGTCAGGATGATGTTATTCGCCATGAATATATGGAACCGATTGGTCAGGCACCTAGGTTAATTGAGACTGCACTTTGATATGTTGTTTGCGTGCTATTGGTGGAGGTGCCATGGTATAGTGGTTCATTCAGTTGACCCTCAAAGCAAGGGTTGAGAGTTCGAATCCCACCCTGGCACTAATATCCTTTGCCCATTCCCACCAAGGTGTTATTGGTGAAATTGCTGGGGTACTAACAATTCCAAATCCCTTGGGAAGTACAGTATGACACTCCCCTAATTGGTAAACAAAATTATTTTCATTATTATGACTGGAGCAATGTAAATACATATAGCCACATAAAATGCAAATGTAACTATACGAAGAAAATGTGTATCCTTTTTAATATAGTAACTTTGTTGCCAGTTTAAGAAGAAAGAACTGTCTTGAAATTTTCGACAATACGATTTAAGACACCACGATATGTAAAATCAACAAGACAAACGCATTGGGGAGGAGGGGGGGGGGGGTCTCACTGCACTCAACTCCACGTAGCCTCTAGAGATCTTCCACTGACAGACTAAACATCTAAGCTATTTTGGTGGATGAATGTCATCCGTAGAGTATACGCCTGATTCTGGTGTTGTTTAAATAATATACACTGTTCTGGTGTAGCGAGAATGGAAAAGTGGTAATACAAATATGTTTACACATGTCTACACATATATGCAATACATATGATTTGAATGGCAATCGTTTATGACATGTATTATTAATTGCATGTAATTTTATGAGCACAACTGTTGATATATATATATATATATATATATATATATATACACAGTGAAGACCCCAGAAGGCCCAGGCCATTAAAAAATAATGGGAGAGGGTGAAAACTTGCTGACGTTGCTATTACTCCAATCCTAACAAAAATCTTCAATTTAAGTCTGAAGCTTGGTTCGGTACCCAGGTCTTGGAGACTAGCTTACGTGACTCCACTCCACAAGAGCGGTGACCGTAAACGGATTGAAAATTATCGCCCTATATCGCTTTGCTCAATACCTTGTAAAATGCTTGAACGCTAATTGTGGTTAAGCTTCTAAGTCATTCACAGTTACAAGATCATTCCTAATTCCCAACACGGTTTCCTCCCGAAGCGGTCATGTACAACACAAGCCGTCACCCTCTTTTCAAATTGGGCAAAAGCTTTGGACCAGTCCAAGCCGCCAAGAGTTGATGCAATTTTCTTGGACTGGTCCAAAGCTTTTGACAAGGTAAATCATTTCAAACTTATTCAGAAACTGCACAATTATGGCGTTTGCGGCAAATTGCTTTGTTGGATACGTTCTTTTCTCTCAGATCGACAACAGTGTGTCTTGTTTGAAGGGGTAAAATCGGATTGGAAACAAGTTCCTTCCGGTGTGCCACAGGGTTCCGTTATTGGACCGATCTTGTTTAATTATTTTACAGCCGACTTACCTGACACTGTTTCATCCCCCCTCCCACAATATGCTGATGACACAGTGTTGTATCGGGAAATTTATACCGACAATGACCCGAATTTATTGCAAACTGACTTGAATAATATACTTGTGTGGTGTATTGACAATGGCATGGTCCTGAACTCATCTTAGTGCAAAGTCATGCACATAACTAGATCCCGTAAATTAATTACTACTGTTTACTCCACTGACGGAAATCCTTTAGATGTAGTTCAGTCGTATAAATATTTAGGACTTACTTTTTCGCGAGATCTGAGTTGGAAAAACCATATTCAATGTGTTGTTAACAGATGTTCTATGCTCTGTGGGTTTATCCGACGTACCGTAAAATCTAGAAACTCAGCTATTCTCACAAAACTCTTTTGTTCATTATGTCGACCTGTGATTGAGTACGGCATACCAGCATGGCTCCCTCATCAAAAGAACCATATCAGAGCTATCGAGGCTGTTCAAAGGCGTTTTACCCGATTCTGTTTCCCTTACGAAGTTGCTAATTCCTTATCATATACACGGAACGACTGTCTCGCCTTAACATACCCCCTCTGTATAACAGACTTGTGTACCTATCAATGTCATTTGTAATTAAGAGCTTACACATAATTTATGACATGCCTGAATATATGCTACCAGTCCCAAGTCATAGAAGAATCCATACACTTGTTTTCAATCATGAATTAGCAAGATGCAATAGCTTGAGATTTTCTTGTTTTTATGTTTTTCCCAGATTTTGGGAACACCTCTCTGAGGAAGACAGAGACTTGTGTCTTGGTACCAATGTCCTTCCTTTTCTGAATGTGCTCCGAAAGTTCCTATTTGAATTGCCTCCCCTTGTAAAAGCATACTAGCTTGCTTTTTTTTCCCTTCTTCTTTTCTTCTCTATCATAGAATAACTCACACTTTGATAATGTATTATTGATTTCTTAATGCGTATGTTGTTATTATCAAGTTCGTATTTAATGTACGTTCTCTATCAATGTATTCTATCACATCATTCTTACTTTGATTACTATGTCTTTTTAATTTGTATAGGAATCAATAATAATGTTCCCCAATTTTGATAAATTCCAATCATACAATGTATCAATAATAATGTTCCATTTTTTCCCTTCTTATTTTCTTCTCTATCATAGAATAACTCACACTTTAATATGTATTATTGATTTCTTAATGCGTATGTTGTTATTATCAAGTTCGTATTTAATGTACGTTCTCTATCAATGTATTCTATCACATCATTCTTACTTTGATTACTATGTCTTTTTAATTTGTATAGGAATCAATAATAATGTTCCCCAATTTTGATAAATTCCAATCATACAATGTATCAATAATAATGTTCCACAATTTGTAAAACTTCCAATCATATCAATAATATTTTTCCATAATTTGGATAACTTCAAATGAAATCAAATTATTAATAATAATGTTATACAGTTTTGCTAACTTCCAATATTACCGTATCCATATTATGACTGTATAAATAGACAGTTTCTGCCTTTTGATATGTATTATTGATTTCTTAATGCGTATGTTGTTATTATTATGTTCTTATTTAATGTACTTTCTCTATCAATGTGTCCTATTACATCCTTCTCACTATGACTGTATAAACAGACAGTTTTCTGCATTTTGATATGTTTTATTGATTTCTTAATGCATATGTTGTTATTATTCAGTTCTTATTTAATGTACTTCCTCTATCAATGTGTTCTATCACATTCTTCTCACTTTGATTACTATGTATTTTAAATTTGTCTATAAATCGATAATAATGTCTCCCAATTTGGATAACTTTCAATCATCAATAATAATTTTCCATAATTTGGATAACTTCAAATCAAATCAACTCAAATTCATAATGTTATACAGTTTTGCTAACTTCCAATATTACCGTATCCACATGACTGTATAAACAGACAATTTTCTGCATTTATCATACATGCATAGTTTGAACAGCTCTTTTTCGAATCCTTCTTTAAAATAATCCTAACAGTATTTGATCTACATGTATATTACCGTTAGTTTTAGTTACACATTCATTTATAAATTATGTTGACCTTATCTTTATATTTTGTTTTATGTATGCACCAGCCAATGTGGAGAGCCTCTCGACAGAATTTTTTTAATTCTTTTAGGTGATCCTCAGGCATTGGCTGGTGCTAAATATCATTATGTTTACAGTATGTTCTATCATTTGTTAACCTTGTGATGTTTTGTATGTTATCATCTTGCCTGGAAATGAAATAAATAAATAAATGACCCTGTTATTTCTTTCCTGTCACATTAAATCCACAACTTACACCATTTTGTTTTCAATGATTACTCAATTAGTGTTTCTCTCCTACCAAATAACTGAAGAAAATTTTAAAATATAATCATGTACAGATTGTATGTCAACTTGCTTTCACTTATCTGTATATCATATATTGTAGGGCTATTAATGAACACTTAATTACCCCTATTCTTTTCTTTAAGAAAAAACACCGGACTGGGAATTCCCACCCTTTTGAGTATCTCCAATTTTAGAAATGGATCCTCAGAAACAGTTGATCACAATCTTCCCACCCCCCCCCCCCCCCCTCACTTCAAAACCGGTCGTCATGCATGCACTGCCTTAATGTTGAGTGTTGCCAAGGCACAATTAACAGACTGACATTCAAAAGAACATATGAAAAGCTCCACTCAAGGAATAAGAGCGAAACCAATATTCGTTTAGAATGATTTTTTCGGGGAATAGAAACGAGGGGTCGCTTTGAAAATATATTTTGAACTTCGGATCTTTGCACTTTGGATGGATATAAGTTCATCATGTTTCCTTGTGTTCGAGAAGGAAAGCAATTGAATAACTGTGTTATTACATACACCACGCATCAAATGCATTACTTTTCGCGTTTGCTGTTCACTAACCCTGTCTGATTTTTGACTAATCCCACGGTGAACTCAACTCCATACCCAAATTACTTTTGGACTTTGGATCGTTGTATGCATTCGACTCGTATGCGTAGCTACAGGGGTGTTGGAGCCCCCCTCCCCCTTCCAACCCAACCCCTCCCCAAATCGAGTGGTTAAAAAATATATAAAGATAGATTCGAGAGCAGAGAGAAAGGAAATGGGAAAAGGAAAAAGGAGAAGAGGAGACGTTTGCACAACCTCCCAACTTTCCCACTAGCCTTGTAAATTCGTGTTTCATTTTCACAGTAAGAACAAAGGCACCCCCCCCCCCCACCTCTCTCTCTCTCTCTCTCTCGTCGTTCCAGTGCCCCCGTAATGGGTATAATCACGCTATGCCACTGATTCGACTGCTCAGCATGTGTCATGTTCCCTTGTGTTCGAGGATTAAAAATAAGGAATTTGTATCCATACCTCCACTTTAAAAATCCTTTGCCTTTTAATATAAATGTTTTTCTCTTATTCTTGCCAAAGACTTAATAATGATAATAAAAATGATAATTATAAGCATAACAATAATAATGATGATAGTAATAACTATAAAGATAATAATAATGATAATGATAATGATTTTAATGGGTTTTCGTTTAGCACTCGTGTCTGTCAACCTTCATACTCCTGACGTTTTACAATTATTATCCTGGCTTCAGCATGGCTGCCATTTATGGCGCTCTAACATTTTCAAGGAGAAGACGTGCTTTCTCGGACCTCTCCCATCATGACTTCTCAAAGAGGAAAGGCCACATCGAAACGGGCTAGGGCGGCAACGACGCCCAGCCCCGACGTGATACCATCCATACGTATACTTCTTAATGAGCAGTGGGATAGAATAGAGAGCAGATTGGACCTTCTGGAAGAAACTTTTGGACAGAGGATGAGAAATTTAGAAGTAACGATAAATGGATTAAAGGAAGCTGCTGAATTTCAAAGCAAAGAAGTACAGGAAGCGAAGGGAAAAGTGGACCGCGTAGAGAAGGAGCTAAGTTTAAAGGAAAAACTACTTCAAGATGAGATTGACAAGTTAAGTGCTTATGTAGCCAGGGAGAATTGGATTTATACTGGAATCCCAGAGGTGCAGAATGAGAATGTTAAGCAGGTCCTTCGGGATCTGCATGTTGAACAGCTTCAGATTCCCGTCGAACTTGCCGACAAGATAGAATACCAGCGAGTACATCGCCTTTTCGGGAATGCTGGGGCGAGAGGGAGACCAAGAGCAATCAAAGCCCGTTTCGTGAGGTACGCGGATAGAGTGTTAGTGCAGCAACATGCTAAAAACTTAAAAGGAACAACCATGTATATATCCGAAGATATGCCAAAGAGAGTACGAGAGGCGCGGCAACCTCAAATTGCTGCTTTGTAAGCCGCGAGACGAGTCGGGAAGTTAGCCTTTTTCTCGCGGGCTGATCCCGCAAAACTTGTTATCGACAAAGTGTATATGCCTCCAAATCAGCAAGAAGCCTCTGTCCGGGAGATGCAAGGGAATTTCGAACGCCAGCAAGGGAACCTCGAACGCCAGCAAGGGGCTAGTAGAAAGAAGCTACCGTTAACGAAGATCCCGACATTGAGTGCTATGGCGGGAGCTACAACGGGAGCCTTAAAGGGAGATACAGTGGTGACGGGAGACACCGGTGCCATGGAGTTATAGTTTGATGATTTAATGGAAATGTGAATAACAACAAAATCATAAAGGATCATCATGAAAGTGCAGTGTTAATGTTACGACACCATTCAAACAAGGGAATTTGGAACGCCAGCAAGGGAACCTCGAACGCCAGCAAGGGGCTATTAGAAGGAAGCTACCGTTAACGAAGATCCCGACATTGAGTGCTATGGCGGGGGCTACAGCGGGAATCACCGTGTCAGCCACAGCGAGTTTCACTGAGGGAGCTACAGCGGGAGCCTTAAAGGGAGATACAGTGGTGGCGGGAGACACCGGTGCCATGGAGTTATAGTTTGATGATTTAATGGAAATGTGAATAACGACAAAATCATAAAGGATCATCATGAAAGTGCAGTGTTAATGTTACAACACGATTTAAGCCGAAAACATTCGGAGAAAGTAGGTCTTTCATGGAATCAATAATTTGTTATTGCTGCGTTTGATAGTATACAAAACCATGGAAAGTGCGGATTTTAATTTGTCTGGTTTGTTAGGTATCCAGTTTTCCCAGATCATCGTATACAGCTGATGCGTGAACGAGTGGAAAAATTAGCTATTCAAGCTCTGCTTTAATTTTGTGGGAAATCATAAGGTGAAGCTCTATAAAGTGTGCTTGAATTTGCAAACATAGGAGCCATGTGTATGATTTTCATCCAGTCCTGTGATTGGGACAAGGTGAGGCAAACATCATTAGCGGTAATCTTTAAAGAAGGGACATAAATCCAGCTGTTGAGGACTGTATGGATCGTCAATAACCAAGAGGAGGAGCAGGGAACAAATACTACAAACGATAAGAGTACCACCGCTGGATGAGAAACGATGGAGGTAAATGTATACCAGAAAAAAAAGAAGAATCAGCATGATAAAGAACTGTAAGAAAATAAAACTTTAAAGAGACGAGTGACTAAGAAAAAACGATGAGGTATTGCCATGACTTTAACATGTTTAAAGGAAGTGTTTTTTGTTTATTCAAGCTATGCTTTAATTTCATGGGAAATCATAAGGTGAATCTTATAAAGTGGGGTAGAATTTGCAAACATAGAAGCCGAGTGAGGGAAAATGAGGGAAGGAAGAGAATCTTTCTTTCTTTCTTTTTCCTTACCAAATATGCTGTTTGTGTTTACATGGAAGATATTGACCATTCCTCTGTACTCAGTATTTTCTTACTGGGTAAACTGATACTAGCATGTTTCCGAGTCTTTTTCAATGTTTTCTTTTTTTAAGGAAAAATATGTCAGATTTTTTTTTTTTTTTTTTTTTTTTTTTTTTTTAAAGAAGAACGAGTGGAAAAATAAGCTATTCAATTAGCTCTGCTTTAATTTCATGGGAAATCATAAGGTGAAGCTTTATAAAGTGGGGTGGAATTTGCAAACATAGGAGCCGAGTGAAGGAAAATGAAAGAAAAGGGGGAGAGGAAACCCTTCTTTCCTTTTTTTTTTTGTTGGCCAAATATGCTATTTTGTTTACATGTAAGGTATTGACCCTTCCTCTGCACTCAGTCTGTTTTTACTGGGTAAACTGATACTAGCATGTTTCTGAGTCTTTTTTTTTTTTTTTTTATCTTGGAAATTCTTGTGTCAATTGTCCGTCTGGGGTAAAAGGAGGAAATGAAAAGCATTTTTTTTAATTTTTTTTTTTATTATATCTGCCGGTATATAGTTTGTTTGGTAACTTCAAATTGAGGGAATATCAACTTCTCATAAAAATCTATTATATTCCTTAATTCTTTTCATATAAAAATACGCATTCACATTTGAAATCGTTGAAAATATTGTGGTACCATTATTTATTGGGGCTAAGATTGGGAAGGAAAATTCACTTTGCTATTGAGAAAGGGGCGTTGACATTCCCTTGATGTTGTGAGAAGTGTGTTTATTGAACGTTGAAAGAAAATGGTAATTATAATGGATTATGTAACAAGATAATGAAAATGAGAATCTGAACACACCTGTGAACCTAAGAATAGATGAAAATGTCTCTTTTGAACTGCGTATACAATTTAAAGCTATGGGTGAGTAGAAATGCCTCATCAACAAACGAGGTATAGGGATCTGAGAATGAAGTCAGGGTAAAGTAAGAGGTCATTACTTCCCCTTAGTCTCCATCACTGAGTGGAAATCATATGCAACATGGGGGTGTTTAGAGATGTATTTAACTCCTGCTGGAAGTATGCAGTACAAAAACTGTAATTATATTAAAAGTGCCATCCCTGGAAATGTTCATTTTGGAAAAGAACTGTTGTGAGAACTTTTGTTTTGCATAAATACATTTTCCAAACGGTAAAATATTCAGGAATGTAAAGTGAAAACATTTCCTGCCATATCGTATTTGTATGTATAGATTTTACGAATCAAGAATTTAAGCCTTCATTGTGACATTCCATGAGATGTAATCTGGTTGAAAGTACATGTACCGTAATTTAAAGCACCAGTCACATAAATGAATAACATATAGTGACGTCAGGGGCAGCATTTTGAGGGACAAAGGCTGTGTCTAGCAGTTCGTGCAATTTGAGGGATTATCAGCTCCTTACGGAGATGGATTATTATAATCCATCTTCGTAAGGATACTCCTTTTTTCTTGATATATAAAAATACGCATTCATATTTGACATAGTTGAAAATATTGTGGTGCCTTTAATTTACTGGGGCTACGTTTGGGAAGGAAAATTCACTTTGATATTGAGAAAGGGGCGTTGACATTCCCTTGATGTTGTGAGAAGTGTGTCATTGAACGTTGAAAGAAAATGGTAATTATAATTGATTATGTAACAGATAATGAAAAGAAGATCTGAACACACCTGTGAACCTAAGATGAAAATATCTCTTTTGAACTGCGTATACATTTTAAAGCTATGGGTGAATAGGAATACCTCATCAACAATTGAGGTATGGATCTGAGAATGAATTCAGGGTTAACGGAAGGAAGAGGTTATTACTCCCCCTTAGTCTCCATCATTGAGTGGAAATCTTTGCAACCTTGGTGGGTTTAGAGATGTATTTTACTCCAGCTGGAAATATGCATTACAAAAACTGTAATTATATTAAAGTTCAATCCCTGGATATGTGCATTGTGGAAAAGAACTGTTGTGAGAACTTTTGTTTTTGCATTAACGAATTCTCCAAACGTCGAAAATTCAGGAATGTAAAGTGAAAAAATGTAAGCCTTGTGACATTCCATGAGATGTAATCTGGTTGGAAGTACCATGCAATTTAAAGCACCAGTCAAAACTCATGAATGTAAAGAGAAAATAGCACCCGCCAATTTGTACTAATGTAGGCATAGGTTTGCCTTATTGCATTCCATGAGATGTCTAGCTTGTTACTTAATCTTTAAAATGTGTCATTAGAGGAATGTGAACACTGTACAACGCAAATTATAGAACAGGTTCCTTTTAAAGATATCTACAAATGGAGAGGGGGAGTGGTTTGGTGTGCATGTGTGTGTGTGTGTGTGTTTCCTTTTCCATTTGGTGAGCAAAGTAATCCAACTAATCAATAGCCATGAACACGTGAGAGGCTTCCTCAGCTATGATTGGTCCGCGAGAGCTGGAGGGCGAAAATGTTTCTTTTGTTTCCTTTCGTCACCGGCTTCTCGTGGTCACCAACGCCGGACATGCTGATTGGCTGAATGGTCTTTGTGACGGCAGGAGGGCGGGACGTGTTTTGAGACAAGTCTCGTCCCCAGCTGGTCCTAGACACTTCAGTTGATCGAGATAAATGGCATCTGAAATATACAACATAATTGTCGATTTGTTTCTGCTCTCCCCCCCCCCTTTAATAGTAAATATCCATGTAATCTTACAATCTTAGCAGGACAGGAGGATTAACGTTAGTGCCTTGTGAAACAATAATTAGATCTCGTCACCGGCTGCTTGTGGTCACTGTCTATGACGGCAGGTGGGCGGGACGTTGTTCTTTTATTTAGAAAAGTCTCGTCCCCAGCCAGTCTCAGACACCAGCGAGGTCTTTAAATTAACTATAAATTTTATATCTAGACTCTGTTTTGAGAGAAATTAAAAGGGGAAAATAAATGCCCTTTTACGATTATCTTAAGCCGGTCGTTAACAGTAAAAAAAGAAAAAAAAGAAGAGGAATAGTTCAAAAGTTAATTAATTCGTTTTCTTAAAATAAAAATAAAATACAAAGATGGGAGGGGAAGAAACTCCTTATATACTGTAAAGTTTATAATGGTATCAAAAGCCATTTGGTGGGGTACAAGCTGTTGAAGCTTAAAGTATGCACGGGGTTTATTTATTACGTTCGTTTATTACGTTTTTTTCTTTTAAAATATTATATATAGCCGTTTGAGCCTGGGGCTAAAGTATCATTAGTTACACATTATCTGAATCCGTTAATTATGAGGTCAAGTTATATCGTCTGGAGTTATGATAAATTGCTCTGTTTTATTTTCGGTGTTTTTTTTTTTTGTCACAGTACGAAGACTGTATTAATGCTTTGTGTAAAAGGCTGCCACGCCATGATTTAGAATAAGTGATGGGAGGGGTTTCGAACATGACAGCATATATTATGCTTATGTGTATGAATGTGGTTGATAGTGTTGAAGGGTGGGGTGATGGTATGTGTGGTATGTTTTCCGGTTCCGATGTCTGCCTGTACTTGTTTAATTTGCAATCTAACTTGAAAGTGTTTGTTTTTCCTACAGTTGGAAATGCATCAAGCTTCCCATCTACTGTGAAACTGTCACCACTATGTACATTTCTAAAGGTTCTTTGTTACAGGTATAGATTCATAGTTCTTGATGTCGGTTAATTTAAAATTACTCTCAGTTAATGTCAGAGGACTGAGAGATAGAGTCAAAAGAAAGAAGATTTTTCAGTGGTGCAAAATGTCGGCAAATATGATATTCTTGCAGGAAACCTTTAGCACAGAAGACATTGAATACAGTTGGAAGGGTGATTGGGAAGGCTCAATGTTTTTTAGCCACGGGAGTAACCACAGTAGGGGGGTTATTTTAATGTTTAAACCAGGTATTACTTTTGTGGTGGAAAAAACCTTAATTGACGAAGGGGGAAGATACGTCATCATTAAAGGCAAATGTCAAGGCGAAAAGCTAATATTAGGAAGCGTGTACTTTCCCACAAGGAATAAAGAAAACGCCCAATGTGATTTTCTGTCTGATCTAAATAAAATAATTTGTTCTGTATTTAGTCAAGAATATTCCTTGATAATTGGAGGAGACTTCAATGTTATTATGAATCATAATTTGGATTACATGGGTGCAAGTAATGTTTCGAAAAGCAAATATAGGGACTCATTATTAGGCTTTCTTGATAAGCTTGATTTAATTGATGTGTGGCGTAAAGCGTCATCCTAATAAGAAAGAATTCACTTTCAGACAGAAGCAGCCATTAGTTCAGAGTAGATTGGATTATATCTTCATTTCTTCGAAAGTAGACAAGTTGATAAGAAAGTCTGAAATTTTGCCTTCTATTACACCTGACCATGCTGGAGTTAGAATAGAATTTAACAATTTAATCGATAGTTTTGTTTATGGGAAATCGTATTGGAAGTTTAATAGTAGTCTATGTAATGAAAAAGATTTTGTAGATGGGGTAAAAAAGAAGATTTCTGAAATAGAGGAAACTTGGCGGAATCAAATAACGAGCAAAATTAAATTTTGGGATTTTATGAAAATGAAATTAAGAGAATATATAATGAAATTCTCCCGTGAAAGAGCAAAATTCAGAAGAGTCCACATTGAAAAATTGGAAAAAGAAATTAAAGACCTGGAATATCGATTGACGATCAATATTAATTGTCATAAAAATATTCAGGATGAAATTGACATGAAAAAAATGGAATTAGAGAAGCTTTCCGACTATTCACGTCAAGGGTTAAAAGTCCGTTCAAGGACAGAATGGTCTGAAGAAGGAGACAAAAATTCAAAGTTTTTTGAACAATTACTAAAGTCAAATAAAAGGAAAAGTGTGATTAAGGAGATATATAATGAAAATAAGGAAACTGTGAGGGATGGCAAAGGGATTTTGAAGATTATCAGGGAGTTTTACGAGAATTTATATGCATGTAAAAATGGTGAAATTACAGAGGATATTGAAAATATGTTCTTAAATGAATTACCCAAATTAAGAAAAGAAAATAAAGAGTATTGTGAAGGCAAGATAACACTGGCAGAATGCTATCAGGCAGTAAAGGAAATGAAATGGAACAAATCACCAGGCAATGACGGCTTCTCGACTGAGTTTTATTTCACGTTCTGGCCAATTTTAGGGAAAACAATAGTGGAGGCTTTTAATGAAGGTTTTGAAACAAAAATGTTATCAAACTCACAGAGACAGGGGATAATTACACTAAATGAGAAAGAAGGCAAAGACCCTTTGTACATGAAAAACTATAGGCCAATTACTCTCTTAAATGTAGATTATAAAATATTGTCGAAAGTATTAGCTACAATGGTAAAGGAGGTATTGGAGGATATTATTCATTACGATCAGGTGGGCTATGTTAAAGATCGGAATATTGGGGAAGCGGTTCGGTTAACTGATGATACATTCTTTCAGTCCTTGTATCAGCCTGTAGGCTTTTTAATTGCCGTAGATTTTGAAAAGGCTTTCGATTGCATTTCCCATAAACTTTTATTTAAAGCTTTGGAACAATTTGGGTTTGGTAAAGTTTTGTGTTCTTGGGTTAAAACCCTCTACACTAATGTTAGCAGCTGCGTGATGAACGGGGGACACTCAACAGGATATTTTGGAATTAATAGAGGGGTAAGACAAGGTGACCCCCTATCTCCATATTTATTTGTAATAGTTATCGAGTTACTAGCTCGTTATATTAGGAAAGATGAGAGCATTTAAGGGGTAGGATTCGGGAATAAAGAAATAAAGCAAGTTTTGTATGCAGATGATATTACATTGTTTTTAAAAGATATGGATTCAATTAATAAAGTGAAGAAAGTTTTCAAAAACTTTGAAAAATTAAGTGGATTGAAGATAACTATGGATAAGACAAATTTTATGTGGTTAGGAGAGGAAAGTGATAGGCCGGGTTTACCTTTTTTTGGACATAGGGTACAACATATAAAGATCCTAGGGGTATATTTCGCACGTCATTCCAAAATAAAAGATGATTTGAACTATAAGGAAATTTTGAGCAAAATCAAAAGACTAATCGGTTGGTGGAAGCAACGAGATTTAACGATGTTTGGCAAAATTAAATTGTTGAAGATATATGTATTTTCAAAACTAAATTATGTTTCGTCTCTTATGACAGTCCCACAAAACATTTTTGAAGAAATCGAAAGGATTTCTTTAAATTTTATTTGGGGAGGGAGAGACAGAATAAAACGGAAAATATTATATCAAGATTACTGCGCTGGGGGACTCTGAGTAACGAATTTTAAGATATTTATCAAGACTCAGAGAATAATGTGGATCAAACGGTTGCTCTATGGAGAAAAGTATTCAGGTTGGAAAGTAACCTTTGACCACTTTTTCAGATCACTGGGGGGTCGAATTATATTTCTTTGTAATTATGATATAAATAAAATGGACTTGAAGGGTATACCATCTTTTTATAAAGACATGTTGAAGGCATGGCAAGAATTAGATAAATGCAGACACTTTGGAGAAAATAAGAATAACCCGATTATATTTAGCAATAAGTGTATATGTCTCAGCAATAAAACATTTTTTGATGTCGAACTATTTCAGAAAGGTATACTTCAAGCATCAGATATAATTGTCAGAGGTCATTTAAAACCTATCTTACATTTTTTTAATTTGGGTTTTGCAACTAAAAGCTTGCTTAGAATTCAAAAGATCTTTTCAGCAATCAGAAACGAATGGATACAAAGTGATTTTATGGAAGTGGACACTGAAAATTTTGAAATAGAATTGATGATATTTGGACGTTTACAGAAACTATGTGATATAAAATCTAGGCGGTTATATGATTACTTCATTGAAGACCTTCAAAAAGAGTATACATTACATGTTACAGATGGCAACTGTCAATTTGATCTTGGAATGACGGTGTTGAAAGAAACATTCACAAGGATGAAATGTGCAATGCTTTGTAATAAACATAGAGAGTTTCAATACAAACAATTACAAGGGGCTGTATATACGAAAAGAGAACTCTTTAAATTTGGTTTTGAGTCAGACCATTGTTGTTCCTTTTGTAGACTAGAAGTAGAGACATACCAACATTTATTTTTAGATTGTCTTAAAGTTAAAAGATTATGGCAGGAGGTAATTCAAAAGTTACAATTAATCGAAATTGACATTGATGATTGGAAACCCATTTTTATAGGAATATCCGGCAATACTGCTAGAATATTTGTAATAAATTGTATCATATTTTTATAGTTTATGTACAGAAAACAGTACATATGCTTAAAAATTACAGAGACGAGGAATACAAAATAGCCTTCAAAAAGGGGAAACTGGGGATGCACTTACAGAAATGGGAACAAATCGATGCATTTTTACTTTAATGGATGTGGGTATTATTATTATTATGAGTATTATTAATTCTCTTTCGTGTACAGGCGGACAAACCGGAACAGGTTGCACGCAGTGTGTGTCGACGTGAAGGGGGTAGGAGATGGGTGGGCTAGGGGGGGGGGGGGGTGAAGAGTTTGTGTGGTGTGAGTTGAGGGAACATGTTGCATGCAGTGTGTGTTTGTGTTTGTATGTGTGTTTATGTGTGTGAAAGGGGGTGCGGTGTGGGTGGGCTAGAGGGGGGGGGGGGTGTGAGAGTGTTGTGATAGGATGGTAATATGTAACTTTAAACCTTCCTCTACTGTTATTTTGATTATACACTGTTACATGCAAGACTTTTTTTTTTTTTCCTTTTTTCCCCTCTATGTTCATTGATTGATGTAACTTATGAAATGTCTTGTATCAAAGATCTTGTTTTATATTACTTATCTTGATAATTTCTTGTTATGTGAATTTCTTGTTATGTGAAATTATGAGGAAGGAAATAAAATATCATTTAAAACAAAAAATATGTTTAAATGAGAATGAGACTAAACGGAGCCATATGTAACTTTAAACCTTCCTCTACTGTTATTTTGATTATACACTGTTACATGCAACATGCAAGGAAATAAAATATCATTTAAAACAAAAAAATTTAACAGACACCCATTTACCTCACCTGGGTCGAGTTTAGAAATAATATGAACAATTCTTGCCGAAGGACATCACATGAGTGCCGCGGGGGAACTCGAACCGTCCGGTTACTTATCCACTAGACCACGACACATCTACACGTTTCCTGATGTACTCAACTCAATGGTATTATGGTATTCTTAGTAATTTCCGCCCTCTTTTGACGACAATTCGGCTGCCTTTTCCATATTCTCCTCCTTTAACAGTTAACCATACCACATGCTGTCATACATTTATTTAGTCCCAATCTTTATCTTCATACTAAACAGTATAGGTTCTATACCCTTTAACCATACCAACAGATACATTTAATTTATCACGCGAAGAGCGAAAATGTAGTGAAATTGATAAAAAGCCATTCTTCCTTCGATCGAGGATTGGATCAATCATGTGATTGGGGATTCCAAGTTTTCTTGAAGGAGGAAAAGATTTTAAAAACGGCAGCAGCTCAGAATCGTAGTGACCGTCGTACCAATAAGGTAAAAGCCGATTCGGCATTTTTCTGACTTGAAGGCTTAAGACACTAAAATTCTGTTTGTGAATATTCATATCATTATTATATAATCTAAATCAGAAAACGTTCTTTGCTTACATTTTCGTAAATAATTCAACGCTCAAATTTGTGTAGCACTCCTGTATCTAATTTCGTTCATACTGCATTATATGTATTCGTGTATTGTATATATGTATTTGTATTTGATTTGATTTGATTTTATTTGATTTATTTATTTCACAACCCTGTTCATGATAATGGGTTGAGGGGATGATGCATAAAGCACAATAAATGCATTCAAAACAGTTCAAATCAAATCAAAATCTATAAGGGGGCATGACTGTTGCATAATGTGTTTACCTATATTCCTTAATTCACATTTACCTTTGACACACATATTTGATAATTAATATAGATTTATGCTGATATGACTGTAAACGTTGTTTAGTTCCTTCTTTTGATTTAAATAAGTGTCGGTTGTGTAGTTTTGGAAGTGGGGAATGCAGCTTCTTCTTCTTTTTTCTTTTTTATCTCAGGCATGTCATACTATTTTCTTATTATTTGATAACAAAATACACGGTCATGAACAATTTCTAGAAGTAAGTCGAAGAAATGAATTAGAAAGAATATTCAAAAATAGTCTAGACTTGGAAAATTAAAGTTGATTGACGAAAATATTTCTTGTTAGTAAAATATCATCAAGATTGCATTTGGAATCATTTGAAAGCTCTTTAAGCCTGTGTCTCTACAAATATTAAAAAAATGGTATAAAATCACAACGCATTGACCGATTTCAATTCTGTTTTTTGTTTTTTGAAGCTTTCATGAAGCTTGATCATGTGCAATCATCAAATAACATGTGTTTGTTGTACTTATATTTGGTGTGCTATACCTACTATCATCACTCAATATTGCAAAAAGGTCATATAAACAATAAGTATACATCATTACAATTACATCAAAAGAGGGCTCTCGAGCTGTGCAATAACTATTTCAGGCACAGATCGAGAGTCCATTAAAAAGACAATTAAAATGCATAAGACTGGGTTTAAAAAGATCAATGGTGAAAAGAGGGGAATATGTCAGCTAAACAAAACAAAACAAATTATAGTATTGAGATGTATCATGTTACAAGTAACATACAATAAAGAAATTCCCAAGAGAGCATAGAAAGAGAAGAGAGTGAGATAGAGGGAGAGAGAGGGAGAAAATGAGAAAGGAGAAGAGAGAGACAGAGAGAAAGAAGGAAGGAGAAAGGAAGAAAGATAGGGAAATAACAATACCATCTGTAGACTCTGTAAAAACAGCCCAAGTATCCAAACATTATAGACATTGCAATTAATCAGAAATACAAGTAACATACAATAAAGAAAATCCCAAGAGAGCATAGAAAGAGAAGAGTAAGACAGAGGGATAGAAAGAGGAAATGAAAAGGGGAGAGGAGAGAGAGAGAGGGAGAAAGAAGGAGATAGAAAGAAGGTTAGGGAAATATCAAGACGATCTGTAAAATCAACACAAGTATCTAAACATTAGTTTAAACATATGTGTGGCTTACACCCAGTACATAAGATCGATTGATCGATCTGTAATTGAAAAAACAAATCAGAAAAAATCTTGGAACTTGCGGGATTTGAACCTGCCATCTCCTGCTTGCCGGGCAGCGACTCTACCACCAGGTCATCACTGGTCCATGGCACAGTCACGATGAACTAGTACTAGTAACAAATACCCACAGCTCTCCTGATTCATTCTGACTTATTAATATTCATTAGTCCGCCATAGGACAATAACTTTTTTTATGTAATGCTTCCTGGGAGAAATTTCAATAGTTTAAACATATTTGTGGCTTACACCCAGTAAATAAGATCGATTGATCGATCTGTAATTGAAAAAAACAAGTCAGAAAAAATCTTGGAACCAGCGGGATTTGAACCTGCCATCTACTGCTTGTCGGACAGTATAGCAAGAACTATAAAATACATGTACATAAAGGAAAAGGAAACATGTGTAATCTACCGAAGAAGAATAGAAAAAGAAGGAGGAGGAAAAGAGAAGAATTTGAGAAAGAGAGGGGAAAACACAAGAAAGGAAATTAAATATTGATAGATTTACATATGGGGATATTTGAAGCGACATCTCTTCGGGGGACATTTTTACTATTTGATAATACGAAGGGTAAGAAAGCTATACAATTGAAGAAGTAAAACAAAATCTGTTTTACCAGAAGTCAATCTTGAAATACTTTTCCATGAAGCCCCTGTTAATTCCAAACATTCCTTTATTCATGGCTTCTGTAAATAACCAAATCTATCCCTCAAAACTCGAGAAAAGCTTGACATAACTACCATTACTTCCCGGCTATGTAACTATTGTCAATGTCAAGTATTACCTCTTCCTCTATTACAGGAAATAAAAACAACACATTTTTCAAAACAGGAAACTTTAATAGTCATAATTAGTTTCTATCTTCTCACGAAAGCGATATGGATAATGACGGTCTCTTTGCTTACGGCGAAATTGTCTGCTAATATGATGCATAATTGTTATAGTGAAAGAAAACTATAATCATGAAAAAATGATAATTAGGATTCCCCCCGGAAATTGTTTTTGGAAAAATATAGTAATATAAAAGCGTTAAATCTCAGTTTCTAGTTATCGGGTGTTCTAGAATGCGAGTTTCAGTATTACAAACCGGAAAGAAATATTCTCTTGATTAATCTGCTCCTCGCATGATACTAAACAAGAATATAATAAGAATAACGTCTTGTGATTCGTAGTGATCAATCACAACACAGGATACGATCGGGCCTTGCAATCTTGTGGAGTGAAGACTACAACGGGATTGTCAACCCAGAAATGGATAAACCAAAAGCGCGATGGTCGGACAGTGAAACCTGTCTATAAAGACCACCCAAGGGAGACAAGAAAAATGGTCTTTATAGGCAGGTGGTCTTTATGTACAGATGCCTATAGTACATGTTTCAATGAGAAACCATTTTCAAGGGGAACAAAAAATGTGGTCTTTGTAGGCAGGTGGTCTCTAAAGCAGGTTTGACTGTCTAATGATAATGAATTAACACAATGAAACAGTGTAAAAGAGTACCTTGTCCATAAATTGGTTAGCCTGACTATGCAATGCGAAGGAAAACCCTGATAATAATAATGATAATAATTATATCAATAATAATGATTATATGCTGTTGTTACCATGATACCTCGGCTTTAGCCAAAGGGAAGTTTCACTCAATTGTTATTGCTTGTAAATAACTTACGAAATTGGCTATCAAGATTCATTGTGTTTGTCGAGTGAAAGCTGCTTTGAAATCCACGCAAAGAAACAAAAGCAGATATTCGAAAAGCCCCATCGAAACCAAACCATCCATTCACTGAACTGCACAAACAGCTAAAGGTCATTATCTGTGTATTACCATAAATATAAAAAGGGATGATTAGCCTACTAATACGGGAGGGGGGCTTGAGAGGACTTGCCCCCCTAAAAAAACGTTTATTTTTAATTCGATACCAGCGATCTATAAATGTCGCTGAAATGACATGATTTTCCGGGATATACTTTTGTATGCGTTTGTTAGAAAATGACAAACTCCAAAATTTTAAGTCAGGCAAAAGATATGCTTATAAGAAGCCTTAATGTCAGGGCCCTCGGAACGGCGGGGCTAGGGGGGGGGGGGGACTCGAGCCCCCGGTCCCCTTACTTTTTGAAAAAAGTATGTTAAAGAGAAATAGAAATAAAGAAAAAAAGAAAGAATGATGACCTGTTAGTGTCACAAATGAGGTATCAAAACATGCTGATCTGACCTTAATTAAATGCCTAAACACCTTGAGCTTGTGGGGCTCCGCCCCCTGTATGCTTATCTGACCGTGATTTAATGCCTAAAACCCTGAGCTACCCGGGGCGCTGCCCCCTTTACCCCACACCAATTAGTGACCTGGCAGTGTCACAAATAAGGTATCAAAATATGCTCATCTGACCGTAATTAAATGCTTAAAACTCCTGACTCTGCCCCCTGGACCCCAGCAGGAGCCCGAGGATGGGCCCCCTGATGATGATTATGTGACCCGAATTAAACGCCACAAAATCACCCTGGACCCCACGCCAAGTTACGCTCCACTCGCACGTAAAATGTGAGAGCGGTAGTGATGCGGATTTCCCCCCCCCCCCCCCCAACATTTCGCCACTCATTACGCCACTGGATAGGGTGGGGAGTGCGAGGGGTATAAGTATCCCCCACTGGCAGGAAGAGGAGGTTGTCTGAACAGTTTTACCCCCCACCCCCTCCGCCCACACACACACACCATTTTATAGAAACAGTCATGTTAAAATTTAAATCTTTTCTTTTTAAATGCCAGTAACTGAATAAAAATAGTTATAGAACGTCCTAAAGTGAGTCCGATTTGTTTCCCCTCGAGATCTCACATCCATCACCAGTCGTACATGTATGTGTGTATTCGCGCGAGAAATTCCGGTGCTTGGTTGCTATCACCCCCCCCCCCCCCCCTCCCCCAACCATCCACACATCATACACATACACACACACACATACACACACACACACACACACACACACACTCCTCGGAACGGGTCTATGATACTGAAATCAATCATTGTAAAATTGACACTTGAATACACTCAACCTAATTCGTCGTACTTGATCAGCACTGTAAATGAGGAAGTCGCAAACTATAATCATGACATATATCATGCACTCGAAAGGGTGGAAGATGTTCATGACAATGGATTCTCTACTTGGTTTTGTGACATGTTTATTAATAATAACAGGTAAGTGTCAACATTTAATCTGTGTATATATGTGTTGTTTTGAAATTAACGAAAATATTGTACCAAAGTTAATGAATACAAAGATACGCACTGTTGTTTTATTTCAACGATTTCCATGCAAGTTCGTGATAAAACTGAATTATTCAGTCTTTATGATGGGCATGCAGTGCGCCATTGAGTTTTTTTAGTTCGTAGGAAAATTTGGTTTATATTATCTTAATTTGAAGTCAGTGCCGTGAAAGTGTTGATAATGGTAACCTGTATTCTATAACTGTTCATTTATTTGTTGATTTTGTTTTAAATGGAACAGAGATGTTCAGTGTCACCTACTCACCTCAGCAGTACAAACTTGGCCCCCCCCCCCCACTCAGTGTTATCTAGGGTACGCATATGCTCGTACCCTCTTTTTGAAAGCACCCCCTATCTGAGGACTGCCAATATTTCCGAACCCCCCCCCCCCCCCTTTCGCGGGCTTTTCGCGGGCTTTTCCTGCCTTGGAGACCCCCCTAAATCAGGAAAAATGCTCAATGTACCCCCCTAAATTCGGAATAATTTCTCAGGAGTCCAAAGAGATGAGAGAAAAAAAGAAAAACACCCCCTTTTTAAAGAAATCTCCGGGTGAAAAGTCAAATACACCTCTTTTTTTACAATTCTCGGGCCGGACTTTGTCGCACGAAAAGTACCCCTTTACCGGACATTTTGGCAACACGCATGCGGTCATTCCGACCTCTGAGTGGGGGGCCCGGGGACTGGCCTATACATACAGGGGGTGTTTCATAAAGCTGTTCGTAAAATTACGAATGACTTTACGAACGACCTGTATATGAAAAGCCAAATGGGGTGCTCAATCATTATTAAATAAATCAACTGAAGTTGAACTGTGCAGATGTAGATTAACATTCTTATGATAACAAACATTTTTAATGCAAAGTATATCTTTTGCCATAATTTAATTGAGGTTATTGAAAATATCAGAAAAAACTTTTGGCATCCTATCTGGCACTTCATATACAAGTCGTTCGTAAAGTCATGCGTAACTTTAAGAACAGCTTTGTGAAACACCCTCCAGGACTCTGCTTACATAATCACTTGATCATACTGGTGATCAGTTCTAAAAAAAAAAAACTGCCTGTTGATATACCCGAAGGAGATATTGTTTTCATGTGCGCAATCATGACAATACCACCAAAGAAAGTATCTTGTGTTGGTCAATGTTACAGTGGCCAATTCAATCAATTCAATTAAATTCAAGATTTATTTCAACATCCAAACATTCAGTGACATTAAATATACATGGTCGACAGCCAAAGGCTGACAGAACCCTCACAACCATATTTATATCGTGTTTTCTTGGAATTTCAATCGAAAAAAATAAATAAAAACTAGACATATAATACTTGTTTGGAACAAGTTTAGGTGGGCTGGTCAACTAAAATTTGACACAAAATAGAGCAAAAATAAGCGAGATACTGCTTAAAAAACAATGTCATGTAGATTAATGATGTGAACGAAATTTACCTTCCATAGGCATAACACGCAACTTAAGAAATTTCTGATATGTGCCCTTTAATCGTAATTTTCATTATGATGACGTGATCGAAATGAAAAATGGTGATAATTGAGCTTGTAGAAAATTGTCTTAGCTACAACATATCGACATTTGGAAGAAAATCGATCAATATTTACAGAGATACAATCAATTTTACATAAATATGCTGACTTCATAATATGCAAATTCGTATTTTGAGTTCCAAGGCCATTATGATGATGTCACGATACACTTAATGGCCAAATGAGACATGGAATCATATCTCCGACTCATACTCTATCTAAATATGAAAACAAATTGAAGGTCACGGTTCATTTCAAAGAGCTATAATGGATTTTGTATAGGCATGTTTTTGCCCATATATGCTATGTATTGATGGTCATAAAGAGATAAACATGGTATCAAATTTTTCAAAAAAATATGAGAAATATCATGATAGAAAAAAAATGGCGATTCTATGATGTGTAATGATGTAAGGCGCAAAAACGCGCGCGCATGCGCGTGTGCGCGATTTTTTTTATAAAATGCTTAAAATGGCCTGAAACGTATGCAAAATGATTTTGAGACTATTTTGAGCATTTTGAAATTTTGCGCGCGCATTGACGCGCGGACGTACGCGAACGCGCGAGTTTTTTTGACCCGAAATTGACCGGTCGGATATTGACCCTGATCATGATAAATTTGAATGAGAACTGAGTTTTGGTTATGAAGATATGATCATGAGTAAATTTTCACAAAATGGCGCCTAGATGACGTCATCAGTCAAGGTCAAGGTTGAAAACATTAGCGTAATTTATCTTTATGCTTATACATATGTATGCCAAATTTCAAAGCATTTGATTAAACCATTTTAAAGTAATCTTGCTAACAAAAAAGTGGGTGGAAATAAGAAAAATAAAGAAATAAATAAAGAATAATAAAGGCAATTTAAAAAAAATATATAAGGTGGTCTGTATTAGATACAGCCCACCTAATAAATGACTATTCTGACACTCGAAACATTTTCTGAATATCTTTACAGGATCTGTTGCTTTGGTTGTGACGAGTGGAGGACCTATTACCACCTTCGTCGGCGGGCAATCCGAGATGACATGCTCCTTCTCTCCCACCAACTCACAAGGATCATCGTTTGCCTGGTCTTTTGACGGTCAAAATGGACACAGCAGTCAGATCGGTACCTGTGACATCACACAATGTACGCCGGCAAATCCAGCTCGGCACCAACTGGTCATATCGGCTGATAATGACATGGGTAGGATGAAACTCATCGTGTTTGATACGGTTTCATCGGATGTTGGGAATTACACCTGTTTGGTCTCGACCAGTGAGGATGCTCAATCGGCCCTGGTGAAACTCAACGTTACTGGTAAGAACTCGATGAAGTCATTATATGCAGACGTCGTCGTGATGGAGTGTGAATCCGTGCTATTAAGCGGGTCTGGTACGATTGGGGTTGTTGTTGTTGTTGCTTTGTTTTTATGGCGTTCATTCAGTACTGAATGTATAAGACTTATCTTCTGTTATATAAGAAAACTTATTTACCAATAAAGAAAACTGAAAATACAAACTGTAATAATATGATTGATCCACCATTATCGCAATTTATTAGGAGTCTCTTGATGGTTTATAATTTCGTAGTTCTGTTTTATCAGTTTAATCTGATTAGACCGTTTCGGTTGCATTGTAAGCTTTGCTCGGCGTGAAACAGGCTTCTTGGCTATTACTATGCGTGCGTGTGCAGTGATCTTTTAGTTTTGTATTAAACACACGGATCCGAATTCACAAAGGAGGTTTGTCGACAAACCTCGGTTTTCGTGCGTCATATGACGCGTTTCGACGCGTTTTTACAAACCAGGTTCGTAAAAAACGCGTCATATGACGTACATAAACCTCGATTTGTCGACAAACCAACTTTGTGAATTCTGGCCAATGTGCCTAGACCACTCAGTAACACAGAAACACTCAATTGAGTCACATCGTATAGGGGCGCTCCTAACCGAAATTCTAGTCGATTCGAGTAATTTTGCTAAACATATATATGTTTATTTATTCTTATTGACACAATATCATTATTTGTAAGCATACACTAAAGTGGGCTTTTTTAAAAGTATTTATGCATAAAATAATATTAAAAAACACATTATTCATTATATAGAGCCTTTATGCGCTTTAATATTGATGTGTTTGTTTAAGAAGCGAACAAAATTCTTGAGGCCTTTTTTACTTTACTTAATTATGACCTCCTTTGGGATCTTTAGATCCGTCTGTGTAAGTGTGCTTTATATATAGTCTTTATTACATATCGAGATCTGTCTTCTTGATAGTGTAGGTTGTAATTCGTGCTGATTTTATTATGTAATACTGTTGATAAAGCGGATGGTATGTAATGCCATGATTGAAATGGTATTTTGTTATTTTCGTCAACCTTATCCGATTCTTAGACCATGTTCTCATGTTATATGCTAAGACCAAAGGTTTTTTTTTTTTTTTTTAAAGATATTCATAATTCCAACAGTTGTTTGTATATTTTTGGATATTGGGGGCTGATTTCACCATAAATTAGTATTTATTCATCAACATTTTTCTCCTTATGGCTAGAGGTTCTTCTCCTTTTTCTTTAAGCAATGTTTGTTATGAGTAACAATAGGGACACCAGTTATAGTTAAAGCTTGATGTTGTACCGAGTTCAACGTATTCTTCACTAAGTTTGAAGCCGGATCATATCCTTAGTAGCCATAGTTTAAAAAGTCATTTTCCCAAGTTTCCAGTTATTTTCTTCAAAACATTCAATTTTAACTATATCCTGAATTTGTGCTCCTGTACAAAGTTCAGGTTTCAGTGCACTTTTTTTTAATGTTAGAAGTGAAACTGTTTTTTAATGAGATATTGAATTCTCCAGTGTTTATACCATTTATATTTTCACTTCCTTTTCCAATGGTATATCATGCATCACAATATTGAATAAAATTGGACCAGGGCACTTCCTGGTGGTAAACCATTGCTTAGGGAAGATGTTTTAGATAGTGTCTGCCTATTCCTCACTGGGAAGGTTCTTTTCTGTAATAAGTTCTTAATAAATGTAAACATTTCCTTTTACTCCTAGTTTGTGTAATTTATATGATAAACCACAACAGATCACATGCCTTATTTACATCACAAAAACAAACTATGTTCATAATTCCCTAAGCTTTGCTGGATACTATTTTCAAGTATTATAATGATTAGTATATGTAGTGCTACTGCCTCCTCCGAATCCGCACTGTGTGCTTGGAAGAATTGTTTGTTCTTCTTCTAAATACCAATCTATTCTTCTATAAACGATATTGTCCAATATCTTTATAAGGACTGGAGTTAATGTTAATTCATTGCATTGTCAATAACTATCGACATAAATATGCTTAAACTAATAAGGGTACAGCCGTTCTTCTCCCTCTCTTCCCCAGAGGAAAAAAGCGCTTGTCTGAATTTTTTCGCACTTATACCTGTCTTGAGATAACGGTGGGATTTCCGGAATCATTGCATTGAAGAAAAGAATGGCATCCCCCCCCCCCATCCTTATACGGACAATCATGAAATCTGTGCCCAACCTGTCTCCTTCTATTCTGTTTGTTTAACGTGAGTGTGTATGTGGGGGTAGACGTTTTCAAAACACCTTTGTGTGTTTTCCAACATGATCATAGGGTTTGTCTTTTCTCTCCAATTTAGAGAGAGGCGTGAGATCATTATACATGTACAATACAAACAACCACGACATCAACAACGATAAAGAAAAGAAACATGGATGAGTGACAGTTGGTTTCTTAACATGCACGTTTCCCAAAAGTGAAAACTGATTCTATCTCTAAAGTTATGATATCTAATAGAACAAAACATCGACATGACTAAATTTTGTTCGTGCTAGCTATCAGCTTATTGTTTTTTAGAACTCTTGTCACTTTCCTTTTATTGCAGAATGTTCTGTCCACCACCCTACCATAGTTTGCCCCGGCAACGTAAGTATCGGTTCTTTCATGGGTCTCTCATGTTCGTACCTCACACCTGACCAGTCTCCGGGTCAGCTCACACGGATCGCCAATATATACCTTACAGACTCTTTGATAACTCCCTTTGCAAGCGTGCCGAACTTTGATATTACTGTGAACGTCACCCGGCGGAGTATTCCGAATGCCACCGAGGTAGCGACCGGACTGCGACTGACGACGATTTGCTGTAGGAGTGAGTCCTCTCTGACATGCAGGGCACCTGATGGACAAAACTTATGTTCAGACGTCTGCATTACCAATGTTCTGTGTAAGTTTAGCAGAAAACACATGTTTGCCTTATAATGCCATGTATCATAATGGTACATTAAAGATTAGCTCACAGTCTTGTCCTAAATGTCCTGGATTTGTCCATACGTAGGCTTAATTAGATGAGGCTTGAAGGTAGGTAGGTTTATCGACTATTCCAACGTCAAACAGTTTGAATTAGTTCTACTGTCTCTGTGACTTTATCTCATTGTGGAAGAATAGGCCTATTCTAGAGAGCCTCGACTCCAAGGGGAAACAACATTGGATGTAGGATGTAAGTGAAATTGAAGAGACTGTTCGATTCCATTTCAAAACAGAGCCTGGTTGTAGGATAGACTGAACATAATGAAGCACTGAATATCTTGTACAGATGTAGACTTTCCACCAACATTTCAGCCTTTCCAAACATCCCTTTAACATCCAATCTGCAGATCCACCTTCTGACATCGTCTTGACACAATCCCCACCGGAACCTTGGCAGGAAGGCTCGCGGGATGCCTCCATTCTCTGTCAGTCTAATGGTTTTCCATCACCAACCGTCTCCTGGCGGAGAGTTCTCTCGGGTGGCTTACCTGGAGAAGTCCTGGCGAACGGTACAGGGATGTCCAGATTGTCCTTCCTGGTGGTTCAGCGTCATCTTGCTGGAGTATACCGATGTGAAGCCGATAATCACATGGAGTTGAAAGCGAGAACGACGAAAAAAAACATCTCGGTGCAATGTGAGCTCTTTTTTTACGTTTGTGTGTAGTTCTTGTAGGAATATTGTAATCAGTAATCATACTATGACATATTCACAAGTTACAATAACCTTAGACCTGATACACAATCTATAACCTTCTAAGAACCTCCGAAATTAATAATTGAAACAACTTAATGTTATACATGGGACATAGCATTTGTATGGCACCATATATCTGTTTAAAAAAACATTCAAGAGGTATATCATTCATTTGAGTACTGGAATATTTTTTAATTAAAAAATGCAGATCCCCCACACATTGATCGCCGGGTGCCCGTCGTTCATTCCGATGAAGGGACTGTAGCCATCCTATCGTGTATCGTCGACTCCAATCCTTCAACGGCATCAATGATCACGTGGTCCACTCCTAACCAATCACAGATCGCTACCGATGTAAGACACTCTGAGACAGTACTGGAAAGCAGATTGGTGTTTACAGAGAAGGTCCACAGGGGTGTCTTTGGAAACTATACTTGTACCGCCATTAATGCACTAGGGAGAGATTCGTTTGTAATTCAGCTAATTGGATACTGTAAGATATAGCAATTCTATTTTTGTGGATCTTCCTGAGAATGGGAATTCTAATTGCAATGCCATGACATTTCTCAAACAACTTCAGGAATTGCCCTTCAGTTTATTTACCACATGTGTTCAAAACCCTTTTACTGTATGTTGATGATAGGCCACTTGCTAAATCTAAGAAGCAAAAAGTGGAATAACTTAGTGCACTTTGGCATTTCTTATCAATGATCATTCCAAGAGGAAGAGACAACTGTCATTAGCAAACTTATAATAATATTGACTGAGACAAACCACCGTTCTTTACAAGAGAATGAAGTGTGGAATAAATTTCAGAAGCTAAATGATAACAAAATTTCGTTCAAATTCTATCACAAAAGTTTATCCTGATCCTCCGTACAACTTGCAAGTTGTCAGCTACTCGGGTACGTCTCTCACTCTCTCCTGGAGTCCGGGCCAAGATGGTGGCTTGCCGGTGACGTTCACCGTTTCTTACTGCGTCAACGTCACCCAGACGGAAAGGTGCCGCAAAGAGCAGGGAATAACGAATCAGCAGTTCACGTTCGATGGCCTTAACAGCTACACTCTGTACAGAATTACCGTCCTCGCAGAAAATGACATCGGGAGCAGTGGAAATGTTGACATCGTTGCATCTACTGCTCGTAAGTCGCCAGAGGGTGAACCTGTTACATTAATAACAAAATTACACCTGTAATTTTAGCCATAAGCAATATGACAATATACCAAACAGTGCCTGAAACACATTTGGAGACAGAGAATATAATATTGTCAGGCCCAGAAATGTTGGACGACGAGAAATTGGTCAAGATATAAAACAGCTAAGTAAATACTTCAATGATTTATGTAAAACATACTCGGGCATTGATCACGTAGTTAGTTGTTACTCTAAATCCGGTAGTTGAAGAAGTTTTTGTCATGTTAGCCCCGGACAGTCAACGTCGCTTTCTATTGAATAAATCACCTACCTACTTATCAGAAACAATTGCTGAAACTTTGGTACCAACATTTAATTGTTAAACCGTTTGATAGATCAGGGCACCACTGAAGTGTAGCTAGTATTAGTAAAAAAAAAAAAAAAAAAAAAAAGGATGTGTGAGCGTAGACTTTGGGAAAACAAATGCATTTATAGAGGTTTCGTTCTGTTTTGTTTTTCTTGCAGCGGGAACTGTGGATGATATTGGTAAGTCTGTGATCTTATTTCTTTTTAATAAAACCAGTTTTCAATTTATACTAAATGCCAGGCGTCATTTCCTAATGCCGTGTTAGGGGGAAGCACAAAGCTTTTTCCTTATATGTTAGTTATCCTGTAAATGGCATTGCTTTTATGATGCCAAAGTGAGAATTGTAATATAAACAGAAACCCAGATATCCTTCCTGTTTCAATCGAAGTGTAGAATAAAATGACAATGACAGTATTGCGATTAATTATTACAAGAATTTCCTCGAGTGGAAGATTGTAAATACTGAGTTAATCTTGCTTGAATTATGGTAAATCTTGCATGGCATATATTTACACATTCCCTTTCTTTTTCAGGTATAAGTGCAACATATGAGATGAAATCGGGAAGACTCGACATTTCTTCGACTGAAAGTGATACAAGCGACCTTTGCATTCATGCTGAGTATCATGTCGGAGGGTTGCGTAATATGAATGAGACGTGTTTACTTCCGGGTCAGACGGTTTACATCCGGAATGGCGCCAGAGAGCACCAGCTTTGGCTGGTTGTATGTGGGCGTGGCGTGTGCAGCGCTTCATCTCGTGTGGAGTACCTGGATAACAGCGATGAAAGATGGAGTATGTATTCTAACCTGTCAGACAAAGATAAGATTTGTTGAAATTTGGACAACCCTTTGAGACAAAACTAGCTAGACAAGCCCTTAAAATAACGCGTACACCCACCCACCCACCCACCCATACCCACACCACACATAAACATACACACAATAATATATGCGTCTAATATAACGAAAGATGTAGAGATGGTAGACCGTAATTTGTACGAGAGAACATGAGACTATTTCAAACTCGAATGTTTACATTGATTTCAGACTAGGGAAAAATCCATTTCTCTTTTGTCCTGCTATAGCCATTAAGAAAGTAGGAAAAATACAAATCTCGCAAACACTTTACAAGAATTGTTTTTTTTTCTTCATTATTTTCTAATTCTTTATTTTCTATTTGATTTGTTCTAGGTCTGCTTTTCATCTTGGTTGTTACACTGGGCGGTTGTCTGGGAGTCACTGTGTTAGTTCTTCTCTTCTTCGGCTTGTATCGTTTAATATCCCAAGAAAGACGATGTAAGAACGACTTTCACTATTTATTATCAAACATAATTTGCCTTAAATCTGTAAGGGCTTCTTTCTGATAAAGACCATCGGTTTTAAAAACAAAACTCATTTCAGGTTCTATAATTATGAGGTTAACTAATAATTCATCAAAATGCTTCTCTAAATTTTGTTCCAAGATTTCTAGTAACATTTTAGAGGACAGCTCGGTGGCTCAATTACCGAATTTTAAACTGGTTTCAAAACACTTAATGATATATTTTTACTTTCTTTTAATTTTAAGCATGGAATTCTTTGGACTTAGACGGCATGTCGAGTATTCAACGTGCTCTTCCCATACCCCCTGCATGCGCCCTTGCGATAGGAATTGGGTCCTCTTCTCTCAGAAAGGATGATGACACGGAAATTGTAAGTAATCATTTGGCAAGAGGAGTTATAATTTTGACAGGTTCTACATTTCTCTTATAACTTTTCTGCAATATATACACAACTATGATAATGTACTTTTCCTGGTCCTAGTTTAGTTATTTTAATTTGAAAAATGTCAAAAATCATGATTCTGATTGGCCGTTATCTTCATGTTTTCAGCAGAACTATGATGCGATAGAGAACCTCAAGGGTAAGGAAATAAGTGATAACCAGCGTAACGCAAGCATAAATGCCTCGAAGAATACCACCACTCAATCAACAACAAAGTCCCCTCAAGACGATGTGTTTCCTCGTACACCAGACGGCTACATGAAGATGGAGGCAGGCAAGACTGCCATTCTTCAAGACCAAGGCACCTACACCACTCAATTGCATTCTGGACTTAACGCAGGAAAGGAACCAGAGGCATTCTCCTACGGAAACACCATCGACCAGAGTTTCGTGACAAGCATGAGTTGCAAGGGTGTTGACCTGCCCCGCATCGAGGTCAACGATGATACCTACACTGTCGCCGAACGCAACAAGGATACCGTTTCTGACTACATGGTACCGACCAGTCCAGGGTGTGATGTTCAAGACACTGCACTGTGACATTGTTAAAACCCTTTCAAAGTCAACTGCTTCTCATCCACGCCCGGACGCTTCCATATTTCGTAAGGTTTAAAAGACAGTAATGCGATTTATATGGGCACCTCTAACCAGCTTTGCACAAATATTATTATATATCACATTATCATGTTGTGAGATAAAAAAGTCACCGGTGTTCTGAAAAGCCGGGCGCTTCGGTCATCTCCACTTATCATTATATTCTAGTACACGCTTGATAGCTTCGCGGTGTTTGTGTCAATTGTTTTAATAAATTCGGTTCAAAACATTATTCTGAATTTAATTTCTATAATTACACTATTAGGTCCTAGTAATATATTTCAATATCTGGTTGATAAACAAGTGGAATGAATACACATATTGAATGTGCCCTTTAAATTTGTTTGGTACCCACATAGTCAAAATTGGTCAAAACATTTACGACGGCTAAGTGTTTCTTGTATACAAATTAATCTTCGTGTAATTCATTTAGTGTATAAAGTTAACAACGGCATTCGTCATAAATAAGGGGTCTCCAACCGTCCAACGTATCTAGAGGGTTTGAAAAATCTAATTTTGGTACATGAATACAATTTAAGAAAAAAGCTTAACACCAAACTGTTCAATATATCAGAAAAATGCAAACACGTTGTGAATACTTGATCGGAATACTGACGAAAGATGAGATGCAGGTATCACACCACAGCCTAAGGCTGTAGAAATTAGGGGAAATGTTTCTGTGTTAGTATTACCACTTTATAGTCTTCGGGAGTGGTTTTCAAATTAAAGCAATCTCATAATTCTTTTGTCTATGCATCAAGTTATTAATAACGCACGAAATGTACTGATATATATTTAGAAGCACTAGTTGAAAGTATTTGAAAGAGTTTACTCTTGGAACGTTATGAACTGCAATATCTTCAATATACGTTTTGCACTGATTTAATGTTTCGAATATATACATCTTTTTATTTTTGTAAATTTTATGACAAATATTTTTTTTCAGAATGTATTTTTTTTTCTGGTCATGGTTGGTTAAAGAAATTGTATGAAGCGGATTGGCATTCACCTTCTTCTTTCCAACCAAGTCACTGTTCGTATTCATCTTAATCATACTTTAAAGTTTTCCTTTGATTCTTAAAGGTAAAGACCAGTATTGGAAACGCCCCAATTTCAAAAAATGAAATGGAAGCTCTTATTACCAATCATGTGAAAGAATATGTTTTAAATAATACATGATGATAAAAATGTTGACCGGAAACCGCCTACTAATTGATATATTTGGTAAATTAGTGTATCTCTTGCCTGATGAGAGATACAAATTCACGTGTCGCGCACGTGTGTGTAGTCCCATTTACATCTTTCTGTGTACAGTGATTCTAACTTTATAAAGACTTGGCCAAATTTCGCTTATTATTTTGATGATCCCAGAACCTTGCAGTACATCTATGCTAGATGATCAACCTTTTCTGATCGATTTCACAATGTTTCTTTCCCAATGCAATCGCATGACCATAACTGGTCTTTAGCTTTAAGTTTAATTTTATGGGAAAAAAAGAAATATTGAAGGTTGTCGATTATTACTCACACATGTAAATATTCATTTATATTTCGAAGAGATGTAATGCACACCAAATCATTGAGGCTGAACTACGTTATATGATGTTCAATTATTTGAAATAAAATTGCGGGATTTCAGATTAATGACAATATTAGTGTCGATTTTCTACCAAAACATAAACAAAGACAGAACAAATAAATCAAACACACAGAAATATATCGAGACAGCACAAAAACAAATGTCCTCGTTGTTTTAATTATGACCATCCCAGAACTTGTATGAATACTCTTTCAAATTTTAACTAGATGGTTATAAGAAAGACATGTTTTGGAAAAAGAAAGATTGGTATTGT
Organism: Strongylocentrotus droebachiensis; assembly: GCA_035222895.1. Classification (NCBI taxonomy): domain Eukaryota; kingdom Metazoa; phylum Echinodermata; class Echinoidea; order Camarodonta; family Strongylocentrotidae; genus Strongylocentrotus; species Strongylocentrotus droebachiensis. The sequence continues at coordinate 152,662 of JAVYIG010000520.1, read as the reverse complement.
AAATGTAAATATGTGGAATCCTATTGTCATGGTTTTTTGGTTCAAGCTAGAGTCTAGTTCAATGCTTTATCATGTTTTTCAAGAAATGAAGCATGTTTCTAAAAATAAATTTCACCACTTGTTTTATATCGTGAACGTAAACTACTTTCGTCATCACCCTACCAAATTCCAATCATATTGTCTAACTATTATTTATTTTTGTAATGTATATAAACTGCTCAAGTGATTAAAAACAGAAACTGTGTCATGCTTTTTCATTGTAAAAATATGATATATACTTGTTGGAAATTGATGTTTTCATATGGTATCTTTTGAACTTGAAGTAAATACTCATTTGATTGACATTTGCATTTGTATTTATTAACATTTATTTCCTTCTCAACAGTACAATATGAAACACAATGTATATATGCATGATATATGTAATAATTATTTCAACATAGAGTATACAGTAAATAATTCAGAAACGGAAGGAGGCGAAAACCCGGAAAACATAGCTTGAGTTGGGAACGCCCATAATAAATAAACACAGTTACCGAGAGAACATTATAGATATTATTATGAAAATTACATTTTATATAACAGAAAGTTGATAGGAAAGAACAAAAATAGTAAATGGAACAGAGAGAAGAAAAAAAAATTAGGAGAGAATTAAGTATAGGACATTACACGGTTTTTCATCGTTACTATTTCACAATTGTGTACATATTTCCTCTAATATTTCCTTTTTCAAAAGTACTATCCTACGTATCAAATCTCTTATTGTAGTTGTATATTTATGTATTTATAGATCTACCTTTAAAAATAAAAAAATACACTTTGGAAACGAAAAGAATTGATGATTAGCTTGTATCTTCGAGAGCAAATTAAAACAAAAACAAAACAAAATCTAGCCGCACGTAGTGAAACTTGCCTTCCTGTCGAAATACGTAAACAGTTTTCAACTTGTTCATTAATTTTATCTTGGCTACCGGAGCCCACTGACACGCAACACTGTCTAGTAATTATCATCATTAATGAGTGTTATCTTCTAGTGGTGCTTTCGTTTTCGATTACTTGAAGCTTTCCCCTTTAGTAGTAGACCAGCCTGTAGGTCCCGTGATCAAATTCTGGGAACAAATGTTTGAAAGTGTTTTTGTGTTCCCTATTGAATACCGAACAATTTTGACATGGGCTGCCCCCTTGAAAATGTCGGGCATTTGCGGGAGGGGTTAACAAAGGTCACACAGGGGTCAAAATTCAAATATATTCCAATCGTGTAGATATGCATATCGAATTACTCGTCTGGTCATGAGGATTCCAAAAATGTTTAGTTTGTTATACCTTCGACCTTACATGGGTGCGCTATGGTCAAAACGTTGAAAGGTCAACGCACTTTGAGTGGTGGCCAAATTCACGAACATAGTTAAAATTGCTATCAAATTACTCGTCTGGTCATGAGGATTCCAAAAAAGTATAATTTGTTATACTTCCGACCTTACATGAGGGCGCTATGGTCAAAAAGGTCAACACACTTTTGACTGGTGGTCAAATCTACCGACACAGTTAACATTATTTATGATATTTATGATTAGAAATCGAAATCAAAATTTGCATTTTGAAGTGGCATACCCGTCACAGTATTTCATGGTAAAGAGTAACTTGTTTTCTTGTCTAATGATACCCAATTTATATTTTTCTGCCACGGATGACTGAGCATCAGGGTTTTAAAAAAGCGACGTTAAAATCTCCTTGTTTCGAATATGGGTCATGCCATATAAACATAGTAAAGCAGCGTGTTTCAACTGGCGCACAGTGGGCCAGGGAGGAAACAAAAAGTGCGCTAAAAGTCATTTTTCGTGATTTCTTGTTTTCTTTTCTTTTTCTTGCCCAGTTGAAAGATAATACGTTGAATCATACCTCATTAAAATATTTCATTTCGGTATGCACCCTAGGGGTATAAATTTACTCCTTCAAACAGCAAAATCTTACATATTCACAGTTTTAGTGCAAAAGTGACTTCTTTGATAGATCTTTTAATTTAACATGGAGTTTTTAAGCTATTGATATGAAACTGCTCTCATATATTCCTGATAGTTCATTTCCTGCATGAATGGGCTAAAAATGGATAGAAACACTTCTTTATAAGATATTATAGGGTAATTCACTGAAAAATGAACTAATGGTCCATGTTTTTTTATAAATCCAGCGGAAATGTTTAGATTTCCAGAGAATTCCACTTTAATTTTATTACCATCAATTTATCTGATGTCTTAGCTTTAAAGTACAAGTCCACTCCAAAAATAACTTACTTTCAATAGAAGCAGAACAATCAGACTAATCAATCAAAAAAAGTTTGAGCAAAATCGGATAACTCATAAGAAAGATATGAATTTTTGAAAAAGTATGTAAAACTATGCAACAATGAAAAATCACTAAACAAATTGCCAATTTGGTTATCAGTGTGTGAAGTCATGTCCTCACTATTTATCAATTGCTTTATACAGTTTAATCCCATTAATTTCCATTTTTATCCCCCAAAACTTGATTCCCCCATACCTTTGCACAGGTTATATGATTTGTTTCATATTGCGTGCACGACATTTCAAAAAACCTTTTATGAACTTTGAAGAATTGATACTATTTTCTGAATATTGCATATTCATATTTATTGATTTGTATATAAATAGTTTATCAAAATTCAAATTTTTCATGATTTAACTGAAAAAATTACTCTATATTAGTGCATCCACACAAAAACATATTACTATCAATCTAACTTGGATGCTGGTCTGAAGAAATAAGATTCTTAGGCAATAGGACATTTATATTATCAATATATAGAAAATAATTAGTGGATAGTGAGGACATGGCGTCACAGACTGATGAGTGAGGTCCCAATTTGTCTTGTGCTTCTCATTGTTCCATAGTTTTACATACTTTTTCAAAAATTCATAACTTTCTTATTAGTTATCCGATTTTGCTCAAACTTATTTTGATTGGTTTGTCTGATTTGTCTGCTTCTATTGAGAGTAAATTATTTTTGGAGTGGACTTTTCCTTTAAGTTGATACCAGATTTGGCTGCCATCTTCTGCCTGTTTTTATGTTATAGCCGGTTTTCCTTGTCACATTGCCCCGAAAATGTGTTTATTTTGGTCCGCGGTGTCTGAACAGCGCCCCCGTACGCCGTAATTTATGACCACGAATCTTTCATGATTCAACCGCGGACCGAAACTACTAATAATAATGTGGTCTGCGTCATATACGATAAGAGAATTAATAGAACATGCCCTTATTTCAGTGCTTAACAGGGGGAAGAACGTGTAAGGAGACTGGGATCAATATTAGAATACTTGTATGGTAACCCAACATTATTAAATATCACGAATCGTATCAGTAACGAGGCCTTTCGGAGGTGTTAGCAATTTGACCAATTAACCAGTGATGTCGTGTAAAATATGATTCCCAGTTAAGTACTTTCGATATGTCTTGACGTTGTAGATCCTATGATTTTTTTTCCTGAGAACATGAATTTGATGCTTGCATGTTTTATTATTATCAATAAATAAGTTAAGATGAATTATCAATCATCAGTATTGCATACTTTACATACTTATCTGTAGAGTTATGCGAATAAGCAAAATAACGACACTTAGCGTTCACGAATGGAGACAGATTAGGTGTCATTAAATGGTATCCGATTTTCAAGTGGCGATAAGGCAGAAGAAAAGGCAGTAGTCATAAAGAAGAATCACACATATCTATTACAAGAGAGAGAGAGAGAGAGAGAGAGAGAGAGAGAGATGGAGGGAGAGCGGGGCTATGGAAATAAAATCACAAGTCGAAAAGGCATAACAAAACGCTTTTTTTTTTTTTTTTTTTTTTTTTTACTCTCCCTAAATATTTTAACATTATTTATTTTACTAATGATAATATCAAAACTTGTTACTTGAACATAGTTGTGACAAATCATTATAATTGATTAATTGTCCCCCTTTTTTCTTCAATACTTGGAAAGACATGAATTTGTCTAATACATATCGTCATCCATCTATAGGTGTCGATCTAAAAAGTCATTAGTATAGCTCTATTTCTCCTTTTCTTTTGAACTGTCGATTTTGTAGGACATTTCAACGTTGATGATGAAAAAGCCACCAAATTGCCCTTCAACGTACTTTTGATCCTACCATTCAAACAATCCCTATACTTGATGGACCATAATGCGCTATTGTACGTGACCGATAAGAAAACAAATATCATCACAAAAACAAACATCTATTTAACGGTAGAATGTCAAACGATATCGATGACATTTTGAATCTAGCCCGGGGTAAAATGGCCTGACGCTAGATTTAGAAGAACATGTCATCCACTTTCCTTGTAGATAGTTTTTTGTTGTTCTGTTTACTATGCCTTTTCTTTATCTTCAATTTTGCCTTCCATGGAAAAGAGGTTAAAGAATTATAAGCATTAAATTTGTCAGTGATTTACCAGATGTTTTCTGAAATATATATTGGTGCACATTCATGACATTTCAACTATTCATTTTTCCCTTTCATTTACTAAATGTTTCCTCTTGCTGTGACTGTATACGACACGTTATGCTCTTGTGACAATATACTTGCTCCGCTGTCATTTGTACATGTTCCAACACGAACAGAATTCCATTATTTTAACCATGCACCTAACAATATATCTCAATCTAAAGCCTAAACCGAACTCCATTATACAGAAATAATTCTTTTAAATTTGTTAAACCTGTTTTAATGATCATTCATTAATTGCCTCTACCTGGAATGGCCACTGATCGTAACTCTTTGTAAAAATGGGAAATTATATCTGACAATGTAAAAAATAATCGGTATACAGGCATAACGAAAGGACAGAATATCTTAAACAGGACGGCAAATGAACTCTTTAAGGTTTAGGGGAAATGAAATACACATGTAGTAAGGAAGAAAAAGAAAGATGGGATACCAACTCAAGAGTTAAAATCAAATTGACGTTTATTTTGTTCAGTGTATCGCTCGAAAGATTATAAACCATTACCCATATTAAACGGAATTTAGGGGAATGGGAAGTGTTACCCTACATTAGATCCTTGGTTTACGGATTGTGGGTCACTACTAAAATACATCTACAAATTTGAGCAAGCTAACAACAAATAAAGAGGGACGAGTTATTTGTAAATCCGTGTTTGGTGAATAGAAATATGCTTCAAGGTGTTACCAACCAAGGGGAATACAGTTCACATTGGTTGGTAGAGAGGTGTTAAAACGTGGATGCTGATGTTTGGTTTTCTAAGCGAACTGTTTAGCTAGTGGATTTGAATTTATTAGGTGTATGGTGTTTGCCCTCAAGAAAGAGCGGTATTTGTTAATTTTTCTAAGGAAATACTGAATATCTGTGATATGAGAGGTCATGCAGTAACATTTGGTTACGCAGAATTTGACATTCTTTCACGTAAATGCAGAAATGTTCTGAAAGTTGTTGGTGTCGTTCAAAAGGTTGCCAGTACATAAGGTTAAAATGTCGTCAATTTTATTTGGGATGTTCAAGGCAGTCCATAACTTCTTGCCTATGTATTCATTACACTTTCACATGACGAATTATTAATCTGCCGTGTACATTGGTGGCTTTTTTTTTAAACTAGACATACAACTTATTAAGACATGCTTATTCCCCTTTCACAAGCCATTGTTTGGTTACAATTGCAATTATGTTTTAATTCAAAATCTTTCAAGTGCCTTATTTCTGCAGCCATTGTTGTGGTTCTTATTGTGCAATTGCTATTCTTCATGAAATCGTATCACAATGCAAATTAACTTTCAATTGGGATACATCGAACTTCGTGCATCTATACGGGTAGCATCATGGCGCCAATTTCTTAGCGCTCTCCAACCAGGCTTGACCACGTGATCACACGAGAAAGCGCCGTGCATGGCATCGTGATTACGTATTAACACACCTCGGACACACTCGTCCCTCTTCCGACAAACAACTCCCCATGGTCTCATCCTGGTTGTATTTGTGATCTGATTATCGTGAGAACCATTCATCGGAGGATAGACCTCCGGCCAGACGGTAATGAGAAAAAATGGAAATTATTCTCGAGTCCATGCAAGTAATACTAGGATGATTTCATGCTGATGAGCAGACGTATATCACCACTGCCGATATCTCGTGAAGTCTCTTGTGTAACATTCAGCGTGTTTCTATTAGAAGCTATTATCCGGTTAATGGCCGATAAGGGATAAATGTTGCCTAATAGAAACGGACTTTCTCCGCCATTATCCGGATAATGGCCATGAGAGCTGTGACGCATTCACGGGCAAAATTATCCTTCTTTTAGAAGAAGGATAATGCAGGGAAAGCTAACCGGATGTAAGTAGAAACTCACGCCGTTCCGATTGAGTGCGCATAACGGAGAGAAACCGGAAATCGGAGTGATCACGTGATCGGAATCTTTTACCTCGACGCGCGCGAAACTAAAATCCCAGGTTGACCTAGAAGTCCCACAATACTTTGCGGTGACTTTAACCAGAGTTCGATGAACTTTTATTCAAGGCCAAGTCCACTCCAAAAATAACTTACTTTCAATAGAAGCAGGGAAATGTGATTTACCAATCAAAATAGGTTTGAGCAAAATCGAATAACTAATAAGAAAGTTATGAATTTTTGAAAAAGTATGTAAAACTATGGAACAATGAAAATCACTAAACAAATTGCCGATTTGGCTATCGGTATATGACGTCATGTCCTCCCTATGTATCAATTGCTTTATATAGTTTAATTCCATTAATTTCCCTTTTTATCCTCCAAAACTTGATTCCCAAAAACCTTTGCCCAGGTTACATGATTTGTATCATAATTTATTGCGTGCATGAAATTTCAAAAAATCTTGTCTGAACTTTGAAGAATCGATAGTATTTTTTGAATATTGTATATTCATAATTATTGATTTTTATATAAATACTTTATCAAAATTGACATTTGTCATGATTTAACTGGAAAAAATTACTCTATATTTAGTGCATCCACACAAAAACATTTTTCTTTCAATCTTACTTGGATGCTGGTGTGAAGAAATAAGATTCTTAGGGGGGAAATAGGAAATTTGTATTATCAATATATAGAAAATAATTAGTAGATAGTGAGGACATGACGTCACAGACTGATGAATAAGCTCCCAATTTGTCTTGTGCTTTTCATTGTTCCATAGTTATACATACTTTTTCAACAAATTATAACTTTCTTATTAGTTATCCGATTTTGCTCAAACTTGTTTTGCTTGGTTTGTCTGAATTTCGGCTTCTATTAAAAGTGAGTTATTTTTGTAGTGGACTTGCCTTTAACCCGCGTAATCGGAGCAGTGTATTTATCTGGATAATGCGTGTAGATAGAAACTGCCCTTCTCTGGCACTGTACGCTATTTTCTGGGGAACATTTTAAACAGATACATTCAGTATAACTAAAAACACTCTGATTGTCGAAAAGAGAGTGCATCACACGAGAAGGCGCCATGCATGGCATTGTGATTATTATTATTTTTGTAATGATATTTTATTTCCTTCCTCATAAATTCATATTACAAGAAATTATCGGAATAAGTAATATAAAACGAGATCTACGATACAATACACTTCATGAATTACAATCAATCAATGAATATAGAAAAAATCTCAAATTAAACATAAATGTACATGCATTTTCTTTCATAATTATAACAGTTTGTAATCAAAATAACAATAGAGGAATGAATGAATTTACATAGTCCTACCTAATCACATACTCGCACAACCTCAACTTGCACCAAACAAACTCATGACACCCCCCCCCCCCCTCTAGCACACCCACCCCACACCCTCTTTCACACCTCTTCCGGTTTATCCACCTGTACATGTGATAAAAGGAAAATAAGAAGGAAAAAGCCCACATCCATTAAAGTAAAAATGCATCGATTTGTTCACATTTATGTGAGTGCATCCCCAGTTTTCCTTTTTTGAAGGCTATTTTATATTCCTTGTCTCTGTAATCTTCCAGCATATGTATTACTTTCTTTATGGATGGCAGAGTTCGTTGTTTTCTGGAAATAAAAATGATATACTTTACTAGAAATATGATACAATTAATTTCAAATATTCTAGCAGTACTGCCGGATGATAAAAATGGGTTTCCACTTCCATAAAATCACTCTGTATCCATTCTTCACTGATTGCTGAAAAGATCTTTTGTATTCTAAGCTTTCAGTTGCATAACCCAAATTATAAAAATGTAAGATACATCTTCACACAAGAAGGCGCCATGTATGGCATCGTGTTTACGTAACACACCTCGAACGCACTCTTCCCTCTTCCGACAAACAACTCCCCATGGTCTCATCCTGGTTGTATTTGGGATCTGAATCTAATTATCGTGATAATCATTCATATGAAGATAGACCTCCAGGCGGTAATGAGAAGAAATTAAAATTATTCTCGAGTCCATTATACTAGGATGATTTCATGCTCATTAGCAGACGTAGCACCAGTGCCGAGATCTCGAGATCTCGGTCTTGCTTATAAACGCAAGATTTATTTTTTTAATGACGGGAAGTCACTAATTTAAGGTTAAAACAATTTAAAACAATTAATTGACCTTAATTTTCATATCGTGATAACACTTGAGTGAAATTGCTTTTAGGCAATAATTGCCTCACCTTATTGTATTATCTCTAAATGCAACTGGAGACAACAATTAATGCAGCTGATTAACAAATTGTCCTTCATCGAGTCGACGTACATAAACACTAATTAATGCCTATAGGTCACATTTGACGCGGCGGCCGTGCGGTCTAAAATATATGTGGCCAATAGCAATAAGGGCAGCCGCAGCATTCCCACGGTCACATACGGTAGCGGTCACATTTGTTCGGGTAGCCGCACGGCGTATTTTGAATTTGTGGAGACAAACAATATACAGCTGACGTACGGCCTTTGAAGTGATGACGCACGGTCGACTTAGGGCGTCCCTGCAGCGGCCGTAGGTTTTTGACAAATGCTAAGGCAGACGCAAGGTAGCCGCCAGGTGCCCGCCAGGCGGCCGAAGGGGGACCATACGGCGAACGTACGGCCAAACTCTTGCTACCGCTTCATACCTGAAGTATATAAAACGCAAGACCACCGTACGCCAGACGTATGGTCGCCGTGGAACCGCTCTACGGCATGGCTACGGCGTGTCTAATCGCTAACCTATATATGAAAACAGTTTTGACTCCACGTTATAATCCCACGGTGACCCGTACTGCCTGTAAAGATAGGGATACGCCCTTGAGTGCAAGTATCTCTCGATTTCTGGGGCGTACGGCCGCCGTATCCTAGCCGTAGAGCCAATGTGACCTAGGCATAATAGTGTGTCGAGTAAAAGAGATGAACAAAATTATGAGTCATACACTGTCGCTCATAACGGTGGAATATTTTTTTTATCCCAATTTATGGAATTATTTTTAAAATAATTTAAAAATACTAGATCTAGATAATAGTATACATTCACAGATTTCATTGAATAATAATTTGCCAATGTGTGTTTTGCGTGACTGCTAAAGCATGTATATGCTATGTTTATCAACTAGGGGACCTATGCCCTTAAGTCATAAATGACAGTAATGAGAATTAACATAAACAAATCTTCTGTGTGCCCATGCCTTGAGCCATAATGCATGGCCGTCCAGAGGATTTTTTTATGTTGGGGACCGGGGTAAAATGCAATAAATTATTGAAAATTTATTGCATTTTCTGTTTGTTTTTTTTTATTTATGGAAACTGCCCCCTACCCTAGCCCCCGCTGCGTACAGTCATGGTTCAGTGACAAAGCAATGGCCTCGTAACTGTGAGGCCCCAGGATCAACACCGTGACGATGTGCTATATTAGTGCCCTTTTGTGGGGCATTAATCCTCATTACTGTCATTTATGACTTAAGGGCATAGGTCCCCTAGTTGATAAGCATAGTAGCATATACATGCTTTAGCAGTCACGCAAAACACACATTGGAAAATTATTATTCAATAAAATCTGAGAATGTATACTATTATCTAGATCTATTATTTTTAAATTATTTTTAAAATGATTCCTTAAATTGGGATAAAAAAAAATATTCCACCTTTATGAGGGACAGTGTACATACTCGGGGGGGGGGGGGGGGAGGGGCACATTTTTAAGAGCACCATTTTTTTGTCCCGAAATTTCGTGGAGGGGGTAAGGTCACCTTTTTTAGGTCACCTATTAGCATATTTTTTGTAATAAAAAAAAAAATGAGGGGGGGGTCCCTCAAAAACCCACCAAAAAAAATGAGGGCGGGGGAGGGGTGTTTCGCCCCCCCCCCCCCCCCCGGCGTACGCACCTGCATACACACACGCCAAAGTCAACCAATTATGAATTGGAAGAAAATGAGTTAATAAGTAAATTTGGGTATAAGAGCAGAGGGTTGCAGAAAAGAGGGAAACTGGAATATGGTCATCTAAGAAATTGATGGATTGTGTTCTACGCGGGAGCATGGTTGTCTATTTGAATGGAAATTGTGGTGGTGATATACATTATGTTGCGGGCGGCTTTATATAGATAGCGAAATCAGGTTAGGTTAGGTGTTGGGGTCAAGCAGTTTCGGATATACGAGGCACAACCGGCCTGCGCCTTTCATTTTGAAACCCAACTGGCATAGCTTAAGTATACACAAACACACCCATGAGCACACACACGCACACACACACGCACACGCACACGCACCACACACACACACAAACGCACATCCACACACCAACAAAAGACGTAGCCAACGATTGAAAATGTACCTACGCATTGAGATAGCACATTGGATTCATGTTGATGATGATGATGATGATAATGATGGTATGATGGTAGTAGGGGGAAAGATTGTCAGGGAAATGCCACTTAAACTGCTTAATCAGAAACGGGGAAATTATGAAACATTGCGTATGCGTGTGCATGTGTGTGTTTGTGTGCCTGTGCCTTTGCCTATGCCTGTGTGCCTGCGTGGGAAAACGCCATCAACCGCGGACCTTTCCATAGAAAACTACCCTCAAACCGCGGACGTACCTGCAATGGGGGACCGTCCACGGTTGCGATCCTGGTTTTCGCCGTATAAAATTTACGACGTAGGGGGCGTTTGAATATTAGATGTCGCAGCGTGTAGCCAACATCGAGTGGATCAGTTCTATGTGTATCGCGAAATGTCACAGCGCCCCCTTCGATGACTGCGCGGGAAAGGCGCGCTACCTGCTATCATCCCATAGCAGGTACGTCCGCGGTTGAATGTAGTTTTCTATGGAGTGGTCCGCGGTTGCAGGCAATTACCCATGCACACACACACAAGTAATAAACTTCGTCCACGTTTGACGCCATAAACGTGTAGTGGTGTGTATGTGCGCGTGCGCATGTGTGTGTGTGCGTGTGTGTGTGTGTTTTTGTCTGTCTGGCTGCTCAAAACTTTTTTTTATTCCTCATCCAGCAAATTGGCGCAAGTGAGATCTGGCAGTACTCTTGTAAAGATTGTCTGATGTTCAGTCATGAATGCAGAGATTCAAATGAAAATGGTACCTAAATGTACTGGAAGGATAACTCTATCAAGAGATATCACGAAACCCATTATTAAATATTCATACTTCAAAAAATACAACTTTTAAAAAGTGGGACTTTTTTCTGACTCACTCTGTATAGACGAATCATGTGTAAGAAAGAAGTAAACGTTTGTCTATATCTTTTGAAATTAGAATGGGCTTTTTGTGATTTTCTGTCACCAAATTTGATAACGTTTTGCATATAAAACCAAGACGGAAAGGGAACAAAGTGACTATCACAGAAACAAACAATAATATTAATCAACAAACTCAATTGGCAGATCGGCTGAGAATTGAGCTCCCGATATGTGAGGACGTTTGTTTTGTTGTCATCGCGAAATGTAGATTTAATAACATGCATATCGGATTATTATTCTTTTTTTTCTTTTTTTTTTTTTTTTTTTTTTTTTTTTTTTTAGGGGGGTTGGAGATCTCCACCCTTTTGTTGCCCCCTCCCCTCCCCCCCCCCCCCCCACTGGTCCCAAGATCCACCTTTGAACTTGGTTGTTATTTGAAATCAGCATTCATACATCAAAACGAAGTATAGCTGGATTGAATTGAATTGATTTATTGTCCACTAAAATGGAAATTCATCAGTCGCTCAAGGGTACATGTGTATTACAAACAATGTAGACAATTATACAAATTATAAAACATAATAACAACATAACATTGAGTGTAATGAAAAAAGGAAATACTACTTGCTCGTTGATATGGAGCTTATGATCTGAAGAATTAATATTCGGTAAAGGAGTTTATACCACTAGTTTAAAGGTTAATTAAATAACAATTAAAAATATAAATTGTATTCTTTCATTGCATTGCCAAAATCTGCCTCCTCCCCGTCTCATGATTAAAAACAAACAAAGAAAGAAATATAAATATCCTTACAATATAATATACATTGTGGCCTAGAAAGAACGGAACACCTGCGATCTACAATTATAACTTCATAAATGACAAAACGTTTACTTCATGAAGTAGATCATTCTTTTTCGAGATGATAAAAAATGATATCAAGATCATCAGCTTCGAGTCATTATGTCATTGTAATTGGAAAATATCAATTTTTCCTTACTTTATGAGCAACACAGTATAGTCTGACAATACAAAAGCACTCTCTGTTATTTATCTTGATATTGATGAAAGCTAAACCAACATTTTTTATGACCTTCAATAACTGATGTTAGGATTTCTGGGATTTACACTTGTAATGGCTTCCACACAGTAAATCAAGATGATATTTATCAAGACTTTTTAGATGACGAACACCAGTCAACTGTCGTAACCTAGACTCTTATTTCTAAGATTTATATTACATATTATGACATTTCAGATTTGAAAAAACGTCTTGCTTTTATTGTTAAAAAAGTGGACATATTCATATCATTTGTTGAAAGAGTTACTTCAAAGTTAACATGGAGAAGTAAAAACATCTACAAACTCCACGATTGCAATGTCTTATGCCTACCTCCCCGATTGACAATTACTATATGTAGACACCACACTTTCATGGCTCAAATATTGACGAATCCTGTGTAAGAATGAAGTAAACGTTTGTATATACCTTTTGAAATTGATTTGGGCTTTTTGTGATTTTCTTTCACTAAATTTAATAAAGTCTTGCTTATAAACCCAAGATTTATTTTTAAATGATGGTAAGGGGACAAAGTGACTATCACAGTAGCAAACAATGATATTAATCAACAAACTCAATTGGCAGATCGGGGGGGGGGGCTGAGGCACCCGATATGTCAAGATTTTGTTTGTGTGCTTGTCATCACCAAATGTAGATTTAATATCATGCACAAAATATATGTGGGATTTTTATGGGTTGTTGGTTGGGGGGAGGGGGGTTGGTGGGGGGGGGGTGGAGATCTCCACACTATTTTTGACCCTCCCCCCTCTACCGGCCCCAAAATCCTAGATCTACCTGTGAACTAATAGGTTGTTATTGGAAATAAGCAATATTTTATACATCATACAACAAATATAGCTGAGTGAGTGTAATGAAAAAAGAAAAATGAATTGCTCGTTGTTATGGAGCTTGTTTATACCACTAGTGATACAGATTAATTGTAAAACATTTACACATATAAATTGTATTGTTTCTTTACATTGCCAAGATCTGCCTCCTCCTCGTCTCACGATTAAAAAACAAACAAACAAAGAACGAAATATAAATATCCTTACAATATAATAAGGGTTTTTGTGTACATGGTTGCCTAGAAAGAACGGAACACCGAAGGTATATAAGTGATTCCATTGTTTCTAAAAGTCTATCTAAAAGTCCATATGACCAGTTTGACAAAAGTCGAATAATGGCATTACGAGAAAGTGCATAGTAACTTAAAAATAAAATTTGAAGAACTTCTAAGAAAACCAATTCGCTTTGAAATTGTCTTTGCCATTAACCCTTACTGTACTGGGGGGCCTGGGAGCCCCCCCCCCCCCCCCCCCCCGCCTCGACATTGTCGAAGATTGCGCCGCAACCGCTTGGAATTTTGAATTGTCGTTTCATGACCTTTTTTCCGCAAGTCTTACGCACATTTTGATACCATTTTCGTCGAAATCGGATATACCTGTAAGGTGTTACGTAACAATTAGTATGCGCATGTCATCAAAAATTTGCTATAATTGCATATATTCATGTACAAGCAGAAATGTGAATACAGGTTTAGATGTATTTCTTCCAAGTGGGAGATATGAATTGATATTAAATTGCTTTTACATGTTTCTCAAAGTAACTTGATGTATTCCAGAACAAAAGAATACATTATAAATAATACAATAGATATAATAAGAAATAAAAAACAATAAAATAAAAGAAAGAAATATTTGAAAATCGCATCAAATTTGAATAAATTATCATTATTAATTACATCAAAATAACTATTTTGTGTTAGAAAAGAAGTTTCATAATTGTATGAATAATGAGTTTCAATTAACGTTCAAAAATTAGAGTCTGACAATTTTTGTAATGATTCTAGTTCCCTGTATATTTCCAGATTTGATATTCATGAATGTGTATTCATAATTTATGCAAACTAACCTATGCATTTTCAAATATCATAAAAATAATGTAACCTCATGAATTTGAGAGGAAGGAAACATTTATTCAATACATTTTCAACATTCTTCAGAAGTCTACAGACAAATATGTAGAGTTTTCTGTAAAATGCATGAAATTCGCATTTTGCATAATTAATTAGGCTATAACGACAAAAATTTGCATATTAGGAAAAAAATAATTATACCATCTTGTTCTTTACGTAAATGAATATTCGTGTTCATTGGACTTTCGACGGCCGAGATCATCAGCCCCCCGCCCCCCCCCCCCCCCCCCCAGTCACGAGGTGCTCAAAATAGCCCAGTACAGTAAGGGTTAAGTCAACATGGTACATATTTGACAAATTTTCGTCTGGAAAGACACCTAAATATTTTAATTATTTTATCATTTCAATTTCCTCGTCATTTTTAGTTAAGTGTATGTTAGTGAAGGTACAAAAAGGTTTATTTGTATTGAATAATATCATGAACTTAGTTTTCTTTACATTGAGTGTAAAATAAAAGTCTTCATATTGCTCCGGTTGTCTCATTTTCGCTCGCTGGACGTATATAGCAGACGACAATCGGCGGATTAGACGACACTTGGTAGTGAATTTCTATGTGAGATTGCTTCGCTAAATATAAAATACAAGAACATTTTGATTTTCCATATCTTTAAACTATCATTGATATCTGATAATTAAACAGTAAAATAAACCTACCAGACTACATAATACAATGAAATACTTGACTTAAAGTAGGGGGGTTTGATGTGGTGCACAATTGCACCCCTCTGTAAATAATCGAATAGTCCATGGCGATCATGAATTTTCATGTTTTTGCTTACCTCGGCAAAATGTTTGCTTATCTTCAATAGAAAAATTACAGTGGGGGGTTGGTTGAAATGGACATAATGAACCGATCAGAACTGATCTATTATAATTCATGCTTCTTATCCTTCGTGTGCTTGACCTAAAACCTTACAATCGCTTGGCAAACTGAGTCCAAAGTTCGACTTGTTTCACATGTGTTATATAGTCAATGGCGAGCTTGCAACCTATTTTGATCAAATTACGGTGGGTGAACTTTCAAAAGTCAATGGGACAAGGGGGTTCCAATGAAAGAGCTAGTAATAACTTACGTCGGGGTGGATGTGCTTTTCGTTTAAACAAAAAATGATTTTTTTTTTTTTTAACGATTTTTTTTGGGGGGGGTAAAATTCCATAGGCTAACATGTTAGGCTGCTGACTCTGACGATAGGGGGCGTTGTCAAATGAGACTAAACGGAGCTATAATATGTTAAACCATAAATAGATATCATTGATACCATTATTGCATGTTTCCCAACAAATCTTAGATGTTTCTTCGCATAAAATAGTTGCGTCATCAGCGTATATGTTTATTTTCGGGTGGGTTGGGGGATTGATAGCGGTAACGTATACATGATAATCATTATTGTTAACACTCGAATTGATAGAAATCGGTTTTCGTTTATCTTTTCTCATTACTAAGGAAATCGCTAAGATGGACAATTAGAAAGATTATTCAAGAACAATGGATAAGAGTATTTCATAATCATTAACACGGTTATCATTTGCCAGTATAATTCAGTTTTTTTTTCAGGTTATTAGATTCATTCCGATTTACTTCAATACAGGTTTAATTAAGACCTGCCTTTTAAACAGCGCAATCTTGAATCATTTCTATTTAATAGATGTATTAATAGATTAAAAAAAATATATGAAGCCATATTATAACAAAATGAAAAATCAATATTATGTAAATTATAATTTTTGTCATATTTTGTATTTTATTTCTGATGGTTGTAAACTATGTCTGAGCATTTTATTAACGTGTGAGCATCAAAAATATCTATGTAAAACTTATGTTGGACAAATAAATACACGAGATGTAATGAAATAAACAACTTTTAACTGTTGCCTCTCTTTTTATTCTGTTCTTTTCCTGCTTGTACGAGGATATTGCGATATCGTATTCTCATGGTATCCTACACCAGTTTCTTTCTATCTTTCTCACCCTCTCCATCTATCTATTATGCTCTCTTTTTCAGCCCTTCCCTCTTCTTTCAAATCTCCTCCCCATACATCCATGTTACCCTCTGAACATACAACGTACAGTCACCTGCCATATATAGTTTGATTAGTTTTTTTTCTAGAACACAATTTCTTTTACTCGCGTATGGTTGTATAGTTTTTTGATGTTCTGTAGTACACGATTAATTTCCCTTCACATTTGATGATTTGATATCAAGCGAAATTCCGAAGTATTTTCAATTAAACTGAATTCATATAGTGAAAATTAAACGTTTTGTAATTTACGATATTTTCCGTAATTATTACTAGGACTTAAAAAATTGAACGCATTCTCTTCGAAACTTCTCATTAGCGATGAGATAGATGAAAACATTGATGAACTGGTTGATGAAGCGCAGGTTGTAAAGAACAGTAAGGATGGCAACGCCTTTAGGGCGGTTCTGAACCGAGCGAGACTTCTGTTCGGTAGTCATGCTCTGAATGGCCAACGCAGGGAACAACAAGACGAAAAAGATAATTGTCATGATGACGAGCATTTTGGTTGTTTTGTGGTCCGCCCGTTGCTTCTTTCGCATTGTACGCTTCTTGTACGGCTCTTCAGTACCATTGCATCGAGGCTTCTTGAGGTCGATTGAAACGTTGACGTCACCTAAACCAGAGGCATCATTGGCTTTTTTATCAGCATTACTGCTGACATCGTCTCCAGGGGTAGGTGCACTTGATAGTTGAACCGAGGGCTGGTGGTCGGTAGGGGTAGAAATGTTGGAGGTCGACTTAGTATTCGAGAGGGTAGCTGATAACGAGAAGATGCGTCCTTCAGCATCACTGGCTCCTAAGCCTTTTATCATCCTCTCTCGAAGCGCCTGGTGGTGACGAATCACGCGGTAGATCTTCACGTACAGCAGAATGATGATAGACAACGAAGCGCCAGCCAGGACAGAAGGTAGCGCAACGTATATCTTACGAAGCAGAGGATCATCCCCGAAGGGGTTGCAGAAAGTGATGCCTTGCCTTTGATCTGGTTTAGTATGAAATGCGATCGGCAGGTGAATCAAGATCGAGAGCACAAGGGATGCGGCTGACACTGTCCAAGCTAGTCGCGACGAAAACCGGCTTGAAAACGGACGGCAGACCGCGAAATAACGACACACAGCTATGAATAAAGTTATAAACAGACCTGCAGTAAAGATGCCTTTCTTTAAGATGTTTTCGACGATGCACACCCAACGAACAGTCTTGGATGTCGCACTGTTTTCAATCAAAAGCAAGCATAGAAAGAGATCAAGGAGGGCAAGGGCGATCATCGCAACATCAGTTGGGTTTTTATTTTTTCTCCGACTGATGACAAATACGATGAGAATGTTACCCGGAATGCCGATTACACCGGCAAAGGAGGCGACCGCGATATTTATCAGACGGAAAGCATTCATTTTGAACTATTGAGGCCGGGGTAAAAAATAGGAGACTTGTGAATTCCTTTTGTTAGGAAATAGTTATATCAGAAACCAGTACTGTTAGAGGCGAAACGTTTCACTCTTTCTTTCAAATTCGGTTAAACAAGATTCTTGTCAAATTGATCGCTTTTATCCCTGCCTAGAGCGGCCCGCGTCTTTTTTCAACCTAACCTTGCCATCCTCTCGCTGCATTTGATTGGCTCAATAGGAACCATACGTCATGCGCTAGTCATCAATAGGGACTTTTAGAAATGCACGTCAAGAGCTTTGACTGCAACGTGTGACGTCATTTTAAGGCACTGCGCCTGCGTCACGTGGTCTCAGTCGGCGATCGAGAATGCGTCAACCTTGATTTTCCTAAATCTAGTACATGCAATACATACATACATAGTGACATTTATAAAGCGCCTTTACATGCTGAAATGTGTAGAACAGGTGTCACATGCACCTGTTCTACACATATTTACAAATTAGCAGTGAAGGGATGTTCTTTTGTTGAGGGTAGAATGAGGAATGTCCTCTTTCTTTGTCCGTGATGTTTATTGTGTTACTTCCTGCATGCATATCGTCGAGTGCAATCTAAAAGATTTCTAATTGTAGCCAACATGGGCAGTTAAGTACGTTGACACGCATGATCAGTCGGCGTTCGTCGTGTGCTCGTTCACTCATTCTAAAAGTCCCTACTATTAAATGATACGCACGCACACAGAATCCGATGCGATAATTTATTAAATAATGACTTTTTCATACAAAAATCAAGAACAACATCATAATAAAAGTTGTTGTGATCATAAAGATCTCGATTTGAGTTCAAGAATATGTCAAAAGTTCTCCATGACGGAAGTCACCGTCACATTATCACATACACACATAAACCCACTTCCACACCCACACCACAAACAACCACACCAACCTAACACACATCCACACCCAAACCCCTCCACCTACCCCCCCCCCCCCCCCCCCCACACACACACACACACGTAACATGGCCTTGGCCGTTTGTTTGTGTATGCATACATGTGTCATGATATGAAGTTATGCCACTTACGGCTTTGAACTTGATTGTTCAATGTAATGTGCTTTGATCATGGCTGCCGACAATTTGTGCCGTCAACACCAGGCACAAATTGTCGCCGTCGACAATTTGTGCAGGTGGCCACAATTAATTTTGTGCCGCAACATACCACGCTTTCATAGAAAGAAGAAAACGTTTGTCTATATCTTTTGAAATTAGAATGGGCTTTTTGTGATTTCCTTTTACCAAATTTGATAAAGTCTTGCCGGCTTATAAACCCAAGACGGAAAGGGAACAAAGTGACTATCACAGAAACAAACAATAATATTAATCAACAAACTCCATTGGCAGATCGGGGGAGAATTGGGCTCCCGATATGTTATTTGAAATAAGCATTCATACATCATAAAGAAATATAGCTGGATTGAATTGAGTTGAATTGATTTATTGTCTACTATTAAAATGGAAATTCATCAGTCGCTCAATGGTACAGGTGTATTACAAACAATGTAGACAATTATACAAATTATAAAACATAATAACAACATAACATTGAGTGTAATGAAAAATGAAATATTACTTGCTCGTTGTTGATGAGCTTATGATCTGAAGAATCAATATTCGGTAAAAAAGGAGTTTATTCCACTAGTGATGAAGGGTAATTAAATAACGATTAAAAATATAAATTGTATTCTTTAATTGCATTGCCAAAATCTGCCTCCTCCCCGTCTCATGATTAAAAACAAACAAAGAAAGAAATATAAATATCCTTACAATATAATGTACATTGTGGCCTAGAAAGAACGGAACACCTGCGATCTATAATTATAACTATCACTGACAAAACGTTTACTTCCTGAAGTAGATCATTCTTTTTCGAGATGATAAAAAAGGATATCAAGATCATCAGCTTCGCGTCATTATGCCATTGTAATTGGAAAATATCAAATATTCCTTACTTTATGAACAAGACACTATAGTCTGACAATACATAGGCAATCTCTTTTATTTATCTTGATATTGATGAAAACTAAGCCAACATTTTGTATGAACTTCAATAAGTGGAACTGATGTTAGGATTTCTGGGATTACACTTGTAATGGCTTCCATATAGTAAATCAAGATGATATTTATCAAGACTTTTTAGATGACTTACACCAGTCAACTGTCGTAACCTAGACTCTTATTTCTAAGATTTTATTGTTAAAAAAGTGGACATATCAATTTCATTTGTTGCAAGATTTACTTCAAAAGTTAACATGGAAAAGTAAAAAGATCTACAAGCTCCACGATTGCAATGTCTTATGCCTACCTCCCCGCTTGACAATTACTATATGTAAACACCACACTTTCATTGCTCACTTAATATAGACGGATTCTGTGTTAGAATGAAGTAAACGTTTGTATATATCTTTGAAATTGATTTGGGCTTTTTGTGATTTTCTTTCACAAAATTTGATAAAGTCTTGCTTATAAACCCAAGATTTATTGTTAAATGACGGTAAGGGGACAACGTGACTATCACAGTAGCAAACATTGATATTAATCAACAAACTCAATTGGCAGATCGGGGGGGGGGGGGCTGAGGCACGTGATATGTCAGGATTTTGTTTGTGCTTGTCATCACCAAATGTAGATTTAATAAAATGCAAACAAATATATGTGGGATTTGTATGGTTTTAGGGGTTGGTGGGGGCGGGATGGAGAACTCCACCCTGTTGTCGAATAATGGCATTACGAGAAAGTACATAGTAACTTAAAAATAAAATGTGCAGATCTTCTAAGAAAACCATTTCTCTTTGATATTTTCTTTGCCATTAAGTCAACATGGTACATATTTGACAATTTTTCGTCTGGAAAGACACCTAAATATTTAAAATATTTTATAATTTAAATTTCCTCGTCATTTTTTAGTTAGGTGTATGTTAGTGAAGGTACCAAAAGGTTGATTTGTATTGAATAATATCATGAACTTAGTTTTCTTTACATTGAGTGTAACATAAAAGTCTTTCAACCATAAATAGATATAATTGATACCATATTGCATGTTTCCCAACAAATCTTAGATGTTCCTTCGAATAAAATAATTGCATCATCAGCGTATATGTTTATTTTCGGGTGGGTTGGGGGATAGATAGCGGTAACGTATACATGATAATCATTATTGTTCCTACTCAAATTGATAGAAATCGGTAACTATTTCGTTTATCTATTCTCAATACTAAGGAAATCGCTAAAATGGACGATTACAAAGATTATTCAAGAACAATGGATGAGAGTATTTCATAATCATTAACACGGTTATCATTTGCCAGTATAATTCAGTTTGTTCCAGGTTATTAGATTCATTCCGATTTACTTCAATGTAGTTTTAATTAAGACCTGCCTTTTAAACAGCGCAATCTTGAATCATTTCTATTTAATAGATTTATACAAATGTATGAAGACATCTAAATTATATAGCAGGTCGAAACAAGCCATATAATAAAATGAAAATCAATATTATGTAAATTATAATTTTTGTCATATTTTGTATTATATTTCTGATGTTTGTAAACTATGTCTGAGCATTTATTAACGTGTGAGCATCAAAAATATCCATGTCAAACTTATATTGGACAAATGAATACACTAGATGTAATAAAATAAACAACCTTAAACTGTTGCCTCTCTTTTTATTCTGTTCTTTCCCTGCTTGTACGAGGATATTGCGAAATCGTACACTGGTTTCTCTCTATCTTCCTCACCATCTATCCATTATGCTCTCCTTTTCAGCCCTTCCCTCTTCTTTCCAATCTCATCCCCATACATCCATGTTACCCTCTGAACATACAACGTACAGTCACCTGCCATACATAGTTTTATTAGTTTTTTTCTAGAACACCATTTCTTTTACTCGCGTATAGTTGTATAGTTTTTTGATGTTCTGTAGTACACGATTAATTTCCCTTCACATTTGATGATTTGATATCAAGCGAAATTCCAAAGTATTTTCAATCAAACTGAATTCATATAGTGAAAATGAAACGTTTTGTAATTTACGATATTTTCTGTAATTATTACTAGGACTTAAACAATTGAACGCATTCTCTTCGAAACTTCTTATTAGCGATGAGATAGATGAAAACATTGATGAACTGGTTGATGGAGCGCAGGTTGTAAAGAACAGTAAGGATGGCAACGCCTTTAGGAAGGGTCTGAGCCAAGCGGGACTTCTGTTCGGTTGTCATGCTCTGAATGGCCAACGCAGGGAACAACAAGACGAAAAAGATAATAGTCATGATGACGAGCATTTTGGTTGTCTTGTGGTCCGCCCGTTGCTTCTTCCGCATTGTACGCTTCTTATACGGCTCTTCTGTACCACTGCATCGAGGCTTCTTGAGGTCGATTGAAACGTTGACATCACCTAAACCAGAGGCATCATTTGCTTTTTTATCAGCATTACTGCTGACATCGTCACCAGGGGTAGGTGCACTTGATAGTTGAACCGAGAGCTGGCGGTCAGTAGGGGTAGACATGTTGGAGGTGGACTGAGTATTCGAGACGGCAGCTGATATCGAGGAGATGCGCCCTTCAGCATCACTGGCTCCTTGGCCTTTTGTCATCCTCCTTCGTAGAGCCTGGTGGTGACGAATGACGCGGTAGATCTTCACGTACAGCACTATGATGATAGACAACGAAGCGCCAGACAGGACCAAAGGGAGTGCAACGTATATCTTACGAAGCAGAGGATCATCCCCGAAGGCGTTGCACATAGCGATGCCTTGCGAAGTTTGCTCTGGTCTAGTATGAAATGCGATCGGCAGGTGAATCAAGATCGAGAGCACAACAGATGCTGCTGACACTGTCCAAGCTAGTCGCGACGAAACCCGGTTTGAAAACGGACGGCAGACCGCGAAATAACGACACACAGCTATGAATAAAGTTACCAACAGACCTGCACAAAAAAGGCCATTCTTTAAGATGTTTTCGACGATGCACACCCAACGAACAGTCTTGGATGTCGCACTGCTTTCAATCAAAAACAAGCATAGGAAGAGATCAAGGAGGGCAAGGGCGATCACTGCAACATCAGTTGGGTTTTTATTTTGTCTCCGAGTGATGACAAATACAATGAGAATGTTACCCGGAATGCCGATTACACCGGCAAAGGAGGCGACCGCGATATTTATCAGACGGAAAGCATTCATTTTGAACTATCGAGGCCGGGGTAGAAATAGGAGACTTGTGAATTCCTTTTGTTAAGAAATAGTTATATCAGAAACCAGTACTACTAGAGACGAAACGTTTCACTCTTTCTTTCATAATCGGTTAGACAAGATTCTTGTCAAATTGATCGCTTTTATCCCTGCCGAGAGCGGCCCGCGTCTTTTTTCAACCTAACCTTGCCATCCTTTCGCTGCATTTGATTGGCTCAATATGAACCATACGTCATGCGCTAGTCATCAATATTAATGATACACACGCACACAGAATCCGATGCGATAATTTATTAAATAATGAGATTTCAAACAACAATTACAAGTGCAAAGCTATTTTTATTTTAATGAATGACATTGCGAGAAAATCGGGTGGCTTACCGTTATGATCATTGTCCGGTATTGTAGGTTGTCTTTGGGAAAATTGAATTGTGAATCCAGAGGCAGCAAATCTGTACGCAGCAAATCTGATTGGAATAATGTTCTTTCAGATCAAAATGTTGAAAGCGCTTTTGAAAATTTCTTTAATAAATTCATGTTGTTGTATGATGAGAATGTCCCACTGGTTGAATACAAAAAGAAAAACTATAATAAAGTTCCTCGTATGCCATGGATAACTAAATCAATATTAAAGTCTATTACTTAGAAAAACAAGTTGTATTATCAATATAAAACGAAAAGCTCTGACTTTATGTGGAGAAAGTATTCTAATTATAGAAATACTCTTACCTCTGTATTACGTACTGCAAAGAAACAATATTTCAATTCAATTCAACTCAATTTCAATTGTTCAATTCAATTCATTCATGTTTCCAACAAAACATTACAAATCAATTATAAGCATTTAAAACAAATGTAAGAAATACATGTTGGAAACAGAGGGGTCCACTAAAAAGCAATGTTCGATTTAAAATGACATTGAATAATTTTAAAAATACATGGAAAGTAATTAAATCCCCTTTAAAAACTTCAAATATTAAATGTATAAATGTGAATGGTTGTTCCGTAGAAGATACACACATTATTGTGGATAAGTTTAACGAATGTTTTTTTATTTTGGGTTGAAACTTCAGGACTCTATCCCTAGATGTCAGAAGAATTTTGTTGATTTTATGCAAGAACCGAATACAGGTAGCCTATTTGTTATGCCCACGAATGAAGCAGAACTGCTGAAACTTGTGAACTCGCTTAAAAGTAATAAGAACCCTGGCTTTGATGGCATAACAAATGAGTTAATTAAGGATATCGTACATGGGATTGTGATACCGCTTGTCTATATTTTTTAACTTATCTTTCTTATCTGGCATTGTACCAAAGCGAATGAAAATTGCTAAGGTAGTGCCAATTTATAAAAAGGGTGATCCTCAAACATTAAGTAATTATAGACCCATTTCATTATTGACATCTTTTTCCAAAATTTTAGAAAAGCTGATATATGATAGAACAGTAACATTTTTAAATAAGACTTTTCCAGTTAGGTTTTCGTGAAAAACATACCACTGCGCATGCTATCTTACATTTTTCAACCCTCGAGGCGGATCACTGTGTAAACACGGTAAATATTGATAAAGTAGCTCAAGCGTTAGATAATTACCTTCACACAATAGGCATACTCTTGGATTTCTCAAGGGCGTTTGATACTGTTGATTGTGAAATTCTAATTAGTAAATTGTCATATTATGGAGTCAGAGGCATCGCTCTTAACGCAACGAAATAAGATACTTGTCGCTCAGAAAAGGGTGATTAGAATTGTTTTTAATGTTATCGTGCTCATACTAATGTTTTGTTTCATCTTTTGCAGTTAGGCTCAATCATGTATGATTTTGAAAAGGGTATACTCTCCCAAATGCGTTAGTACAGCTATAAAGAACAGTCAAATTCACAGTTATAATACAAGACAGGCAACTGCACTCCATTTTCTCCATTTACCGCGTGTAAGAACTGCCTTTGCTTTGAATACAAATTAGCTTGTACTGGTCCCAAGTTTTGGAACTCACTCCCTACACTGTAAAAAAGAATTTGTTCATTGGTAATTTTTACGTATTTTTTCCATGTAGAATTTACTTGAAAACATTAATTTTGCCACTTTCGCACTA
The DNA here is from genome assembly GCA_035222895.1 of Strongylocentrotus droebachiensis. Classification (NCBI taxonomy): domain Eukaryota; kingdom Metazoa; phylum Echinodermata; class Echinoidea; order Camarodonta; family Strongylocentrotidae; genus Strongylocentrotus; species Strongylocentrotus droebachiensis. Next base: position 127,201 of record JAVYIG010000520.1, on the reverse strand, counting down.
AATTTAAGTTTTGCTAACTCAAACTTTCAATTTAGTAGAACATACGTGGAATATTTAAGTAAAATCAAATACATAAGAACTTTAAGTAATTCCAGCTTGTATTAATTTAGTAATTTTAACTCAAAATCAGAAATTATACGTATTACTCAAACAATTTATGTTGATTATTCTTATCTTTTTAAAGTAAGGACCGATGCAGTGCGTAATAGAAATATTTACATAATTTATGAATATTCATTAAGACCAAATTAAACTCTTTTTTAAATAAAACAATTCTTTTTTGTGGTTGAATGAAAATTTAAGGACTTTAAAACATTTACTAATTCATTTAACATGGCTAAGCAAAGACAAGACAATTTTTAATTGTTACCCAGTTCAAAACAAATCAAAACTTGATATTTCAGGAAATTGTCAACCAATTTTCCTTTTAAGATGCTACGATCAAGTATATATAAAATTTGGAGCCTTTCAATATGTGTCGAATTGAAGCGTATGTAATAGTTTGTGATGGTGGTAGATATATATATACGGTTAAATCTTAAATAGAAGTAGTGAATGATTAGTGGATGTTACTTGTTAGATTCGATGGGTACCAAATCGTGCAATAATTATGTCATCCTATCATAGCTTTTTTTTTAATTATCTAAAATGATTACAATACTTAAATTATTTACGTTAATGTAACTCGATTTAACTGAGTAAAAATTTATTCAACAAAATAAGTAAATTCTACTTAAAATGCCGTAGGTAATATTTACTTAATAAAAATAAGGCAATTCTTTTCCTCAATTTTATCGAGTTATTTCGACTATTATTTTTTTACAGTGTATTGATGTAACTCGCTCTATCAGTGTCTCTGTTTTTAAAGGCAAACTGAAATTACATTTATTGAGTAATTATGCTGAAAGTATTTAATGTAAAAACTATGTCATCACATATGATATAGTATGTAATTTATTTTTTCGTTCTTCATTGTCTACCCAGGGGCATCTCCAAAGGGGGGGGGGGGGGGTGCGCAGGCGCGGATCCAGGATTTCTTAGGGGGGGGGGGCCCACTTTTTTTTTTTTTGGTCCGAAAAAAAATCGTAACGACTCAGCCAGCCGCTAAATAAGCGGGGGGGGGGGGAGGGGGGGGGGAAGAGGACACTTTTTTTTTTTTGGGGGGGGGGGTCTCGAAATTTGAAAAATTGACATTTTGTTCCGTTGGGGGGGGGGTGAGTCACCTTTTTTAGGTCAGCCATTGGCATATTTTTTTTAATTTTAATTTTGATTAAAAAAAAAAATTAAAAAAAAAAATCACAGAAAAGGGGGGGGGGGATTTGCTCCAAAATACACACATAAAAAAACCGAAGGGGGGAGGGTCAACCCCCTAACCCCCTCCCCCCCCCCTTCCGTACGTGCCTACTCGTCTGAAAATAGTTTTTCCCCTCCCGCGCGAAGCGCGGAAGCTTTTACGTTTCATTAAATCATTAGAAAAAGAAGACGATTCGTTGTACAGCTTTTTACTCTTAATCCTCGTCTTAATTCATCCCCCTCTCCCGCGCAAAGCTCGGAAGCTTTTACGTTTCATTAAATCATTAGAGAAAGAAGACGATTCGTTGTACCGTTCTCGACTCTTAATCCTTGTCTGAATTTCAAATATGTTCTTTGTCTCTTCCCTTTTCTTCCTACGTCCTCTTCCTTTACACTCCTCTCTTTTTTGGCCGGCGTTTATTGGGGGACCACCCCACCGCCCCCCTGGCTACGCGCCTGCTGTCAGATGAACAGATACCTTGTCCGCCCCGGAAGCTCAGGGGTTTAAGGTTTTGATTTACGGTCAGATTAGCATTCAGGGGTCCGCCATAGCGCCCTAGACGGGGTCCAGGGGGCAGAGCCCCGGAAGTTCAGGAGTTTAGGCATTTAATTACGGTCAGATGAGCATTATTTTGATACCTAATTGTTACAATGGCAGGTCACTAATTGGCTTGGGGTTCAGGGGCGGAGCCCCGGAATCTCAAGGGTTTTAGGCACTCAATTACGGTCAGATGAGTATCGAGGGGCCCGCCTAAGGGCTCTTGGTTGGGTCCAGGGGGAAGAGCCCCCAGAAGCTCAGGGGTTTTAGGCGTTTAATTACGGTCAGATGAGCATTTTTGATACCTTATTATTTGTGACACTAGCAGGACACTATTTGGCGTGGGGTCCAGGAGGCATTAAATGACCGTCATATGTCATATGAGCATCTAAGGGCCCGCCTTAGGGCCCTAGGTGGAATCCAGGGGGCAGAGCCCTTAGGATTTTAGGCATTAATTTTAATCATGGTCAGATGAGCATATTTTGATACCCCATTATAATGTGACACTGGCAGTCACTGGCAGTTAACTATTTTTTTCTTTCTCGCTCTCTTTCTTTCTATTTCTCTTTAATATACTTTTTCAAAGAAAGTGTGGGGGAGGGGCTCGAGGATCCCGATCCCCGCCGTTCCGTGGGCCCTGATATGTAGGCATCTCAAGAAGCTTTTTCTTGCCTGGCTGTAAATTTAGGAATTTGTCATTTTCCAACAAACGCATGAAGTGAGGAAAATTATCTCATTTCAGCATTATTTGTTAACCACCGTTAGGGAATTATAAATAAACCACGTTTGCATTCTATTTCTCCAACCCCCCCCCCCCTATCAGTGTGCCAGTGCCCCCCCCCCCCCCCCCCCCCCTCCGATCTACACCTTGTTGGCGGGAAAATTGCAACTGATATCCCTTACCTTTCTTCATTCTCTTTTTTTTCCTTTCCCTTTCTCTCCTCTTTCACTTTCCCTTCCCTTCCTTATCTCTCTTTTAGGTTTGCTGGGGAGGGGGGGGGGGGGAGGGGCACGGTCATTTTGGTCCCCAACCCGCTCCACACATTGTTGGCGGGATTAACCGCAACTGATCTCCGCTTCTTTTCTCCCTTTTATTTTTTTCTTCCTCGTTTTGTTCCCTTTTAGCTCTCCTCTTTTCCTTTTCCTTCCTTCTCTCTTTTTTTTAGCGGGGACGGGGGTTGGGGGGGGGGGGGAGGCTAGGGTCTTTTGCCCCCCCCCCCCACCCCTCGATCTACAACTTGTTGGCGGGAAAATTGCAACTGATATCCCCCTTCTTTTCTTTTCTTCTTCCTATTTTGTCCTTCCCTTTATCTCCTCTTTATCTTTTTTCTTTCCCTTTCCTTCCTTCTCTTTTCTCTCCTTCTTTTCCCTCTTTTCTTTTCTTATTCCTCTTCTTTTTTCCCTTTCTCTCCTCTTTCCCTTCTTTTCCTTCTCTCTCTTTCCCCCTTTTTTTTTTTTTTTTTTTTGCGGGGGGGGGGCCAAGGCACGCTCGGCCCCCCCCCCTGGATCCGCGCCTGGGGGTGCGACACCCCCCCCCCCCCCACCTGTCAGGATATTGTCGGTAAAATTGCGCTGCCGTCGGGAAAAAAAAGAGAAAAGGGGGAGGGGAAAAGAGAGGGAAGGGAAAGAAAAGAAAAGAAAAAAAGAAAAGGAAAAGAAAGGAAATAAAGGAAAGAAAGGAGAGAAAGGAAAGAAACAAAAGAAACGAAAGAAACGAAAGAAACGGAAAGAAACGAAAGAAAGGAAAAGAAAGGAAAGAAAAGAGAAGAAAGGAAGAGAAAAAAAAAGAAAAGAGGGAGGAGAGGAAAGAAAGGAAAAGAAAGAAAAGAAATAAAAGGGAAAAAAGAAAATAAGAGAAAAGGAAAACAAAAACTACGGGGGATGAAAGATAGGAGAGAAAGGGGGAGGTAAGAGCCTAAGAGGGGAGGAGTGGGAGTAAAAGAGAGATTGGGGTTGTTTGGTGGAGTCGTCTCGTCGAGGGAGCAAGCAAGACACGCATACACGTAAATATGTTGCTGTGTCGGGTCAGCTGTGTCGGTATTCTTGCTCGATCCTCGTGTACTATATCAATGCAGAAGTTTGAAGTAGGTAAGATGGATGATGTCGGTCGGCCGACAAGTTTTTTTTCCCCTACGAACTGTGACTTCTTATCCGCTGTGACGACTTCGAGAGTGACTACAACTACAATACTTGTATTTTTTCGAAGTTTCACTTCCCTATAATATCAGCTAAAGAAATCAGAGGTTTAAAATTTTCGGGAAAACTAAATTCAAACAAGGATTAAGAGTCAACAACGGTACAACGAATCGTCTTCTTTCTAATGATTTAAGGAAAGGTCTAAGATTCCGCGCTTCGCGCGGGAGGGGGGAAACTGAATTCAGACAAGGATTAAGAGTCGAGAACGGTACAATGAATCGTCTTCTTACTCTAATATTCTAAGGAAACGTCAAAGGTTCCGCGCTTCGCGCGAGAGGGGGTGAAACTGAATTCAGACAATTAGGGTTAAGAGAGAACGGTACAACAAATCGTCGTCTTTCTCTAATGATTTAAGGAAAGGTTTAAGCTTTCGCGCTTCACGCGGGAGGAGGGGAAACTGAATTCAGACAAGGATTAAGAGTCAAGAACGGTACAACGAATCGTCTTCTTACTCTAATAATTTAAGGAAACGTCTAAGCTTTCGCGCTTCGCGCGGGAGGGGTGGAAACTGAATTCAGACAAAGATTAAGAGTCTAGAACGGTACAACAAATCGTATTCTTTTCCTAATAATTAAATGAAACGTCTAGATGACATCACACGAACAGCCCTCCACTGGACACCAGAAGGCAAAAGAAAGAGGGGACGTCCTAAAACCACTTGGCGAAGAACTGTGGAAGGAGAGAATGATTAAAGACCTGAACCACACATGGGATACAATCCAAAGACTGGCCCAGGATCGGAAGGAGTGGAAGACTTTTGTTGCTGCCCTATGTGCCAGGAGGCTTAATGAGCAGTAAGTAAAAGTAAGTCTAAGCTTCCGCGCTTCGCGCGGGAGGCTTTTCACCCAACGGCCCCTTTAAGTGATTCGCTTGCTCACTACCGCCCCTCCCTAAAACAAGATCCTAGCTACGCGCCTGCATTAAACTATATATCTATGATGCTGACTAAGTTGACGAAATAATTCGTATATTTATGTCGTCGAGGAAAATGACCCCTGCATTTGCGCATATGCAAGTATTATAGATAGTTCATAGGAAAAACAATTTAGCCTTCTGCCCCGGATTTGTAGGGTTAAATTTGTAGATATTGGGACATTTAATTTTGTCGGTAATTGGTAGCTAGTTTTGTCGGTAATCGTTGGCCTCTACACCCCCCCCCCCCCACTGAAAAAGGTCTAGCGACGCCCCTGTGTCTACCCCCCCCCCCCATCCCCCTCTTTTCCAGGCTGGCCCTAGCTTAGCTTACCTTACCATTACTCAAAGAGTTTTAAATACTAAATTTCTGGGAATAAAGATAGATGAAAAGCTTTCCTGGAAGGAACACGTACGTAGATAATATTTGTAAAGTTATTTCAAGAAATATTGGCATTATAAACAAGGTCAAATTTTACTTTCCAACTCGTATATTATTAAATCTTTATTCAACGTTGATCCTCCCACACTTAAACTACAGAATTATAGCTTGGCGCAATTGTGCTGACTCCCGGCCCCCCACTCCTGGGTCGGAATGACCGCATGCGTGTTGCCTAAATGTCCGGTAAAGGGGTACTTTCCGCGACAAAGTCCGGCCCGAGAATTGTAAAAAAAGGGGTGTATTTGACTTTTCACCCGGAGATTTCTTTAAAAAGGGGGTGTTTTTCTTTTTTTTCTCTCATCTCTTTGGACTCCTGAGAAATTATTCCGAATTTAGGGGGGTACATTGAGCATTTTTCCTGATTTAGGGGGGTCTCCAAGGCAGGAAAAGCCCGCGAAAAGCCCGCAAAAAGCCCGCGAAAGGGGGGTTCGGAAATGTTGGCAGTCCTCAGATAGGGGGTGCTTTCAAAAAGAGGGTACGAGCATATGCGTACCCTAAATAACACTGAGTGGGGGGGGGGGGGTGCTGACTATCTTTTAAATAGAATTACTTTAGAAAAAAGCGCTGCGTGTTATGTGTCACTCTGATTTTCGAGCGCACACGGATGCACTTTTCCACACACATAGTATCCTAAAGATAACAGACTTATATAGTTATAATCTGGGAATATTCATGAATAATTTAGATAGAAATGAACTGCCAAATGTTTTTTATTCAATGTTTACAAAGAATGTCAATATTCATCATTATCCTACTCGGTCTGCCGAACTTTTTCATCTACCAAAAACAAGAACTTTGCTCTCAAATAAATAATTTGTATTTTCAGGCTCAAAACTTTGGAACTCTCTTTCAGATCCAGTTTAAAATAAACCCACATATTATAGTTTTAGTAGAGGGTTCAAAAAGAATTTAATACAAAAATACATGTCTCCTACAGGTTAAACTTCTCACATCTCCCCCGTTTCACTCTCTCTCTCTCTCTCTCTCCCTTTCTCTCCCTCTCTCTCTCTCTCTCTCTCTCTCTTGTATGTCTTCCCCATCACCATTTCTCCTACATGTATCTTCCATCTCAACTTTTCTCTGTTGTTGTTTTGTTCTGTTTTGTGCTTTCACTCTCCATCCTTATGTATATATCTTCCCATTTTCTCCTTTTCATATATACATCAATCTATCTCTTCTGTAAATATTTCCCATGTGTAATTGTTTCTAGTCTGTTAAGGTAGTTTAGTTGTTAAGTATTGTTTCCTTCAAAGTAATTAAAGCATTCAGGTATTATATTCTGTTTGGGGACCTTGCTCTAACAAGCCCAGCTTCTATAAGGTCTCTTCTTTCTTTCATGTACTGAACACATGATCTTACACAAGTAACTGTTTATCGAATTTCTTTAGTTAATAACAAGAGTTGTATGTCGAACATTACTATTGCACTTCAAATTATGCTTGTTATATTGATAATATGCAAGCTGTTGCAGTTACTTTATTTGAAATTCCAAATGTACAAAATGTTTGTGAAAGAAGAAATAAAATGAACGTACTATAAACGATGACTACCCAGGTCATAAACTGTCTATAATCATTGCGACACACTGGTTAAGTCCAGAATCTGGCCGATTTAATTTTGATCTCCACCAAACCGTTCCAACGCAAATATTCATATATCCCAATATTAATCTCCCAGGTCGAAATTCCATTAGGATCCGATCCTATTGGACCATCAGAAACCATTAGAGCTATTGGTGTCTAATGGTTTCAATAGGGAAAGTGAAATGATGGACCCACAGAAACCATTAGAAAATATCTATTGGACCAACACAAACCCACAGAAAGAAATGCTGATGGACCAACAGAAAGCTTCTATTGGACCAGCATCCACCCACGTCTTCTATGGGTTTCTGTTGGTCCATTAGATATTTTCTTCTATGATGGGTTTCTGTTGGTCCATTAGATATTTTCTATGGGTTCCTGTTGGTCCACTAGAGATCTTTCTATGGGTTTCTAATGGTCCCATATTCTGAATTCCCTATTGAAACCAATAGTCCAATGGTTCGATTGGTAAATCAATAATGATAAATCAAAATCGATTTTTAGCAACTGTCCACCAAAAAAAGTATATTCTCATCTCAATTGCATTAACTCCATCACATAGATCACTTGAAGTGAGTTTAAGAATATCCTTTATTTTAACTGAAGGCTTGTATTATTCTATATAATAAACATACATGAATTGTTTCTTGGTTAGTATTTTATAGTAATCATTATAATCAATATATCTATTGCTAAAACGTGAATAAAATTGTAACATGATTAAACAAATAATCTATTGGTCATTAGTTGCCGAAAGAAAATAAAAATCACAAAATTGATGTACATTGTCATAAGTTGCTTAACAAATTATGATAAATGTAATTTTCTGTGAACACGTATAAAGTAATCATGAATATGCATAAGATAGATTTAGCTGTTGGTTTCTATTGGTTTCTATTGGACATATTGGTTTCTATTGGTCCCATTGGGTTCTATTGGTCTCATTGGTTTTCTATTGGTCCTATCGGTCCTATTGGTCCTATTGGTTCTATTGGTTTCTATTGGTCTTTTTGGTTTCTATTGGTCCTATTGGTTTCTATTGGTCCTATTGGTTTCTATTTCTATTGGTTTCTATGGGTGCTATTGGTTTCTATTGGTTTCTGATGGTTTGAATGGTCTCTATTGGATTCAATTCTATGGGTCCAACAGAAACCAATAGACTCCAACAGAAACCATTAGAGACCAATAGAATTTTTCTAATGGTCTCTATTGGTCTCTATGGGATTTTCGACCTGGGCTGCAGGGCAGCATGCAGGGCAAGGATATGTTTTAAAAAAAGACGCTCCACGCCGCGCCCCCTCTCGATCTCTATATCAGGTGATCATCGAAGAATCGCGGTCACATGATCATGCTTGATCTCGTGTGTACATATTGATCGAGTCGGCCATCGACCAGCCTAGAAGTTGAACTTTAGAACCATGACCATGAAGGCATTATCATCGACCACGCTAATTTATACTTATTGTAGAACCAACCTGTAAACAAATCAATCAGCAATGCAGCAGCTAGCAGCTGGAAGGCCTGAAGAAGAAATTTCAAAGGTAAGTCATGAACGACACTTTAGTTTTGTCTTTTCAATGATCATGACACGACTCACACGATCACGAGTTATGATTATGTTGGCTGCATTGTTAATAATACATGTAGGTCCTTTATTATGGTACTCTCTTTATTAACCTACATGATCATGTAGCTATTATTATCGGCAGGTTGATTAACGGACCTAGAGGAAGAATGCAGTCATTCCTTCCTGCAATATAGTTTCCAGGTCTAGACTACATTGTTTTGTTTGTTCCAAGTAAATCTCAATTTTGTTCCAAGTAATATAGTTTATACTCTATATAGCAGATGATTTATAGAAATAGAGTCAATGAAAAACATTTACTGGTACCGAGTGTTAGACCCCATTGCCATGCATTGTATTTGTAGGACTAGGAGTGGAAAGCCCCTGGAAACCATAATCTTTTTGTTCTGCTTTTTTCAGTTTCAGGAGTTTCATGTCTGCATAGATAGATATCAAGTGTTATCAAATAATTCCTTCCCCAAATCTGAAGGCAAGAGGAAATGTGTATATAGTAGTCCGACTCCTAGCTAGTAGCAGCCTAAATTTTAAAGAAAAAGGGATAGAAAATGTTTCAAGTCACTGCTCAGTAACTTCAGTCTTTGGTTGTACTCTTATTCTTCTTCTTCTTGATTTGATTTTGTTTGGCAATCAGTCACAGTTGACTATTTTTGCCACACACTATTTTATGAATTATTTATATACAATCATATGTACAATTTCATGTCATAAATGACTATTTTTAGGATTCTTTCTCTTTCGATCCCCTTTCCTTCTGTTTATTTTCTTTTTAGACCCTATATTTTTTTCTTCTTTTTTTTAGAGAAAATTCAATAAATGAATAAATTTGGAAAGAGACGGCCTAGCCTAGCAAGTTGTACGTATTTGTGTCTACGCGCACATGTGCACTCAAATATCACCTCTGTATGCACATGTACACTTCGCACTCACCCCCACCCTTTTCAAAATGCCATCTTACCAGTCGTTGAGGTACATTTCGAAGACTTTCGGTTTTAACCTAGGTCACTCCGGCATAGGTGAGGGGGTGCCAGCTGGCATGTGATGCTGGAGGCGATCACCGAATTGTTAGAAAATTTAAAGCTTATCTGCCATAGTTTACAGGAGGGATTAGACTGCCCTGCAAGGTCACTGGACAGGTGGTTATCTCATCAACTCAGCTCTCAGTTAACATAAGAAAAAGAGGATCATGGGGGACCAATGGTCACCGATTAGGCATTGTTTGTTATATAGAGGGCGCAAGTAGCTACAAGTAGTGCAGTGGGCCTTTAAAAGGTCAAATTAGTTACAAGTATTATGGGCTTTATTGGTGCAAGAAAAAGGGAAAGAGAAGATGAGAAGGAAAAAAAAAAAAAAATTAAAAATTAAAAAAAAATCAATTTAATGGTTTTGATACAGCCGCTTTGTTCTTAAAACGAAGCGAACTATTGCTTTTTGTTTAATTATTTCTGAAATTTTAAGCTGGGAAATGACATAGACTTTAGACAAGACCTCAGTACATGTACATGCGAGCCAGATATGCGTCTTTAATTGTTGACACTGTTGAAGGAAAAGTTGAAGGAGAAGAAAAAGGAGAAAAATAAGATAATAAGACTATTAAAGGAGATCAAAGGATCCCTAAAGCTCTGTTGTGATTTATGAAAATGTCTTGTCATGTATAAAAAATAGACAAATTTCCTTTCATGAGGTATTTAAATATCAAGTTCCATCATTAAACTGAGTGAGCTCTAGCAAACTTTTAACAAAGTTTCAGATAAACTGTTTAAAGGTAAAGACCAGTTTTGGAAATGCCCCCCCTCTCAAAAAAACGAAATGGAAGCTCTTATTAACAATCATGTGAAAGAATATGTTTTGACTAACGTGATGATACAAATTTTGCAGAGAAACCGCCTACTAATTGATATCTATTTGGACCTGATAGATATCGTGCACGTGTTGCGTAGTCCCATGTACATCTTTCTGCATGTGTACAGTGCTTAATTGTAACTTAATTTACCAAGACTGGGCCAAATTTCTTATCAGTTTGATGATTCCAGAACCTTGCAGTACACACCAATGCTAGATGATCAACCGTTTCTGATCGATTTCAAAACGTTTCTTTCACAATGCAATCGCATGACCATAATTGGTCTTTATCTTTAATATAAACCATTTTCAAATAATTATACAACCTTAATTATATTTCTTAGAAGAATTATTTGTGTTTCAATAAACCAGAGGAAACAATTATTGATAATTGAACGTCAGTAATTTCTCAATGTAGATCCACATTTCATTTTTTGTTTTTGTTTTACTTATTAGAGAAAGATGTTTCTCTGAAAATAGTCCACAACCGAATCAGCTCAAACGTATTGAAAGATATAAATGGAAGTGTTTTTAAAATCATTGACTATTTAACTATCGTGCTGAACCACGCTGTGATCAACCATTTATAGACAGTCACATATGCATGGATGGGTCCATCTGACAATAACAGGAATCTGCATAAGATTTCTTAATGATTACTGTTTTTAAATGTATTCTTAACCTCCAGGTCTAATACAACACAATTCCACTATGATACGTTTAGTCTGCAACAAGCGATTCTCCGAGCCACGCTCATCATGTAGTCAAAAAGTGGGTATACACACCCTTTTCATCGTGACCTCATTATGTATTCAAGTGACCTCAGGGTTCATGACCCCTGACATGATACTGAAGATGGCCACCGCAGGACGCCCTCCCATGACGCCCCATGTCCAGGGTGAAGTCTCTAGCAAGTGTGAGGCTGACCTGGCTGACCTCATGGCAACAGAGACCAGTGAACTGATTCAGGGTGAGCAAGTTGATATAAATTCTTAACCTTCTTCTTCTTATCCTTCTCCTTCTCCTTCTCCTTCTCCTTCTCCTTCTCCTTCTCCTTCTCCTTCTCCTTCTTCTTCTTCTTCTCCTTCTTCTTCTCCTTCTTCTTCTCCTTCTTCTTTTTCTTCTTCTTCTTCTTCTTCTTCTTCTTCCTCTTCTTCTTGTTGTTGTTGTTGTTCTTCTTCTTCTTCTTCTTCTTCTTTTGATTTGATTTGATTTGATTTGATTTATTGGTTTCTGCATCTTTTTTTTTCTTTTTTCATCATACATTTTCATGAACATAATATGGTTTGATACAATATTTTAAGTGTATATAATTTTATACAGATAATAAACGAATTTAAACAAATATATTGAATGCATAGTTAACATACATTAGATGCAGGAGGGCTACAGAAATAAGCAAAGTAGCTTGACGTGCCCGCAGCCCTCAACTTAGTTACAACAACAAATACAAATAGAAAAGAAAAGGGGAGAGAAGGAGCGTTGGTAATAACACAATACAATTTACGGCTAGAGCAACTAAATTTGCCTTCATTATCATACAGACGTCATAGAAGCGACATGCTACAGGTCTATAAGATAATGCATGGAATCGACGACCTCCAGTCAACTAATTTCTTTCATCGTACCACTGTCACAGTAACAAGAGGTCACCAGTTCAAACTACAAAAGAAACGTGTAAAATCTAAATTGAGGCAGAGCTCTTTTTTCACAGAGAGTAGTAAACGAATGGAATGGTCTCCCATCATATGTAGCAGAAAGTCCATCACTCAATTCTTTCAAATCAAATCTTGACAAGTACTGGTCACTGAAGAAGGACAAGTTTAATCCTGATGAACTATTCAACTGTCCATGTTCATCCGTAACTGCACAACGCCAAATTCAACAGTAACCCACTAACGGACACCGAGGGGCAAATAAGTTTTGTATAACTTTATGCCTACTTCCAAGGTATGATATCCAAGGTATGATAATACATCTCGTACATCTGCTGATTAAATGCAGGTTCATTCATGAATGCATGGCTAAACGATGTTAGGTCATGGACGATTACACATCATTGTTGAATATACAGTCAATGTACACACGAACATGAATACAGTACAATTACACACGATAGGATCAATACTTAGACAATAACATAGTTTTAACTGCCTTCTTAAATGAATACAATGTCCTAAGGTTTCTTATTACAATGGGCAGAGAGTTCCAGATGTCTGGGCCGGCGTGTCTTATGGATTTGAGAGCCAATGCGGTTTTAGAATTTCTTAAATGGAATTTTTCAGTTTGCCTTGTAGGGTAAGAGTGGATGGTTTTATTCAAATTAAACAATGGGGGAAAATATGAAGGTAGTAGACCATTTTGTAAACGAAACATGAAAACTGCTATTTGTAGAATATAAATATCATCAGCTTTTAGAGTTTTTAGTTTTGAAAACAAGGGATTGGTGTGGTCGCGATACGAAGAATCAGTACATATACGCATTGCTTTCTTTTGTAACAGTATAATGGTGTCAACGTTACTTTTCGAATTTGCCCATATAATGTTACAATATGAAATATATGGCAGTATTAATGAATTATATAACATAAACAAGATATTTGAAGGGACATAATATTTCAATTTATAGAGAATACCAATATTACGTGAAATAGTATTAGAAATATATTGCACATGATTATTCCATCTCAGATTTTCATTGATCAAAACACCGAGGAATTTTGTGCTATCCTTTTTTTCCAATAATTCACCATCCAAATTAATTTCAATGTCAGGAATATCATTCTTTTTTCTGTTCTGAAAAAATATAGTTTATTTTCTTTAAATTAAGAGACAGTTTATTACTTCTAAACCATTTTGATAATTTTGGTAATTCAGCGTTAATATTTCTTAAAAGGATCTGAAAATCTGAATTGGAACAAAATGCATTGGTGTCATCAGCAAATAAAATATATTGTAGTGCATTTGATGAATTATAAATATCATTTACATATATCAGAAATAACAAAGGGCCAAGGATTGACCCTTGTGGCACTCCACACATTATAGATAATAATTCTGATTCATTTGAATCATAACATACATATTGTTTTCTATTTGTTAAATAATTTTTAAACCATTGTATAGCAACACCCCTCAATCCATAGTATTCCAATTTACGTATAAGTATTGTATGGTCAAGAGTGTCAAATGCCTTCTTCTTTTCCTCCTCCTCCTCCACCTCCTCCTTCTTCTTCTTCTTCTTCTTCTTCTGGATAATCTGCCTCCTTCAATACTGAAGATTCTTGCAGATGTATATACTGTGGTGTGCAGGTGGACCACTATACACCGGGGTTTCCCCAAATTTGAGACATGTAGTGTAAATAATCAAGAGAATTGGTGGTAGGTATACATGTAGCAGCTATAGTTAGTGGTCCTGTAACTGGGAGATTTAGGCTTTGAAACTAAGTTAATATGCTTGTGCTTCTTCAGTTACCTAGCCAAATGGGATGGGAATTAAGAGATATGTCCATGTACTGTTTCATTATCTACATAAACCTCAACAAGGCAGATGATCTGGCATCTCATGCAAGAATCAGATTTAATGTCTGCTACATGTACATCTAATTTGAAATGATTTGCTCTCAAATATTTTTAATTTCCTCTCAATTTTCAAAAAAGAATCGAAACATTGACACAGTGTATTTATTGGTAAACTACATCTTATTATCAGATTAAAATATGATCTACAAAGGCTGACTTGTATTGATATTTTTCTTGCAGTTGTTGACTCTTTTGGGAAGCCCGAGTCAGGTCTTCTGGCCGGTAATGCATTATGGATGGGCCACTATGATGAATGCAAGAGCATCTCAGGTTTCAACTTTTGCTTGTCATACTTACAGCTTACATTACCACAGAACAGTTCTAGACTTCCAAGTCCTACAGGTGTAAGTATTTTGACATTACTATATAACTTGTATTTTCATCTTCGCCGTTGCCAATGTTTTCATGCAGCTGTTTTCATGGATGATATATAGACACATAATATTTTGTGGGTTGTTGTTTTCAGGATGATTTATATTACAGGCTTTGTACAATACATGTGTGCACATGCATTGCCAGCTATTTCATGCTTGTTGTTGAATTTACAACCTGGCAATAATTTATAAAATATAACCCTTGTAGAAATATTGGCATATACAGTTTGTCAGTTACCCGATATTGGTTTATTTGTGGTATGGTGATCTTTTTTTTCTCACAAAAGTCAGTAAATAACCAACCAGCACAGATGAATTAAAGTTCAGAGATAGCCCAGCTTGTGATTGTCTTACCCAAACCATCGTTCACATAGTACATGCTGACACAGATTCCAGAAGACAGCCAACCAGATGCTATAGATACCTGACTTAAAGCTTTTGGCCTTTCACTATTAACTTGAACACTTCATATGACAAGATTTTTCTTGCCGCTGATTACAAGATCATGCAGTAAACTTGATATTGATATCATCACTATCAGCATTTTCTCTTATAAAACGGCTCAGTTTTATGGAATAACCTTAATTCCCACATTTTTTTGAAGCCATTTATGTGCTTTTTATGATACTCCTATTTTATTATCTCATTATATATGTTCCTATTTTTAATATTTATATGATATTGGATGGCTTTGGCTAGCAAAATAACAAAATTTGACTTACCTTGGTAAATATGGCTTTGTTTTCATGTGATATCAACATATGGTATTGATATCGATAGCTGAAGTTCCTGGATGACTGAGCAATATGAAAACAATATTGGTCAGTCATCCAGGTACTGCGCTATATAAAGATATTGAATACACTGATTTATTGTACCACTTGGAAGCCTTATATAGATAATAATATAGATTATTGTTTTTATCATGACGTGGAAATAAATAAATGAAATGAAAATATAATTATCTTTGCTTTCTCATTTCAGAAAACTCAGTTGATGTGGGGAGTGTGTGTACCACAATCTTGCTCGGACTCTGACATACTGTACGCTCTACAAGACTTACTGAGTAAGATTATTTTGATATGTTATTTCCAAACCCTTTAACAGTTTCTATCCAGGCAGTTCCCATTGTAAAGTGTTAAAGTGTTGCGAATTGGATGCAGTTGTAAATATGGGACATACGGTATAACCCATAACATATTGAGAGAGATAGTTGTGACATGAGCGCATGGACACAATCAAAGATCAAGTCCTACAGGTGTAAGTATTCTGACATTAAATCAGACAGTTCCCATTGTAAAGTGTTAAAGTGTTGCAATGGATGCAGTTGTAAATATGGGACATACAGTATAACCCATAACATATTGCAATTTTCTTGCAGCTCCAAATATCCGTCCTATAGAACAACTATCTTTCTCAATACTTTCGATTTTTGTTTTTTATAACAATGTTAAAACTATTTTGACAGAACTCTATCAATATTATGTAACTCTTCTTTTAGGCTTGCGCCATACAAGTATTGCTTCCTTAGCATGCCCCTCTGTATCATTGTATACGTTTAAGACAATAATGCTATATTATGATTTTCAGTTCTTGGGTATATCTATTTAGTCTTTTATACAATCTTATTACATTCTTAATACATGTTATTATTGAATTTACATGTACTTTGTACATGTTAAAATATGTTCAACGGAAATAAATAAATCAAATTAAATCATGGCCTAATCCTATCATCTACCACTCTTTATCAAATAATAAGTATTAGTATTAGCATTAGTATTAGTACAAATACATATATTAGTATTATTAGTATTATTATTATTATTAAAATCATTATTAATGTACACATTTATATATACAAACACAAAGTTGTATTACTACAGCTAATACTACTACGTGTACTACTATTCTTACACTGCTACTTTTGATCAATGAAAGGAAAGTATTCAGTTATTTCTTGACATTGTGACCATGACCTTGTTGATATTTTACAGCTTTGGTGGAAGCTCCTTTCAACATTACAGCCGTGAATGCTTCTATAGTCGTCTGTGCTCAAGATCCCCCTGCTCCATACAACAGTATCGGTTTTATTGTTACAATGTAAGTTCAAATCTGATTTTGTCTCTGTTGATTTTTTGTGGTTTCTTGTATCTTCTCCACCCTAGAACTTGGGGATTTCAATTTGATTATGGTATATTTATTTCTTCTGTATTCCATATAAATATAAACAATTTTTGTTAACATAACAAACATATAATACTAATAAGTACTTTCTGACAATGAATCATAAATAAGCAAATATACATAGCAATTATTATAGAAAAATCATGAAAGTATAAATTGTTAAAGTATTGTATTTCATCAAACTTTGTAAAATTATTTGCAGTATGTAAGTAAAATGCTTGAAAATATGAAAGCCCAAAACAAATCTTGTGATATAGATGTAAAAATGTATTAAGCAGAACAGACAAATAATTGAAAGCATATGTAAATATAAGGATAATGATGATGTTAATCAGTGTCAGTTGTCCCAAACCAGTAAGAAATAAATTGATTTGATTTGATTTAGGGTACCGGTATCCTTGTTTGTATTTTGTGCGGTGATAGAATTATTGGGTAAAATTGTATACTTCTTCTTATGGATAACCTGCCTCCTTCAATACTGAAGATTCTTGCAGATGTATATACTGGGGTGTGCAGGTGGACCACTACACCGGGGTTTCCCCCTACTCTTTTACGAAGAGTGCAGTCGTTTCTTTAACGTGCAAAGGTGGTGACTCTCCTCTACACGGGGCCTCCATTTAACGTCCTATCCGAGGGACGGAGTGTTTTCCACTTAACATAGCCTGCATCTATGAAACAAGGAGAGGGGCATGTTAACACACAACGCATGCTTCAGTCATCCGCCTGGGTAGGATTCAAACCCAAGATCTTTGATTCGACAGGCAGACACTTTATCAACTGAGCCAACTCGCCTCCTCGCTGATGATAATCTAAAATTGTGGATTATGTTTCAATAAATTGATTTGATTTGATCTGTAATGGTATACAATGGTAACCTTCTATGTATCTATATAGGGCGATTATTGGATTATTAGCAAGTTTGATGCTCCTGGGGGCGTTCCTAGACACCACCCTGCGTTCAGTCAACTACAAGGCCCCGCCCTCCACCCAGAAGCTGGTCATCAACAGGACATCATGCACGCCGTACCCCTACCAGAGGGTGAGGAGCCCCTCTGGAGGTGATGAAAGGGGTGCAGTCGAGGGGGAGGAGGACCAAGGGGTGCGAGACTTGGAGGAAGTCCCAACAGGTGAATTTTGAACGATATAATAATGATAATACCTCTACTACTAATAATAGTGATGATAATAGTAATAATAAAACTAATAGTAATAATAGTAATGATAATAACTATATCAATATTGTACCATGTATCCAATCCAGGGGATGGTCAATTAAGGTACCTACAAAGTACTTTTATTACCCTGGCTTTAGCCCAGGTGCCCTAAGGAGCTCAAATATTCAAGGAATAAATTCCTACCAGGTACCCTTTTACAATACACCTGTGTGGAGAGTGGCAAATGTAGATTAATGTCTCGTTAAAGGACATTAGTGCCATGGCAAGAATTCAAACCCTGTACCTTAATTGTGGTCCACAGTCTGGTGATCGATGTACCACTACAGCCCCTTACAAGAACATGGAACATGTATGTATTCTGTAGTATTGACAATGCATTATGATATAACCCGAGTGTGTTTATATACTTCTTGTATTCTGTCCCAGCATGCACCAGGGCATGGCAACAGTTCCTGCTCTGCTTTGCTGTTAATCGCAACCTCACAAAGCTGCTATCTTCTAAGACTGGTGAGGGCGGTATAGGATGTCTGAACGGCATTCGGGTCATCAGTATGACCTGGGTCATCCTAGGTCATGTGCCACTCTTTATTCTTACAGCAGGAGTTGTGGGTAAGCAAGCTTTAAAGAGAATGTTGAGTTCTGGGAAGATGTGACAAATAAGTTGTGAGTGTTTTTCATTTTTATTATGCAAGTGTGGAAGAATTAACATCAGATTAAAAATGTTCCTCTTGAAAAGCATGGCTCTTCAAATGCTTTAATACTCTAAATATGGCATGTAACAGCGTAAAAATCCAGACAGATTTTTATGCCACATGTTCGTGTAGTCCCATATACATCTTTCTGTGAAAATTGCTGGTAACTTTACCTTGACTGGGCCAAATTTCTTATAATTTTGATGATTCCGAAACCCATGCAGTACACATCAATACATATATCCTAGATGATCAACCTTTTCTGATCGATTTCACACTGTTTCTTTCACAATACGATCGCATGACCAGAACTCAACTATATCTTTATAACTGTTTAATACATGGATGTTTCTCTCAGTGGATGAAATATGATATTGATGGCGTAACATGCATTTTCCAGAGATTCCAGCCCACTCTATCTTGGGCTTGATATATTAAACAAGTTAAAGTACGATTAAAGGGATTGGGTATCTTTGTCTCAGATTCTGAAACAAAATCCTGGATTTTAGCTCGATCATGCTTCAATGATAATTATAAACCTTTAGGTCAGTCAGGAACCCCATGACTTTTACAAGCTGATTGCCTGTCTGATTATCAAGATATCTATGATTGAAAATCAAAATTTTGTTTTCCTAACGGTTTTTATAACACTCTATTAGGGAAAATTAGTACACGTATGGTAAAACCGGTCACTCAAAGATTTTTACTTTTTTGAGGGACTTATAATGATCATTTTGAAGCGCAATTTTTTAGGGTTTCAATATTACACCATATCACAGACACTGATAACATGTAGGATCATGCATCTCAGATTTAACATTGTTAAACGATGCCTTTAAGCTCTGCTTGTGTTACGGTCTTCAATTTTAAATGTATAGTCTGACGACATAAATATATAACCTACATGTTTTCATTTTTTTCATATTTTTTCTTTCATTTTTGCGCAGGGAATCCATCAGTTGGCTTGGATTTCATTGGTCGATTTGGGTTTCAAGCGGTGGCCAATGCATTTTTCTCAGTTGATTCCTTTTTCTTTCTCAGGTGAGAATGCATGTTTAAACAAAATGAAAAATGACTGCATTATCTGTCTAAAAAGGGAATCTTTGTTTGGTGTTCACATCACTGATTGGGAGAGGGGGGGGGGGGGGGGGGAGGGGTCCACCAGTACTGACAAATAGTTATGAAATGTGGTTAAAGCGTTTTGTATTTTTGTATTGAAGAGATCCATTGTTGTTAATTCAATTGTAACTATTCAAATATTCACATCTAATGACAATGCTGCATTTTGTGTGATGCCTATACAAAATTTCTGTTTTGATAGCTCGGCAGTTTTTGACACTGCTCAGTATTACCATTTTTTGTTGTTTTAATGAAATGATGCAGAAGACTTTCATAGAGTCTTGAAAGCCAGGGCTGTGAACAAATTCCATGAACGCTTTATTTGTAGTTGGAGACATATTTAGTATTTTAAATTCTGAATTACATAAGATTGCACTATTGTTTTATGTTCGTGTTTATGTTTTAAATGTATTGCATTTACAGCGGCTTGTTGGTTGCTTATATGGCTCTGGGTAGAATGGCGAAGACAGGAGGGAAGCTTCCTTGGTTCTGGTTTTATTTCCATCGATACTGGAGGTAAGGATTTGTATTAAAACATTTCTTTCCAAAAATACTTTCCAATGTTAACGAGAGGAAGTATGTTGGGCATAGTATGTATGTTGGGCATATCAACATACATATAAGTATGTTGGGCATATCTCACTCTTCTTATGTTACTCTATCCACCTTTCCTTCTAACTCTTCCTTAAAGCGCATACATGTAGAGACATATTGTGATATGCGCCATATAAGTATGATATATTATAATTATTATAATTATGTAAATGAATTGGTACACTACATTTAGTATTGGAATGATAGTTAATTAGGTCGTTATAATAGAAGTTATAGAAGTCGTATAAGTTGTAGCTCTAAAATCTTTAAAAAAAACATTAATCTACATGTAGATTGGCCAGTCTCAATTTTGGTTAGGTAAATGGGTACTTGGCTGGAAAAAATTCCTTGATTGCTTCCAGCAAAGCATCTAATGCTAGCTCGGCTCAAGCTAATAATGCAATGTCTAAGCACCATAAGTGCCACAGCGTAACAGATTAAAGTGCTGTATAAGAAGCCATGATTGTTTGTATTATTATTATCATCTTCATCATCATTATCATTATTAGTATCTTTATCATTATTATTATTATCATCATCATCACCAACATCATTATCATTATGGTATTATCTTTACCATCATTATCATTATTATTATCTCTATTATTATTATGTTCATCATCATCAGTATTATCATTAGTATTATTATTAATTTGTTGGCATAGCTAAACATAATTCCTTAGGCGCCTTGGATTAATTCGAGTGGCAGTAAACACGCGGCTTTATGCAACGCGGCCTAGTTTGCGTGAAAGCTTCAATCGTCCGCACCCCTCTATTGAAAAGGCGCCATGCGAAAATCCCGCATTAAAGAACGTACGGTCCAACGATTCCACAACGGAGCGTGACCTACTCATAATGCTTTCACGTGATACCAGTTGACCGCCCTCTATAGGCCATGTAACTCTCAAACTATGCAGGGGCCGCGGAAGCGGGTGGCTGGGGCTTTTTTTTTTAGTAGACACGTTTCATAAAAGCTCCGAAAAAGGGGTTTATAGATTGTTCGAATGCTCAGACCCCCCCCCCCCCCCCCAGACTCTCAAAACGCTCCGCGGTCCCTGCTATTTAGGGTCAGAATTCAGATTCCCTTCCTCAAAGGGATAACTTATTAAGAAAAATTATTTATCACACATTTATAAACTCTTTGGCAATACGCTTGACTAATCATGAAAAGATTGTTTAATAGTTATAAATGAATGGCGCAAAATATGAGATTTTTAAATGAAAGCGCCGTAAAAAAAAGTAACAACAACAACAGCAGTAGCCTTAATTGTTCATGTTTTGAATTTCTCATTTTTTTCTTTATTTTCCGAAAGAGCATCAAAAATAATGTCCCAATAGTGATTACGATTGAATATGTGAAGTATTGGCTGAGATATGACCATCTGAATAAATATATTTCCTATAGGAACTCAGTGTTATTTGCTCTGGCTTCTAATGATTTTATCTTGGACATTCAACGTTGTCTTTGCCCAACTCCGCGCATTAAACAGTAGTTTTTGTTCCAAGACCCCCCCCCCCCCCCTTCCCCCCTCTCTCCCATCTCTATCATACTCACCGTGAAAGCAGAGACAACATAGCATAATAATAAATAAATACACTACAGACTATATACCGATGCGCCCATCTTTCCCTCTCTCTCTCTCTCTTTCTCTCTGTCTGTCTGTCTGTCTTTCTCTCTCTGTATGTCTGTCTGTCTTTCTCTCCAGTCTGTCTCTCTTGTTTTGTTCTTCTTCTTTCTCCTCCGCATCTTTTCTTTCTTCTTCTCACTCTTATTCCCCCTTCTTGTTCTTCTTCTTCTTGTTCTTCTTGTTCTTCTTGTTGTTCTTCTTCGTCTTCTCCCTCTTCTCCTTCTTCGTCTTCTCCCTCTTCTTCTTCTTCATCTCTTTTTATTTAGATACTCAATTTTATGAGAAAAATACACAATATATAAATAGTAAAAGATTTGTATTTAAATCTCTGTTGCATCAAGTTAATATGAAATAGTTTATCTGCCTAAATTGACGGTTATAATTATATGTCGGACATTATACTTTATCGAAAAGATATAAACATGATAAAATGAAACTAAAGAAGAATCCAGAACGGGGGGGGGGGGGTGAAAGGAGAGACAAAATAGCATAATACAGTACAGACTATACGATGCACCCAACTTTCTCTCTCTCTCTCTCTCTCTCTCTCTCTCTCTCTCTCTCTATATATATATATATATATATATATCTGTCTATCTGTCTATCTGTCTATCTTTCTCTCTCTTTCTCTCTCTTTCGCTCTCTTAAAAGATGATATAGGGAAAACGAAATAGTTTGTTAGTATTGCTTGGAGAGCAAAATAATGAGTTTGTTTTTATTAACTAATGTAAAAAGCGTTCTGAGCATGTTTATGTAAAGGTGCTATATGAATATATTGCCAAGTTTTGACAATTATAGTTTATATAAGTACATACAAATAATACCGACACAGAAATGTCTGCAAGTATTTGGGACCTAGATAGAATATGCGAAAAGAGCTATGTCTTTGTCTTTGGCCCATGATCCTACAGCTTAGTTACGTAAGAGGACAATTAAAGTTGTGGAGGGTACGGGTCCTTGTCATGGTCGTTATCAACTCTAACAATAGAAGAGCGGATATAAGGTGAGGCTATAATTGAATGACAATGAACTGATCCTTGTATGTACTACATGTATGACCCTGTTTTTTTTTTTAGGGGGGGGGTAGGGGGTCTTGTTGTTTTTGCAGTTGTCGTTGCTGTTTTTTAAATTTGTTAATGGGATCACGTTCCGGCATACTCATAAATATCTGAAACAATCATTCAAAGACAACAATCATGCACGATAAAGGAATGGACAAGAATATGTTATAAGATAAAATTTCACAGACAAATAGATGATTATAAGAAATGATTGTTTCTCTCTCTTTTTCTCTCTATTTATGTGTGTGTGTGTGTGTGTGTGTGTCTCTCTATCTCTCCCTCTACCTCTCGCTCGGTCGCTTTCTCTGTATGTCTGTCTCTCTGTCTATCTGCCAATGTTGTTCCGCCATTTGCTTGTTTGACGGCACTATTCCTTCTTTGAGATAAATTATCATAACATAATGATGATGTACACATATTATACCTTATATTTATTATAGTGAGCGAAATAGAAAACGAGCAAGTGATAATGTCGAAATGCGAAGAATATTACGGTACAATCATTATATTTACAAAGTAAAACTTTTGAATTAAATCTCTGTTGCATCAAATTGATATAAAAAATGTTTATTATGCTATATTGACAATACTATTATATGTCGGACATTATAATTCAGCGAAAAGATATATATTTAAAAGAAAGGACGGACTAAAGGGGGGGAGATCGGAGCTGGGGGGGGGGGGGGGATGATCGGAAAAACAAATATATAAATAAATATAGTACGGACTACGTCCAACTTTCTATCTCTCCCGACCCCCCCCCCCCCCTCTCTCTCTCTCTCTCTCTCTCTCCCTCTTTCTCTCTCTCTCCTCCCCCCCCTCTCTGTCTCTCTGTCACTTTCTACCAAGCGCGTAACCAGGATTTCATTCGTTGTACCTTTCCCGACCCTTAATCCTTATCTGTATTCAGTCCCCCTCTTTCGAAGCGCGGAAGCTTTGACGTTTCATTAAATTATTAGAGAAAGAAGACGATTCGTTGTTACGTTCTCGACTCTTAATCCTTAATTTGAACTCGATTTCCCCCTTTCCGCGCGAAGCGCGGAAGCTTTGACGTTTCATTAATTTATAAGAGAAAAAAGACGATTCGATGTACCGTTCTCGACTCTTAATCCTTATCTGAATTCAGTTTCCTCCTGTTTTCTATTCCGCCATTTGCTTGTACGCCGGCAGCATCTCTTCCTTGAGATTAATTATTATAGGATTTTCCGGCGAAATTCGCTAGTTTGTCATTTGAATTCATATACTCTGCATTTAAGTTAGCGCAGATCGGCTTTGCCATGCCAATTATCATTCAATTTGCCATTAGGGTCTTTTCTGTTAGGCCAAATAAAAAAAAACATGTTTAGCGTCCTGTTTTTTCGAAAAATAGGAAGGAGGAGGTCCTTTTTTCTTTTTCTTTCAAAATGGCCGCTCAAAATGGCCGCTCGGTACGTTTTCCCTGACAGTCGGGCTATTTTTCACGATGGCCTACGACATTTTTTATTTTATTTTTTTAAAATCAGATATAGATCCATTTTAGCAGTGTTTTTCATGGTTTTTTTTCTTGAAAAAAAAAAATTCAAGAAAAAAATAGGAGGCGGCCCCCAAAAAGGAAGCGGGCGGGGACGCTAAACATGTATATTTTTTGTAATGGCCTTATTCCATTTAATAATTTTGAGGACAATGCATATGGGTGTAGTGAGACATTATGTAAAGAAGGGGCGAAATCAAATGATATGGCTTTTCTGCACGGATATGTTCATATACCCCGGAAAAGTACAAAAATACCCCGGGGATACAAAATACCTACCCCAGTCACAATATTGTACCCTTCCTCCATAATGAAATTGTGATAAATTGATGATGAAACACAAAACAAACAACTTCCTTACATGAAAATTTACAAAAATATTGAGACCATCAAGTCCATGATGCCACTCGATGTAAGTCGTTTTTTTTTTCATTCTTAACAATCAAACTTAAAGGATGATGAATATCAGATAAATCTAAAAGTATATAAAGTGTATAAAAGCAAGAAAAAAAAATATGATGAAATACACATGGACAGAAACAATCTTGAAAGAGAAGAATGAGCTATAAAAAGTGTGTAATAAACGAGATATGTATATTGACCATCAATTTGAGTGCACAAAGTGCTAATTTGAATGCTACAAATGAATTCGAATGCTAAAAGTACACCTTCACGATGTCAGAAATCGTTGCCCCAAATTGAATGACCAAATAGCGAAAGAAGCACACTATTCATTAAGTTGAATGAAGCATACATAGATTCCAACGAAAACTTCATAGATTTGAAAACTAGAAAAAGGAATATAAACCCAAGATATATCAAACAGCACTAAAACCGTCGAATTTGAACGCGAGACAAATTAATTTAAATGACAAACTCGCGAATTTCAAGTTGGCCGGAAAATCCTATATAACAGTTATCCCTAATGATGTACACATTCTACCTTATATTTATTATAGGAAACGAAATAGAGAACGAGCGGCTGATAATGTCGAAATGAGAAAAACATTACTGTCTGTACAATAATTATACAAAGTAAAACTATGAATGTAAATCCCTGTTGCATCAAACTAATATAAAATATGTTTATTATGCTATATAAACGGTACTATTATACGTCGGATATTATACTTTAGCCCAAAGATATAAACAAAACAAAACAACAAAATGGAAAGAACAAATTTGAGCTGGGGGGGGGGGGGGGCAGGAAGTCAGTCAGAAAAATATGATAATAATAAGAACAGTACAGGCTATACGTCCAACTTTCTATCCCCCCCCCCCTCTCTCTCTCTCTCCCTCTCTCTGTCTATGTCGTTTTCCATCTTCATCTTTCTATTCCGCCATTTGCTTGTATGCCGGTATCATCCCTTCCTTGAGATTAATTATTAAAACATATCCCTGATGTTATCGGACATTATACCTTAACGAAAAGATATAATCAAACAAAACAGAGACAAATTAAAGAAAAAAAATCGAGCTGGGGGGGGGGTGATCGGAGAGACAAATATCTTTTTTTTTTAAATACAGTATACAGGTTACGTCCAATTTTCTATCTCTCTTCCCCCCTCTCTCACCTATGGCCCCCCGCCCTCCCCTCTCGCATATACCCCCCTCTCACATAAACCTTATATTTAGTATAGGGAACGAAATAGAGAACGAGCGGCTGATAATGTCGAAATAAGAAGAATATTACTGTACAATAATTATACAAAGTAAATCTTTTGAATGTAAATCTCTGTTGCATCAAACTGATATATAATTATTATAAAAAAAACACTATTATGCTATATTGACGGTACTATTATACGTCGGAAATTATACTTTAGCCCAAAAATATAAACAAAACAAAACAGACAAAAAAGAAGCAAATCTGAGCTGGGGGGGGGGGGGGAGTCGGTGAGAAAAATATCATAATAATAAATACACTGAGTACAGACAACGTCCAACTTTCTATCTCTCCCGCCCCCCCCCCCCCTCTCTCTCTCTCTCTCTCTCTCTCTCTCTCCCTCCCCCCTGTCTGTCTGTCTCTCTGTCTATGTCGTTTTCCATCTTCATCTTTCATAATGTTGTCTATTCCGCCATGTGTTTGTATGCCGACACAATCCCTTCCTTGAGATTAATTATTATAACATTAACTTGACGTTATTCGTCGGACATTATACTTTAGCAAAAATATATAATCAAACAAAAAAGAGACAAACTAAAGAAAACAAATCAGAGCTGGGGGGGGGGGAAACTATCTAACATAGATAAAGAGCAGTTATAAGCAAAGAATTGAGAACTAATTTGTGCAACCAACTATCATGAAAATCAAAAAGCTGTACTGAATAGTAAAACTCCGACACTTTATAGCACGATAAGTAAATAAAGCCGACAATCTTGAATTGAAACAATGGGATGGACTATATCGAGACTAGCTAATCTCCTCAATAATAGGCCGGCCTGGTACCCTCTATAGTCTATACGTACGCATGAGTGACCTGAGCTGAGATCGCTAGTTCGAGCGAGACTGTACTATATACTATATCATAAGCTTTTCAAAAATAGGCCAGTTACTATGAATAGGCGTCAATGACCATATAAGGCCAAGGCTCATGCATCGAACGGTGTACCCGCGCGTGCCGTGTACAAAGGTTTTAAATGAGATCACGATTCGACGTACTCCTAAATAAAAATAAAAATCTCTGTTGCATCAAAATAAAATTATACGTTCATTGTATGTTACTGACAGAAGTAATATACATCGGACATTATACTAAAGCACAAAAGGGTTATCTATAGAAGAAGGTGGACAACATTATAAGAGAAAGAATAACGATTTCTCTTTTATTTATACAAAAATTAACAGCTTAAATACCCTTACAAAAACAGAAGAAATCTTGAAGAGAGAGAGAGACAAGAAAAATGTGAAAAGGACCCAACAAATACAAAATAAATAAATGATAGGATTCTAGAGCGGAAGATGATAGGGGAAACGTAATAGTTTATTAGTATTGGCAAATTTTGACAATAATAGTTTGTAAGTAAATTGACAAAGTATATACAAACAAAAACGACACAAAATATTTGAAAGCATTTTAGAACTACCGGTATATAGAATGAATATACGAAAAGAGTTATGTCTGAGGCCTATCTAGATCTATGTTACGTAAGAGGAACAATGAACTTGGCCAAAGGTAGAGTTCGTTGTCATGGTTATAAACTCGAACAATAGAAGGGCGGATTATGAGGTACTAGGGTGCCTGCCGTCATGAGATTTCTTCAAGGCGAGCGCGGATTACGCTGCTCCCAATGAAGTACCAGCAGTATCAGAATTTCATGTGAAAGAAAAATGGACATATGCTTATATAAAAAAAAAAGATTATAATGAATAATATGAAAGTACAACAAACAGGAGCAATTGATAATGTTAGTTTATATTTTGCACGATTGGAGAAATAAAGTATCATAAATCGTAATCTTGAATCTTGTGCAAGAGCATTGATTTTTTTTGTGATGTGAGCAAAATAAACGCAAATTTCTAAACGAATGTCAATCAATGATTTGTTACCTTCCTTCCATTACCCCCACCTAACAAACAAACAAAAATCAGGAGACACATTAGTATACTTGGGGGAGGGAGGAAGACAAAAAATGTATAATGAGTGCAGTTTTCACATTTTAATGAGATTTATTGAATGGAAGAGTAAAATCAACCCAAATTTTTAAACGATTATAAACGAATTTTTATTAATTGCTTTCCTTTCATTATTCATCACCCTCCCCATCTAAATAATGATAATAATAATATGATGATGATGATTATAATGATAATAATAAGCCGGAGAAACACTATCGTACGGGGGGAGGGGGGGGGCACGGGGCAGAATGCGGATAGGGAGGCAGACTGCACCCATAATGGGTGGCCAGTGAAGAAACAAAAGAGAGAGTGGGGAGAAAAGAAAAAGAGAAGAGAAGAGAGGGAGGAAAAGAGATGAACAGGAGCAAGAGAAAATATTTTCTTTGGAGAGGGCTTTATACCAAGTTCAAAGAAAAATATTATATTTAAAACCTTCCGTAAAATGTGTTTTTGGCCTCTATGAGTTAAATGACAATGGAATAGCATAGTCTCTAAACAAGAATTGATGAATCAACACATTGGCGTTACGGCCAGCACGCAATTGTTTATACCGGCGAGAGAGAAAAAAAAACACTAGTCTTTATTTCCATTAATTGCTGGAGAATTAAATTTGAATGAGGCTCCCATAATGTGTCTAGATTGACAGCTCCAAGTTACCACCCCGAAAAAAATCTACTTTTTAAAAATTCATTCGGTTATATATACACAGATAAAACGTAATTGTTTAAAATGCTAACAGTTCATTACAATACAACAGCTTGTTGAATTTTTAAACAGGTCTTATTACTTGTAAACAACCCTTTTAAACGGTGTTTACCGTGTTTTTATTGTGCATAATGATCCATTCCAAACATACAGAGTACAGTGCTAATTAGACACGAACTCAAGCTAAGCTAAATAACTTAGTTTAGCCGCAGAGGGAGCTAAACAAGTATTACGAATCTTTCAATGGGTTGAAAATTAATCGTGGTTTTTCTGGCTTGAAAAAGACGTCACGGTCTTCGCACACACACAATGCGGCTTTTCGTGGGCAAATCGTGCATCCGGGATTAACTCCTACAGCTTTGATGCATGCGCTCTCAGGTTAATAAGCCGCGTGTTTACTGCCACTCGAATTAATCCAAGGCGCCTTAGAGAAAATGTGTGTATTCCCCTGTAGCTGTGCTACAAAAAAACATCATTTTGTTTATCATTGTGTTTGATTCTGCCCCTCAGACTGACCCCAGCACTAGGTATGACCATGTTGATCTGGCTCCATCTGAAACCCTACCTTGGTTCAGGACCTATCTGGCAGGCTACGGTCTCGGATCCATACTGCTCCAAGTACTGGTGGGTCAACCTGCTTTACATCAATAACTTCTACCAAGATACTGTAAGAATAACAACCTTGTATATCCAATTTTATTTCCGCCCATCTTTGTTTTGCCCTTTTATACAGTGTTCAATAAATAAGTAACCTAGACTTAATTTGCAATTCCATTTGTTTTTGCACAATAAAGGTGATATTAGAAGAAAAAAAGTCACTAAAGACTTACCAGTAATTCTCTCATTGCTATAATAATAATAATAATAATATGTCTATTACCCAGGGTAGCCTCATCAGTACTGTTCTCCCTGAGGGCCCTGCAATCATATTATTACCCCGGTCATCGAAATCAGGCTTACCCGCACACAATGTATGCACATTCTCCACTCCGTGGGAGCATTCCAGGCATCATTTTTACAAGCGCACACTTGCTAATCTAAGCACATTGGCTTTTGCATCCTATCGGGTACCCATTTAACACCTGGGTGGAGAGTGGCAAATGTAGATCAATGTCTTTCCAAAGGACATTGGTGCCGCGTGGGACTTCAAACCTTCAGTTCTTCAAACGTTATAGGCTAGCGATTAGCAGTTAGATTTGTACCTGACCATGCAATGGATTATACATGTACTTCTCTTTTGTTTTCTTGCAGTGTATTGCTTGGGTATGGTATCTAGCAAATGATATGCAGTTTTTTATCATCAGCCCTTTTCTGCTCATCATGCTTCACAAGTAAGTTACAATTTACATTTATTTTCTCCCCTCGTATCTCTTTTTCTTTCTATCTGGTTTCATATCTTTGTATACACTGTATGCCCTATTTCCTCTTTTTTCTCGTCTATCCTTCCCCTCCCCTCTGTCTGTCTCTCATTATTATTCTTCTGCCTCTTCTTCTACTACATGTGCTACGACTACTACTTCATTTCCTACATCTTCTTCTACTTCCGCCACCTCCCTCCCTCTTTATCTCTCTCTCACTCTACTCTTCTCTTTTGTTATCCTCTCCATATTTCAAATGATCTTGATAAGCATAATGACAAATGAAAACTGTATATAAATACATGTGCAGTGCATAGATTCTAAAAAATGAAGACAGTTAATATAGTTATTGTACTATAGCTACATAAATGAATATATATTTAAATATATATGTATACAATATTGTAAAAATATTTGTTCCCTACTGTTGTTTTATCATTACAGACTACCATTGCTTGGACTGCTTAGTATGCTAGTAATATGTGTGGTCAGCTCTGTTACTACTGGTGTGCTCATGGCTAAACACAACTTCTCTGTTGTTTTTCTGTAAGTATATCGAATGAAAGGTTATATACACAGTTTTGGTCTGGGCCATTGATTTAGGGTATAATTCAATATTTATGAATTTGAAAATGTGAAGTTGATACATTCAGTTGATGTGACAGGGGTTTTCATCTTCATCAAACTGCCCTGATTTTGTTTCTTTTTCTGATGGATTAAAAAAATTCCATAATCATTTCGGTCTGTATCCAGTTTTAGACAGCTTTATCCAGTGGATATGCTGTTTGAACACAGGACAAAATAGAAGAGAACGTCTTCTTTTCTTTCAGCCACTCAAATCCCCTTAATTTCCCATGATTTTTCCATGACTTTTCGCTGATGTGAGTGATATTCTCAAATGTTTCTCATTTCTAATTTCACCAAGTCCTCAATTCATAAAGTAACTACAAGCAAACAAGTTATGTTATATATTTCATGTACTTATGATGTTTATTTAAAATACCAATGTGTTATTATAATTATCATAAATTATTTTTCTTGTAAAGAGAACTGACGATGTATAAGGCATATATGAAAACTGAAAATGAACTTGACTGACTTTTCTGATCGGAAAAAATGTTTTCCTTTATTTGTAAGATACATGTATCTAGGAACCCTGATTTTATATGTTATTATTTCCTTCTTTTTTGCGTTTTCACAGGGATGTGTCTAATCCAAATCCAGCCACAGATATAAATCAAACCTTTCAGGAAGTGATCTATGACAAGCCGTACTGCCGCATTGCACCTTACATGGTTGGCATGGCAATGGGATACCTTCTTCTTCGACTCAAGAAACAGAGTTTCAAATTGCATCCGGTATGATAACTTCTCTATAACTTAATTATAGTTAAAAAACTGTATCGCCTTTAATTATTATTTGCTGGAAAGCATCATTACTGTACTATGTGAGGCACTAAACCACTGGCGTACTGTCAAACATGGTTTAATTCGAATTCGATACCAAAGATTTACAAAATGTTGCTGAAATGACACAATTTTTCCAGGATTTTACTCACTTTTTGTAAATTATACTTTTTATGCCTTTGATGGATAAAAAGTGACAAATTCCCAAATTTACAGTCAGGCAAAACTGCTTATTTCGAAGCCTACATGTCAGGGTCCGCAGAATGCCCCCCCCCCCCCCCCCCACTTTAAAAAAAAAGTATGTTTAAGAGATAAAGAAAGAAAGAAAGAATAGTGACCTACCAGTGTTACAAATGAGGTATCAAAATATGCTCATGTGACCATAATTAAATGCCTAAAACCCTGAGCTTCCAAGCAGGATAGCACAACTAAAACATAACAATGTGCAGGGGAAGAAATTGATTCAGATATAGATTCATTAGTTACCAGTAGGTACATTAAATCTCACAAATGCCAAGCAATACAAATAGTTAAAGGGAAAGTCCACCCCAGGATTTTTTTTAGCTGACGATATAGACCTAATAATACCATGAAGAATGATACAAGTCTCATTAAAATCCATGATCACATAACAAAGATATATCAACTTTTTTATCGAAAATCAGCCGCCCCCCAAATGCAAATGCGTTACATGTGCATGAAACGATCGCCAAAAAATAACCGATAGTATCGAAATTGTGACGTATGTTGCGAGCTGCCTTCTTATTTCGCAGACATTCACTTTCGCTCGCGGTACACTGTTATCGCACTGACACAACGAATCATGAATGAAAGTGAAAGCGAAAGTGAATGTCTGCGAAATAAGAAGGCAGCTCGCAACATACGTCACAATTTCGATACTATCGGTTATTTTTTGGCGATCGTTTCATGCCCATGTAACGCATTTGCATTTGGGGGGCGGCTGATTTTCGATAAAAAAGTCGATATATCTTCGTTATGTGATCATGGATTTTAATGAGACTTGTATCATTCTTCATGGTATTATTAGGTCTATATCGTCAGCTAAAGAAAATCCTGGGGTGGACTATCCCTTTAAAGAAGCCTGACTCAGAAATAATTGACCTACCGGGTAAAGAGATAAAGAAAATAGTTGCAATAAGTTTGAAATTACACGTATATGGTAAACTGTATATGAAGATATGTGAAATTTGGTGGAATGATCGATTATTTTGGCAACATAAAACCAACGTTACATAACTGAAGGTCAAGTGGAAAATTGAACTACAGTATTCTTTAACCCGTACTAATAAGAAATAAAAAACAATAAAATACAAAAGAAAATAAATATTTGAAAATCACATCAAATTTGCATAAATTATCATTATTAATTACATCAAAATAACTATTTTGTGTTAGAAAAGAAGTTTCATATGAATAAAGAGTTTCAATTAACATTCAAAAAGTGGAGTTTGACAATTTTTGTAATGATTCTAGTTCCCTGTATATTTCCAGATTTGATATTCATGAATTGCGTATACATAATTTTTTGCAAATTAACCTATGCATTTTCAAATATCATAAAAATAATGTAACCTCGTGAATTTGAGATGAAGGAAACATTTATTCAATACATTTTCAAGATTCTTCACAAGTCTACAGACAAATATGTAGAGTTTTCTGTAAAATGCATAAAGTTAGCATTTTGCATAGGGAATTAATTAGGCTATAACGACAAAAATTTACATATTAGGAAAAAACTAATTATACCATCTTGTTCCTTACGTAAATATCTACAAACATGCAAATTTTTGTGTTCATCAGACTTTCGACGGCCGAGATCATCATCGACGGCCAGTCACGAGGTGCTCAAAATAGCCCAGTACAGTAATTAGGGTTAATAGTTAATTTCTGAAAAGAATTTTTTTGGTGGTCTCTCCAACACTTGTAAATTACTCTTTTTTGTTTGTTCATTTTTTTAATAATCATTTCCTTGTGTCTCCTCTTGTTTTCGTTATAGTCTGTTGTGATTATAGGATGGTGTGCGGCTACAGCCATCGGAATGGCGTGTGTGTATGGGCTGTATGGAGGTTACAACAACCACCCACTGAGTCCAACGGAGAACGCAGTCTACATGGCTCTGTGTCGGTTCGCTTGGGCCATCAGTCTCTCTTGGGTTGTGTTTGCCTGTCACTATGGATACGGAGGTGAGTTTCAAATCTATGATCCAAGGACCAGAGTTAAAAGGGCTTTTCTTTAAATTGGCAACATGAATGTTTAAAGGATCGTTTAACAATGATAAATCTGAGATACACGCCCCTACTTGTTATCAGTGTCTGTGATATGGTGTAATATTAAAGCCCTAAAAAAAATTGCGCTTCAAAATGATCCAGAAGTGCCTCAAACAAGTAAAAATCTGTGAGTGACCGGTTTTACCATACTCATTTTTCCCAATAGACTAGTAGTGTTATAAAAACCGTGAGGAAAACGCAAAATTTGATTTCTATTTCCAATCATAACTATCTTGATAATCAGACAGGCGATCGGCTTGTAAAAGTCATGGGGTTCCTGACTGACCTTATAAGGTTTACAATTATGATTGCAGCATGAGCTAAATCCATGGTTTTGTTTCAGAATCTGAGAGAAAGATACCCAATCCCTTTAAGCAATTAAGTGTATCAAAATTTCTAAAGAGAGGTTATTTTGTTATTGAACGTGTATTGCTATCTGGAAGGCTATACGTACAATTTTATTTTCCTTGTAATATTCAATGCAACAAACCACATTTCATACTTCCGGAGGAAGTGGAGATTTTTTGTCTTTGTACGTGCTATGAAAAAGTAAACAAATATCCATATATTATGGGAATTTTAAAGGTCGTCTGTACTAGTTTGGACAGGAGGGATTAGAGCACCCAGGGTGGTCACTGACAGATTGCTATCTCATCAACTCGGCTCTCAATTAACATAAGAAAAAGAGGATCATGGAGGACCAATGGTTACCGATTAGGCATTGTTGTTTATATAGAGGGAGCAAGTAGCTACAAGTAGTACAGTGCATTGGCTAATGTACACCGTCTAATTCTTTTATGATATTTAGGTTGGATCAACGACTTCCTGAGTTGGGAGCTGTGGATACCAATGAGTCGTCTGACGTATTCCGCCTATCTTCTTCATCCTATTATAATCACTATCTACATTAGCAACTATGCTACCAACTACTTCTTCTCCATCCATATGCTTGTAAGTTACTTAGCGTTAGGCCTTGTTCAGATGTGAAGTGGTATTAATTTAAAACCACATCATTTTTTCTTCTTCTTTTTTTAAATTTTTTTTTTGTAATGACATGTATAGTGTAATATGTACTTTCACATTGAATATGTGACACGTATTGAAACCTGTCTACACTACTTTGGCCAGGGGGGATTAGACCCCCCCCCCCCCCTGCAAGGTCACTGACAGGGGGTTATCTCATCAAATCAGCTCTTAAATAACAGAAGCAAAAGGGGATCATGGGGGACTGGCATCAGGCACCGATTGGGAATTGTTTGCTATATAGAGGGCGCAAGTAGCTATAAGTAGTGCAGTGGGGCTTTAAAGCTTCATTCAATGGGCTAAAACTGAAAGCTTTACAGAAATACATGTATTATAACCCCAGTCATTGATCGATCTGATTCAGGCTTGCGTACACACAGTGCATGTACCTTCTCCACTCCCAGGGGGGCATTCCTACCAGACACCATTTTACAGACACTTGCTCTGAATTCAAAATGCTAAGCAAAATAATCACTTTAATTTGCATCCGACCGAATACATTTTTAACGGCTGGGTGGAGAGAAGCAATGTAGATAAAAATGCCTAGATGAAGGACATGCTGTAGACTGGGGATTGGACTCACAAGTACATGTATTTGCATCCCCAATCAAGTGTTGAACCACCCAACAATCGCACCTCTAAAATTAAATAACTGTTCAAGGATGGATTGGTAGTACATGTATGTAAAATTGCTAGACTGTTGGGATGCTCATAAAATAGGTACCATGGATATTAAATATGTTATTTGTTTTGTCTTGCAGGCATTTGAGGTTGCAGCCATCGTTACCCTGGCCTACACTGCTGCGATCCTACTTGCAGTATCCATAGAGTTTCCTTTTGGAAACCTAGAAAAAATGTTGGTGCCCTCGCCAGATAAGAAGACAAAATAGCAGCTGTATAGACTAATATATACACAAAAAAGAGGGAAAAGAAATGAGAAAGAAAAAACATGGGCAGATGACCACTCGTCTGAGAATGCTGTATCCAAAATGGGCCCACCAAAAATCCTGATAACCTTTTTGTTTTTGTTGCATGTCACCGAGTTTTCTGACTTATATTAGAAATGAAATAGGACAACAAAAACAATAAAATACGTAAGTTAAAAACAAAGAAATACATGAGAAATTATCAAAACAATAGGTAACATAAGGAATGACATGGATCTCCTATTTTTCTTATTATTCCAAGTGGTCTAGAGAATATATGTAGTGAAAACTAATCTGTAAATATGAAGATTATATAATTTAGGGTTAAAAATGTGAATGTTATTACCTTATTTGCATAAATTACCATAAATATGCAAATGAGTGAATTTTTCAACAACAAATAAATTACCATAGTAATCTATACACTTCACTTGACGATCGGCTGTTTCACGCTAGATAGGGTTAAGATCTCCTTACTATGTTTTCATTTCTTTTCATTATACATTGTACATGTAATTTGTATTTTTTATATATATTCGCCAACAGCTGCTCAAGGTGAATTAAAGCTTCTTTGTTTAGAATTGCAGGTTTGTAAAATTTGAGAGAATGACTGTCATTTATAAATAATCCATTATAGACAAATGGATGTTCTGAAAGGTCCTTTTTAAATCCTTGCCATTTCTGTGTTCTTTTAAATCTTTCTGCTGCCAATATTATTGCTATAATGTGCCATTTGATTGCTTGTATCGATTACATTTCTTAATTTAATAATATATTTAATTTTATATGGGCTTAGAAGTTGAGACTTGTCTCAGAACTTATATGTATGACATTTATCATATTTTTGCATCAATATGTAATAATCAAACTGAAATACCTATGTAGTTAATCATGTCAGTTGATAACATTCCAATGTTTGCCAAATAATTCTCATGAAAGCTTTCCTGAAATGAAACCTGTTTCTACCTGTTGTATCAATGTATGTTTCCAGAAATAACTGCCATACAAATAAGATCAGGCATAAGTTATGTAACTTGTTTATTCCCTGACCAGTGTGTATGTATATATCGAGGGGTCAGCAACACAAAGACGTAACTCCATTTTGAGAAAAAGTGGTTTATGTGTCACTCACTAAGTACTTGGGCCTTAAGGAGTTAAGTCTACGTTTCACTAGCCATTGACTTCAATGGGGTGTTGGGTGGGGTTAAGCCTTTGTGTTTCCTGGAAAGCCAACATTTTTCTGAACATTTTGATATCAAATACTTTTTAATTGGCAAAACGTGGAGATACGTCTTTGTGCCACTGAACCCTAGTCGATATAGTGATGAAGAATAAAACACTGGCAGACAGTCCGACTCACAAACTCAGAAGTAATGCCTCTTGCTGTTAAGTCGGAGTAGACACAGTAATCAAAAATAATTATTGATTCTACTGTATTATGTTTAAATATAAGCTAGATTATAAATGCCTTTAGAATATACACCTGTATTCTAAGTTGAAAATAAAAGTGTTTCAAGCAGATATATTCATTCAGTTTTTATGTAGTGAAGCGTGTATATTATACACATATGTGCCATTTTGAATTGAATTGAATGGTTGTTCTATACTTTTTGGACCCTTTATCAGATAAGCAAAACTTGCTTGATGTAGTATAATCAAGAAAAATATCACTTGTTACACATGTACTGTTTTCTCTGCATTAAGCTTGATGTTCAGAAGTATTTTGTGTTTTGGCCTAGTGGATACATCACTGGACTTGAATCACAAGCAGGCGCGGATCTACGGGGGGGGGTTTAGGGGGTTTAACCCCCCCCCCCCCCCCCCCTTGGGCGGCCCAACAAAAAAAAAAAAAAAAAAAGGGGGAAAAAAAGAAAGAAAAAAAAAAAAAAAAAAAAGAAAAAAGAACGCACGCTGGAGAGAAACCCTTTCAAGTGCAAATATTGTGAGAAGATATTCAACTCATCTGGTAACTTAACCAAACACAAGTCATGATAACTCTGGATATAACTGTGTATTTAACTGTTACTTGATTTAAAAAGACGTTATCATGCACTGCTTTTTATGGTCTCCATTGTGTTAATAGATGCCAGGAAAACATCACTTACGGGGTTCAAATAAACACCCCAAAAAAAATCGGCTCGCCGCTTCGCGGCTCGTGGACGATGCTCTGCATCGTCATTATTTTGGTCAAACCCCCCCCCCCTTAGCAAAAAGCTAGATCCGCCCCTGACAAGGTACAGCATTTGAATCCCTTCCCCAACACGTGTGCCTATGGCAAAGCATTAATCTCCATTTGCCACTCTCGACCCAGGTCTATATATACACAATGCAGTTAGTGGGTATGATTTAGGCACTGCGGCGGCTGCTAGCTGATTTTCAAGAGCTGAAGCCAAGGTGAAATTTCTTAAGCTCTTTGGAAGCTCATAACGACATTTTATCATGTGATATGTGCTACATGAATTAAAGAACATTTCATTTCAATTCAGTTCAATGTGTTAATTAGTATTTGTTGCTAGATCACTACAGAAGTGGGAGTTAAGCCAATTTTACTTTATATGTTTCAAAACCAAGACTGCTTGAATATATCCTTTTTTTTTCTCATTTTTGTTTCTTCTTCATTTGTAAATTGATTGTTGTTTGTGTTTTTTGTTACTGGTGTAAATTCACAAATACATGTACACTGTACAACTAACAAACTTACAAATAGAAGAAATCACAAGCAAGAACAATGTTCACTAATGATCATGAAATAATACAATATAATTCTTATCATCATCATTATCACTAAAAACAAGAGCAAACGAGAGTTACTCACAAAAAATGACAACACACACTAGAATCATTCTGTTTATATTCATATCATTTTATTAAATGCTGATTCAATGATACCCATGTACATGTACATGTATGTTTCACAGAAAAGGACATGATATTTCTTATTTGTCCATAATGTATAATGAAAATTGCAAGTAAAAATATGAATAAATCTACATCTAAATATCCAGGGCAATGTTACACCAAAGGTAAATTTAAGTGCTGGTAGACAAAGGTGTCTAACTTTTTTTTAATTATACATTTTTGTTAATGTACCGGTAACTGAAGGGCAATGAGTGCTGCTGATGTACTCTTAACAAACTTCTCGTAATGTACATTTACCTACATCCCCATAAAAGAAAAAAAACAGCAGGCCAATTTGTCTGCAACTAAGTTTATACTTGTGGATCTATTACATGTGTCATCAAAATTTCTTTGTAGAGATATACTATGTTTTCAAGCAAACATATCAACAAAAAAACAAAAAAATTGTTTTGATGATTGTTTGCCTTTAAAATTGTAAACGGGTGTGTTAATGTGCACGATGACTCTAGGTACAGCCAGGTACTGGTCTATTCTGATCTCCAACACCTTCCTTTTCCTCTTTAACAGTGTGTCTTGGTTGACAGCAGCACAAGAATAAGATAATGTAATATGGTCGGTCTTATCAGTATCTTCCTCCTCTCTGCTATCCATTGTAAACTCAACATACGGACCTTCCTCTTCTCCACCTCTGTCAGTTTCTTCAGCCTTTTACCTTGCAGCCCTCTTTCAAATTTTATTACAAGATATCATACATGAAGCTGCCAAACGGCTAATGGACATTTCACATTTTTCATATCAAGAGCAAGTCATCTCCCCTCTTCTCTTCCTAACATATATTATGATCTTCTTCTTTTTTTCTTACAATCTCTTGTCTCATACTAGTGCTGTAGCCGAACCGCCGAACCGAACGAAAGTTCGCCGAACATGGCACTTCCGAACCGAACCGAACCGAACCGAACGCAAAGGCCTGGTTCGGATGTTCGGCAGAAAAATGTAAACATTTTTGCAAGCTAATAAACTAGTCATTTTGTACCTAATTTTCATGTCATGATTGCTCATTTTATATGTACTTTTTTCCATTTTCCGCCTTTGTGATTTATGCCTATCCAGTGGTGGGCGCGACTTCACTGGCGCCATTTAAATCCCAAATCCTGACCACGCTACGTCGCGATCGCAAGCCATAAACAAGAATACATGTGCGTGACCGAACCAAGTTCAGCTGAACAAAAAATTAATATTTTAATTGTAACAATATCGGACAAATTTTACAATATAAATAATGAAATAAATATATAATATAGTATGGTATTTATTTTTTCAGGAAAAATAGCGATTTTATATTTTTCCTATTGAAAATAAAAACTTTTAAAAAAAAGTTCTTGACGAGCCATTCAAGATGGCAGCTTTCATGACTCTAACAATAGACAACAACCGTCTCGGAAAATCTTTACAAAATATCATTTATTGACAAATTGAAAATATGATTCTTTTAAAATTGAAAATAAAACATGATTCAAGACGGAAATACGAATGTGAGTAGTATTTTTCTTCACAAATAATTACGTTTAGAGCAGTTTTTTAATGTGAAATTCATGCTAGTCGGAAGCAGTGTGCAGAAGTCCCCCGTGCTGGTCAGGCTCGGCCAGCCAGCCCGCCCAGTGCCGACCGCCGTGGCTATAACGCTGCTTGCTATTATAATATTACCGAACCCCAAACCGAACCAAGTTTGGGTGAAAAATTGCCGAACTCTGCCGAACCGAACCGAACACGAACATAGCGTCTGACTTACAGCACTACCTCATACTAGAGGATACAAAAACATAGGATTGTCAAAGACTCCCTTGTCCTAGCCAACCTCTTCATGCTCCTACTTCCTCCCTCAACCATTAGGTTTTCACTCTG
Organism: Strongylocentrotus droebachiensis; assembly: GCA_035222895.1. Classification (NCBI taxonomy): domain Eukaryota; kingdom Metazoa; phylum Echinodermata; class Echinoidea; order Camarodonta; family Strongylocentrotidae; genus Strongylocentrotus; species Strongylocentrotus droebachiensis. The sequence goes on along the minus strand of JAVYIG010000520.1, from coordinate 86,805 downwards.
CCTCTCTAACTCTGAGGGTGAGAAGAACCTCTCCATCAGTCTCCATTGATTCATGATTCCCAGACAAGAGTTTCCAGGAATGCCTTATCCTGGACAATCCTTTCTCCTCTCCACATCATCCCACAACTACAGGGGTCAGTTTCTTGAAACCATCATCTTGAAACCAACCAAGTATAAGTTCGTGGACATCTCATAGAAACGTATGTTAATTCTTTAGCGCATGTTTCAATGGGATGTCTAAGAATTAGGCTGATGACGATTTAGAGAAACAGCCCCCAGGGGTATAACTCTGCTTGTCAATGCCTCAGGATGTGAAGATTCTCTTACATCATTCAACGATTGCCTGGTCCAGAACAACCCTTTCTCCTCTCTACCTCATCCGTTAACCCTGGGTCTAACTCTGATCGTCTATTATTAAGGAACAGAGGTCTCTCCTACCTCACTGAAGGGTCACCTTGTCAAAGACAGTCCCTTTCTCCTTCTCATTTCTGCCCGGCCTCAGCAATAATCTGCTCAGAGATCCTGAAAGAAGATGTGAATTCTCTCCTTCAAAAAACAAGGATTGCTTTGTCCAAGACAACTAAGATAACCTGCAGCGTTGTCTAATATTCTGATTTGTGACTGCTAGGCAGAGGGGTGTTACGGACTGCCTTAACCTGGACCATCCTTTCTTCTCTTCATCTTCAGCCATTAGGTTCTCACTCCGCCTGTCTTACCCAAAACCTTTTCTACTTCATTCACGTACATTGTACTGTACAAGACTCCTTCTACCTTTTCTCTCTCTCTCTCTCTCAGTCATTGGGATCTAACTCTGCTTGAGTGGCCCTGAGGATGTCAAGTCTTTCCTTCCACAGCGTTCTCACATTTTCAATATAATCAGTGTTCTCTTCCCAAACTCCATCATCAAGCTTCTGAAAAAGAAAAAAACAGACATGTCTAATGAAGTGTTCAATATTGTTTGGTAACTTTAAAAAAAAAACATTCAAGAAGTATATTGTAAATGCATTTATATCAGTTTGTGACAGCTTCAACCACTTAAACTAGATGATGCATTGCTAGTCATTTTATGTTACGTAAAATAGTCTCTTGACGAAGATCCACCCAACAGTAACTTAATTTTCTAATCTTCAGTGGCAAACCATTTTTTCTCTGAACAAAACTTTAAAATAAATATAAGTAAATAAAACAAAGGAGGAAAAAAAACAATCATCCCTACATGTACGCAAAATGCAAACCACAGACTAAATAATTTGTTTAAATAACATTAAGAAATAAAAGATTAATAACTGAACAAAATTTACTTGACAAACAGCAGCAAGGACTATTCAACGATGCCAAAAGTTTGAGAATTTACCTGGATCATAGAGAGACACTGCTCTTCCCCATCAGTGGTTAACTTATGCAAGGCCAAGGAGATCAGTGTCTTGGTAGCTGGTGAGATGTTATTCTCAGATATCACCCTCTTCCAATTCACACTGAGGAGAAAAAAGACATCATGAATAATTCATTAACATATTGAATACTATGATTGAGATAATATGACTGAGGTCTAAAGAAAAGTTGTGTTATATCAATCTAAAATCAATTTGGATTAAAGAGGTTAAAGGCCCACTGCACTACTTGTAGCTTCTTGCGCCCTCTATATAACAAACAATGCATAAACGGTGACCATTGGTCCCCCATGATCCTCTTTTTTTTATGTTAACTGAGAGCTGAGTTGATGAGATAACCACCTGTCCAGTGACCTTGCAGGGCGCTCTAATCCCTCCTGTAAACTATGGCAGATAAGCTTTAAGACATCCGGTCACCCACGAAAATGTGATTGAAATGAAAGTTGACAAAAGAGGAGTCAACGGTAAAACAGGATACAGTAAAATGAATTAATTCAGAGCCGATCAAACCAATCAAGATGTACATCACAATACAATCCCAGAAAATGTGAAATGGTTTGAATGATCTCTGACTCATGACCTTACATGTCATATTGGTGATGGTGATGGTGGTGGTTATTTTACCTGACTGCTAAGAAAGCATATATGCTTGTAAGTAAGCAACCAGACGGCCGACGGCTTTAGGTCCTCTCTGAGGGACCTGGTAATGAGAATTAAAGCCTTACCAAAGGGCACTAGGGCATCGACTTGGTTTCAAACCCAGGTCACTGGATTACGAGACCACTGCTCCACCGACTGAGCTATCGCGCCTCCAATTATCAAGCATTTAATCTCCATGTGATTGCACATGATCATACCCTTGCTAGATTAAAGTAATGTCATTGAGTGGTTCTGTAATCATTGATAATCAGAGAGCAAGCGAAATTGGGGGAAAGAATTTGTGGTTGGATTGTTCCTATCTACCACATACTTACATCTCATTGTACTCCATACAGAGAATTCTAAGTGCTGTTTGAAGATTCCATGAGGGACCTGCCATACTGCAGGACAAGTCAAGATCTAGATTAGCAGACTTCAAAGTAAGGGCTTTGAATTCCCACGGGTCATTGACTTCTCTGGTTCTTCGGCAAGTCAAGGGTCTGTCGTGTTGAGATTTAACTGAATCTATTACAGCACCTTCACAAAGAAATGTAAAAAGGAATGAAATGCATTTGGTAAACACAGGAACAATGCTTTGGTGAAGTGAAGCAGGAGCGGACAAAATTTACTCAAAAAGACAGTAAACAGCTTGTATTTCTTGCTAAAGAAAGTGTTAACAATAAATGTTGATCCTTATTTCAACGCAACAAAGTGGTCATTTTCTTGCTTGCAATTTTCACATCATCTTCATTTGAACAGAAATATATCATTTTTATAATACTCTTACCCTCATTTAAATATCATTAAACAGACTCTCTTTTTTCTTCTCAAGTTATGTCAATCTGTTTTTCATTTCCTCCTTTCTTTATCTAATTTCTTTCTTTCTTTCTTTCTTTCTTACTTTCTTTTCTCATTACATTAAATCATTCATTTGACCCTTCATTTATTGATTTGTGTAGCAATTTCTTTATTTCCAACTAACTCATACATTATTTTGTGTAGGGCTTACATGTACAGATATTTATGTCTTCAATCATTCATTCAGAAATGCATTCTTTGTAATTAACCGGGGTGGCCTCATCAGGGGTTAAAATTTGGGTATTTTGTTTGGTTGTGCGCGCCTTGTGGCTGCCCGCCTACAGAGCTCTTGATTTTCAGTATATTTTTGCTATTTCTGATATTTCTTTTATTGTGAATTGTATTCTATCTATGAATGTCTGTCTTCAAGCACCTGTGGTAATTTTGCGTTTTGAAGACAGACATTCATTCTTTCATTTTTGCATTTTCTTTCTCATGTAAATGTACACGATTCTTTGTCATGATGTAATGTGTTCTCTAATATTTTGAAGCGCCTTGAGCATTTAATTAAAATGCATAATGGCGCTATATAAATCTCATGTATTATTATTATTATTAAAACACTGCTTTTTAAGATGGTCCAGCAAAACACCAAAACCACCTCTTTGAAAAAAATGTTTATTCTGTAAGAGGCTCACCTAGCTCAAAGCTAACAGCATCATGTGGGTTGGATGGGATGACGAAGCCGTACTCTAGGAGAAGGTTAACATTGTCATGAGGACCGTAATGAATGAAGACTTGATCATACGCATGGTAGCTGTCTAGGGTCTTGATCCGATAGCAATTAGATACAGGGTCAAATCCAGCATTTACCTTGTGGAGAGGAAAACAAAGAAACAATAACTTATTAGTGGATATAGCTCTTGCATCTTATCTTATCGCTAATGAGTCATTTTGTATTGTTTCATAATGAGTTCATGCAAAGACAATCGATCACTCACTATCAGAGTCCTGAAAGCAATGAGATAGAGAAAATTGAATTAAAGTAAAAAATTGCTTACTCATTAATAATCTACCATCAGCTAGTCTGACTTACATTATCTTATTCAAAAATGATGTTTTCTTTCTCTACATCTATTTGGTCATTAAAATTTAAACTGTTCATACATTACTTACGGAAATATCTCATTTTGAAAAGGGTTCCACAGCCAAATGTTTAAAACTGTAACTATCCTTTCCCACTACAGTGTAGGTAAAATGTATGTAATAGTTTGTACAGAATTACAATATTAGGTTTCTGCAAAATATAAACAAACCTCTGCTCCTGGAGAATGGTTGAGCAAGTCAAGGAATGGAGCTAGTGCAAAGTCATCGCTTCCTTTAGGATCAAACGCCTCACAGCCACTAGGCTCCATGTAGACAGATCTGGAGTTGATGACAAACCAGGCCCAGACGAAGGAATCAAAGCTGAAGACACCGCGATACTGAGGAAAGGCTCTCTCAATGTCTTCAAACAGACACGAAGCACTCTCGAATGCAGCCTGAATGTCCTGCAGTTGGTTGATCGCTCGGCTCTGTGCAATGGTGGGAAGCACATCGAAGTCGGCTTGTTTGGTGGAGCAAAAGACAGGTGTTGTGAAGTCCTTTGGCAGGACATTGATGTATGGATACCAGAAAGAGGATTCGCCCTTTGACCTCTCTGTAATGAGGAAAGCACAAACCACTTGGTATGGTGTTGGTTTCTGCCGCTGCCTGCAAAGTTGGAGAGATTGAATTTGCCATGAATATTTTGATAATTAAGTTTTTCAAAGTCAGTAGTAAAATTAACTGTTTTGGTACACTTTCGCTTGCCGTTCTGAAAGCCATACTACAAAAGTAACAGCGCCATCTACGATAAAGGTTAATTAAACAGGTAATTCTACAAAAGATTGTAAAGAAGGAATCGATTTTCAAGTTACAAGACCAATCAGATGAACCTCTTAAGTGAATTGCTATGAATGTTTTCTTTGTGATTTCTGGTTTGTTTTTATGGCTATATTTGTTTATCTTTAATGAGTGGTATCAAGTAACAGGATTCATTATACAGGACCTACTTTAAATTTAAGAAAGAAAGACAATTTCTACTGAAGGAACCATCAAGTTTCAATTTTATTCTTTGGGGAGAGGGGTAGTGATGAACTGCCTATAGGGGCAATGATATATTAAATTGATGGCCAATCATATAGCAATTCTCAGTATCTACTTGTAGAATCTCTGGCATACATTGAACCTATGCAGTATTAATGTAGTTGCATGTAAACAGCACTTTTTTATGCAACACCTACAGTGTAATGTCTGCTGCGACCGACAAAAATCAGTAAATATCAACCAAAAAACTCCATACCTCTTTATAATTGGTCCTAATTCAGTGTTCAAGACGTCTTTGGCTGTCACAAGCAGATGACGGGGAATCTCAACTATGGAGTCGCCAGGCTATAAGAGGAAACAAGAACAAAGAACATTTACACTTCAGCATGCGGTCTGATATGGGCCCTCATACAGGTATTGCAGCAGTCATATGAAATGAACAATCTTTCTTCAAATCTACCTCTCAAGAGCTATAGTGTATAATGAAGTCATCATTTTTTGATAGGGTAATTGGATTTCATATCAATATTGCATACCAATGTTTGCTATCTTGTGCAATCTCATGGCAATATTTTGGGAAGAGCACGAAACAAGCATTTGGAAAGGGTTGTAACTAAAGGTGGACAAATGGACATAGTCTTTTGCTTTTATATTCTTTATTCAGAGACAAAACCATGTTCAACTTCTTACCCTCAAGTTCTTTTTTGCCATCAGGCCTCGTCCGGTGTCTGTAGGGAGAAAATGTAGGGAGAAATGGTTTGTACTTTTGCATTGATTTTACAAGAAGCTTGCAAGGGGTAGCACCAGATTAATTTCCTAAAATACACTGTATCTTCATTTTTGAGTAATTTCGATGCAGGAGGAATAAGTTTTACTGACACTTTTTTCACATGTACATTTTACACAGGACTAGACACATGCACATCCCCCCCCCCCTAAACTCAACCTTCAATTTATTTTAGATAACAGAGGCCCAATTTATGCAGATCTTTAAAATTGCAATCTAAATCCTTCTGTGAAAAAATGGTAATGTGGAGCCCAGTATTTCTTTGAAGAAGAATGGACCTTATCTACATGTAGAAGTGTTAGAACGCAAGGTGATATCTAGTTGAAGACCATCTGAATAATGCATTACTACAAACTATGGATGCATGTGTTACAAACTTACAACTGTCCTTACCAGAAAAGACAGCAGGTTTCAGACAACAACCCTTGCAGTTAAATCCATGTTCTTTCATCCACTTCATCAGTGTAATGTACTGCTCTTCATGGTCGACTGGTACTAATAAAGACGATATAGAAATAAAAGAGGATGGAGAATCGAGAAAGAAGATGGAGAAAAGAGAAGATGGAGAAAGATGATGAAAAGAATGAAGATGATGAAGAAGAAAGAAGATATTGGGGAAAGAAGATGATGAAGAAAGAAGATGATGAAGAAGGAAGATGATGAAGAAAGAAGATGGGGGAAAGATGACAGAGAAAAAGATGATGGGGAAAGGAGATGATGGGGAAAGGAGATGATAGAGAAAGAAGATGATTGATAGGGAAAGGAGATGATGGAGAGAGAATATGGAGAAAAATGAAAGAGAAAGAAGATGGAGAAAGAAGATGACAGAGAAAGTAGATGACAGAGAAAGTAGATGACAGAGAAAGAAGATGATGGAGAAAGAAGATGGGGAAAGATGACAGAAAAAGATGATGGAGAAAGGAGATGATTGACAGGGAAAGAAGATGATGGAGAAAGGAGATGATGGAGAAAGGAGATGAAAGAGAAAGAAGATGATGGAGAAAGGAGATGATGGGGAAAGGAGATGATAGAGAAAGAAGATGATTGATAGGGAAAGGAGATGATGGAGAGAGAATATGGAGAAAAATGAAAGAGAAAGAAGATGGAGAAAGAAGATGACAGAGAAAGTAGATGACAGAGAAAGTAGATGACAGAGAAAGAAGATGATGGAGAAAGAAGATGGGGAAAGATGACAGAAAAAGATGATGGAGAAAGGAGATGATTGACAGGGAAAGAAGATGATGGAGAAAGGAGATGATGGAGAAAGGAGATGAAAGAGAAAGAAGATGATGGAGAAAGAAGATGGGGAAAGATGACAGAAAAAGATGATGGGGAAAGGAGATGATAGAGAAAGAATATCATTAATAGGGAAAGGAGATGAATGTGAAAGAAGATGATTGACAGGAAAAGAAGATGACAGAGAAAGAAGATGACAAAGAAGATAAAGGAGAAAGGAGATGATAGAGAAAGATTATCATTGATAGGGAAAGGAGATGATGGAGAAAGAATATCATCGATAGGGAAAGGAGATGATAGAAAAAGAATATCATCGATAGGGAAAGGAGATGAATGTGAAAGATGATTGACAGGAAAAGAAGATGACAGAGAAAGAAGATGATGGAGAAAGAAGATGGAGAAAGGAGATGATTGAAAGGAAAAGAAGATGACAGAGAAAGAAGATGAAGGAGAAAGGAGATGATTGACAGGAAAAGAAGATGACAGAGAAAGAAGATGGAGAAAGAAGATGGAGAAAGGAGATGATTGACAGGAAAAGAAGATGACAGAGGAAGAAGATGATGGAGTAGGAAGATGATTGACAGGAAAAGAAGATGACAGAGAAAGAAGATGATGGAGAAAGATGGAGAAAGGAGATGATTGACAGGAAAAGAAGATGACAGAGAAAGAAGATGAAGGAGAAAGGAGATGATAGAGAAAGAATATCGAAAGGAGATGATAGAGAAAGAATATCATTGATAGGGAAAGGAGATGATAGAGAAAGAATATCATTGATATAGGGAAAGGAGATGATAGAGAAAGAATATCATTGATAGGGAAAGAAGATGATAGAGAAAGAATATCATTGATAGGGAAAGGAGATGATAGAGAAAGAATATCATTGATAGGGAAAGGAGATGATAGAGAAAGAATATCATTGATAAAAATGATAGGGAAAGGAGATGATAGAGAAAGAATATCATTGATAGGGAAAGGAGATGATAGAGAAAGAATATCATCGATAGGGAAAGGAGATGATAGAGAAAGAATATCATTGATAGGGAAAGAAGATGACAGAGAAAGAAGATGATGGGGGAAAGGATGTGATGGAGAAAGAAGATGATTGATACAATGATAGGGAAAGGAGATGAAGGAGAAAGAAGAATGGGAGAGGAGATGATGGAGAAGAGAGAGTTATACATGTATATAATAGTTCTGCGCGACTTTCATAATTCAATACATAAACACCATATTTTTGTACAATGATCTGCCAAGCGGTATTCTATTTCTTGTCTTGTGCCATTGATTGAGCAGTTTGTTGTCTGATCTTGGTCTTCAACAATGAAGGATGCACTTTTCCCGAAGAAGTGCAGGTGCTGATGTTTAGAAAGAGTGACAAGTGCAGTGTCATGATAAATTGACATGTCAATGAAGCGCCGAAGCAGCCATGCAACTAACTTGCAACTACCGGTCCGGCCGATCCGGACCGCTAGTTGCAAATTGCAAGTTGCATGGCAGTTTCGGCCGAGCTGAGCCTATTCCAGCGGTCAGCTGGGCCAGACGGCCGGGAGGCGGTCGGCGAGCGTTGACTGTTACAAGCCCTCTGTCTGCAAACAGAGACACGTCGCACGCGCACTCAGCTCACAGCTGATAACAAGTACTTTAAAAGTGCGAAGACTAGTTTTTTCACTATCAAAAACTTCAAATATAACTATAGATTTCGAATGAATCTCAAAAAAGAGCATGCTTACTCGGTTTGTTGAATAATTTGATATTTTTCCTCCGTCGACACTGCCGTCTTGATTCAATCATCGTGCACAATGTGACGTCATATGTGCTTCATGAATATTCATTAACTGCCCGCCACGCTTCAAATTTCAAAAAAAGGGACGAAGATGAATGTCTTGAAAGATTCCGAAGATGATACCAACGTTCGCAGTGAAGAATTGCCTGTTGTATTCCAATGTCAGAGCTGTAAATCAATTTTGAGTGATTCCTTGGCTTTTCTAATCGCGAATGACGATTTGAAAACCATCACTGTGAATCGTGAGTATTATGCATTGCCCCCACGTGCAGACATCTGTGTGACTCAGCGGCTCCGCTGCGCGCTACTACAGCTGCATTGACTTCACATGCACACACCGCACCAGCGCCAGCAGAGCCAAAGGCAAAGCCTCACACTCAAAGGCTAGGCAATAAAGGCCTAGGCTAAAGTTAAGTCTAAGTCAATACGCATTAGCATTGACTCTCTATAGAGTACCGAAGCTATGACGTCATCAAAATGTTTTTTTTTTCTTCTTCCTTTTTCGAAAGAGCATCAAAATTCAAAAATAATGTCCAAATGTTGAAAACCAATTGAATACGGTAGATCTAGATCTAGCCTTAAGGGCTCTCTCGAAATGTTTTTTTAATGATAGTATTCGAGAGAGCCTTAACTTGCTCCCATAGGGCCCCACGGAGAGGTAGGTAAACAACATCAAAAATGTGTCCAAAATCACACTTTCCCGCACCCGCCCAATATTGGACAGTGGCTTTGATAAATTGTGTGGGACTTGTGATCGTAATTAATCCCAGAATATCATAATCAGAGGTAAAAATAAAAAATTAAAAGCAATTTTCTTACCAGACCGATCAGCTTAGCTTCCTTTTTACGTGTACCGTGGGAATTTACGATCTCTACACAATGGTGATGACCTCTGACTGGCACTTCCGTAATTGTGGGTAAATTGTGCTGCTTCCGTATAATGCGCTGTATGAGTGTTATTCAGCGCATTATACGGAAGCAGCACATTCTCGTAAATGTGCTGCTTCCGTGGCAAGTTTGTCATGTTTGTGGGAGGGGCCTAGCGGCTAAAATCTAGCCGTGATATCTTCAACATACGATGGTATAGGCGATCGTTCAGTCTCTATAACCGGAGGTCTAGTGGAGCCAGACGTAGTCTCAGTGGAACAACCGACGATTATAGAGACTGAAGCTTTCGGTCTACATGTATACCACATAAAGAGTTTAATATTACAATTTCAAAACATTAGACTCGTTTTCAACCGCGACAACGATCTCTTAATATTGTAGGATCGCATTCGCTTCCAATACTGTTTATTTGAACCAAATTCATGACCCCATACCAAAACTTTGTATTACCTTTAAAGGCATCGTTTAACAATGTTAAATCTGAGATGCACGGCCCTACATGTACGTGTTCTCAGTGTATGTCATTGGTGTAATATTAAAGCCCTAAAAAAATTGTGCTTCAAAATTATCAAGAAGTGCCTCAAAAAAGTAAAAAAATCTTTAAAAGTAAAAGACCTAGACTATTTATTTATTCAATTAATCATAATGATTTATTGGTATATTATATGTCATCATATGTTTTGTTTTTAATTACAGGGTAAATATTATCAATTCTCATTTATGATATTTTATTTTGCCTACTTAATCCTCGCTAAATGGAGATGATTTACTAGAGTAGAGGAGGGAGTTTTCCACCACTTCAGCACTTCTCGTTTTCTAAATTCGCTACTTCGCTCGAGCTCGAAGAGAAATTCCCAGGTACCAAAGCCGCAAAGATTTGGTGTACACACGTAAGTACATCTGCTCCTAATTTTCCCTTTAAAATTTGACATATTGGACGTTGAGTCCACTTTAGAGCTCTCTTACGTGTGCAGCTATAAAGACGATAGGCACTCAAATATCTAGACCTCGCTTATTCTTTAATTCATTGTATTTACGGTAAATCTCTCGTAAATTGGAGCTCTTGGGCTACAGTCCTCTGTCTATCGCAACCATTTTGCAACAGTTTACGTGTCGAGCTATTGAAATTCCAGCTTGCTGCAAGAGGGCAGCAGCTGGAGTTTTCGGCCACGCAACGTAAGGGGCCAAGCAACTAAGGTGCCAAATTCGCACAACTGACTCACTGCTATAAGACGCAAATGAAGATGAGGAGAGCAAAGACGAATGAGATGTTGTAAAGATTTTTTTTTTAATTTTGTTTTTATTTTTATTTTTTTTTAAATGTAAATGATATGAAATTTAAAACAATAAAAATAATCAATCATAAATAAATAGTCTAGATCTAGGGTCTAAAATGAAGATGATAATAAGAGAAGGGATGACATGAGGAAAAAGATGACAGTGGGGATGAGGAGGAAGATGATAACCAATGGTGAGTTGGTGACGATGATAATGAAAGAAGGGTTGACCAGGGTTGTTGATTTTTTTGATTTAAATCAGATTTTTATGATTTAAATCAGATTTTTTTGATTTTTTTCCAACAAAAAATAATGGTCACACTTAACAAGTTTTAGACTATATTTAAACTGTTTTACACCAATAATAGTGGTCAAGTAGTCTTTTGAACATTGTGTATTGTACTATTTGACACAATAATCCACTTATATACAGGTAATTTTTTTTTTTTTTTTTTTTTTTATTTGCATTATAGAGAGGGACATTTTATGGAAGCCCAAGTAATGTTATGTATTATGTATACATTTAAACTCTTGAAATTTTTATATCAGTCTGTACGTTAACATCTAATTTGAATGTAATATTTAACCAGATTTGCAATAGGCACTTCCTGATATGCTTGTAACAAAATACACATTTTATGTTTTCATTACAGTGTAACCTCAGTTCCAAATAAAACTTCAATAAATTCCGTTGCAAGATGCAGGATAAGCACCACTGTCCACCACATCATTGATGTGCTGTTTTTTCAAACTATTACATGAACAAGCAAGCACAGCAGTTGTATTGCTGCATACAGTAACACTTGCCCAGCAACTTTCCCATTTTTAAATTCTTACTTATTAAGTATACATGTGTACTTTGAAATTGTGTAATTGAATGTATGGGTATTGATAAGAAAATACACAAGCATGCAAATATACATGTAATTCTTATCAAATGTACACATATGCCTTCAACTTAAGTAATTGAAAGAATGGGTATTAATAGTAACAAGAAGGAGGTACATACAAGTAGTTCAGCTGTTTTGTAAAAGTATCCAAGTTGTGGACTTTGAGCACCTTTGTAGATTTTATATATTATTTTATTGAAGATTTAACAGTTTGGTGTACATACAGAGAGTTATTTATCATTACTTCGTTAGAAACTTGTTGTTTTCATCAGTTTTGCTTGTTTTACAATTTGAAAATAAAACAGTGGTGTTAAATCAGACTCCATGAGGGTGTATCATTCTTTTAAAGTATCTCTAAAGCATGTGGAACAGAAATGAAAATGATTACATTGAAAGTATCTGTTAAGAAGAAGAGAAAATAGAGAAAACTAATTTTTTTCATAAAAGTTGATTTAAATCAGTGATTTTTTTGAAAAAAATCAAGTGATTTAAATCGCGATTTAAATCATGATTTAAATCGACATGATTTAAATCAAACAACCCTGGGGTTGACATTAGGATAAAGATTGAAAAGTTAATACAGAAATTTTGCTTTGAATATTCTGATAACATACTTTTGTATGCTATTATTGGACTCTAGATAAAATCAATTTATCCTCTTCTTCTTTTTTTTTCTAGAACAAGAGAGATGGCTCCAGTGAGAGGAAGTTACAGACGTGGGTATGACCAGGAGGCTATGGAAAATGCCATACAAAGAGTCAAATTGGGGGAGGTTTCCATGAGGGAAGCTTCTCGACTCTATAAAGTTCCCAGAGCCACCCTTATGGATAAGGTACATTAAATTAAATAAAGCGATGCAGTTAATTTGATCACTCACCAAAAATATATGTTTAAATGAAGATATGCAAAAAAAAACAATTAAGGCGATTATCAAAAAAACAATTGTTCTATATATACGTTATTTGTAAGATTGACAATAGAGGTCTCATATGAATTTTAATAATACATAATTAATGCACATTATTATCATTATCTATTTTATAGCAATACTGTATATGATGTTTATCCCTAGGTTACCATTGAGTTAAAATAAGAATATCAAAATGACAGTGCTTGTTAGAAGATTGTATTAATGGTTTCACTAAAGTTCTTCTCCGTTTGAATTGATCTTCTAAAGGTAACAATATGGAGGGGGAATTTTGTTCCAGAGCTTTGTAGCTGTGTTATATTGATTATATTTAATACTACCACCACAACTAATGTCTCTTTGTTTATATTTCTTTTTAGTTGGCCAATAGGGTTCCGCTTAATTGCCGTAGTGGACCGAGCCCTAAGATCCCTATAGCTGAGGAAGTGAATTGCGCTAAACGGGTCATTAGAACAAGAGAGATGGCTCCAGTGAGAGGAAGTTACAGACGTGGGTATAACCAGGAGGTTATGGAAAATGCCGTACAAAGAGTCAAGTTGGGGGAGATATCCATGAGGGAAGCTTCTCGACTCTATAAAGTTCCCAGAGCCACCCTTATGGATAAGGTACATTAGATAAAATAAAGCCATGCAGTTGATTTTATCACTTATCAAAAATATGTTTAAATGAAGATATGCAAAAAGAAACAATTAAGGTGATTATCAAAAAAAGAAATTATTCTATATACATATACGTCTTTCGCAAGTTTGGCAAATAAGGTCTACGTATGAATTTTAATAATACATAATTAATTGTTAGACCATTTGGAAAAATAATACAACACAACAAATTGAAAAAGCCAGGTTATTCCTTATGTTATCTCTTGTTTTGATATTTTTTTATGTATTTCATTGTTTTTTTAACTCATGTATTTTATTGTTTTTGTTGTTTTATTTCATTTATAACTACAATTCAACTATTTTGTCCCCAAAACAAACACCTAAACTTTAAACAAGACTAATTAACCAATGTTTTATCTCTTTTTAGGAAAAATTATATTTCCATTTATGTTTTGTGAACAAATCACAAAAATGAGCGATTTTCGGGCTGACTTGCAAAGACAAAAGGTCATGCGACTTTGTAACTATAAGTCCGATTACGTCCGATTTGCGTAAGACTCAGGAAAAATAAGTCATGAAAGGAAAATGTTATATCTGCCGCGGTTTCGGAGAAGTCACAAAATTTCTACAGGGGCCCGGGGGTCAAATTGACCCCCCCCCCCCCCAGTTAACATAGGGTTAAACAAAATAAAGCCATGCAGTTATTTTATCACTTACCAAAAATATATGTTTAAATGAAGACAAAGCAACAACAACAAATTAAGGTGATTATCAAAAAAAGAAATTATTTTATATACATGTAAGTCTCTCGCAAGATTGGCAATAGAGGTATACGTATGAATTTTAATAATACATAATTTTTCTTCTCCGTTTGAATTGATCTTCTAATGGTGACAATATATTCATTTAATTGTATTTCGTTTTTCAATGCATTGTTTGTTTGTATAATTACTTGTTCAAATTTATTTGTGAAATATGGAAATAAATTCAAATCAAATCATATGGAGGGGGCATTTTGTTCCAGAGCTTTGTAGCTGTGTTATACTGATGATATGTATTTCCTCCACCACAACTAATGTCTTTTTGTTCATATTTTATTTTTAGTTGGCCAATAGGGTTCCGCTTAATTGCCGTAGTGGACCAAGCCCTAAGCTCCCTATAGCTGAGGAAGGGAACAGCAGTGAACAAGGGAAAAAAAGAAAAAAAACAATTAAGGTGATTGTCAAAAAAGAAATTATTCTATATACGTCTTTTGTAAGATTGGCAATAGAGGTCTACGTATGAATTTTAATAATATTAAATTAATAAACATTATTATCATTATTATCAATTTTATTGCAATATTATAAGATGATAACGTAGATCCTAATCAAATGATTGGCTGAAAGCGTACACGTGACCAGGCATTTATTTTGCCTAACGCGTAATCGCGCGTAATTTGGGTAATGACCAGTCATCATCAAAATCATGTTAGAAAACATAATTTTATAAAACAAATAAAACATACATCTTATAAAACAAATAATACACATAATTTTGTTCGGGCATTAGTAAAATTACCCACACTTGGTACCTTCTAAACAGTCCAAACGTTAGAGTGTTCCAAAGGTACCTTGTGTGGGTAATTACTAATGCCCTCACTGATGTGTATTATTTGTATACTGTATGCCTGTATGATGTTTATCCCTAGGTTACTATTGGAGTTAAAATAAGAATATCAGAGTGACAGTGCTTGATAGATGATTGTATTAATGGTTTCACTAGAGTTCTTCTCTGTTTGAATATATCTTCTAATAGTGACAAAATGGAGGGAGCCTTTTGTGCCAGAGCTTTGTAGCAGAGCTTTGTAGCTGTGTTATACTGATGATATGTATTTGTACCACCACAACTAATGTCTTTTTGTTTTTCTTTTCTTTTTAGTTGGCCAATAGGGTTCCGCGTAATTGCCGTAGTGGACCGAGCCCCAATCTCCCTATAGCTGAGGAAGTGAATTGCGCTGAACGGGTCATTAGAACAAGAGCGATGGCTCCGAGCCCCAATCTCCCTATAGCTGAGGAAGTGAATTGCGCTGAACAGGTCATTAGAACAAGAGAGATGGCTCCAGTTAGAGGAAGTTACAGACGTGGGTATGACCAGGAGGCTATGGTAAATGCCGTACAAAGAGTTTCGTTGGGGGAGATTTCCGCAAGAGAAGCTTCTCGACTCTATAAAGTTCCCAGAGCCACCCTTATGGATAAGGTACATTAAACAAAATAAAGCCATGCAGTTGATTTTATCACAAAAATATATATTTAAATGAAGATATACAAAAAGAAACAATTAAGGCGATTATCAAAAAAGAAATTGTTCTATATACGTCTTTTGTAAGATCGGCAATAGAGGTAAACGTATGAATTTTAATAATATATAATTGATTAACATTATTATCATTATTAATTTTATAGCAATACTGTATATTATGTTTATCCCTAGGTTACCTTTGGAGTTAAAATAAGAATATCAGAGTGACAGTGCTTGATAGATGATTGTATTAATGGTTTCACTAAAGTTCTTCTCTGTTTGAATTGATCTTCTAAAGGTAACAATATGGAGGGGGAATTTTGTTCCAGAGCTTTGTAGCTGTGTTATATTGATTATATGTTATTCTACCACCACAACTACCGGTAATGTCTTTTTGTTTATATTTTCTTTTTAGTTGTCCTATAGGGTTCCGCTTAATTGCCGTAGTGGACCACGCCCTTATCTCAATATGGATGAGGAAACGAACATCGCTGAATGGGTCATTAGGATGACGAAAATTGGGTACGGACAAATCCTAAGAGATCTCAAACAGGTATAACAATTTCTTTTAATTGAATAATTGTTAATTTACCCGAACAATTCACCTCAGTTATTAAACAGCTCTTCCAGCCGGCTTTTTATGAAATGTATTACCCTTCTCAATTCTCTGAGTGCCTGGCTAAAAGGCAGAAGGTCCCATTTTGTTTTTCCTTTTTTTTTCCTTTTAATGCTGGTGATTTTACTTTAGTGTTGAGGCTTGAAGCTTCAGCTTATGTGCCCCCTCTTTACTGCATTGGTTTCGTGTTGGTATGGGCAGTATTTCATATGAAAGATGTTTTTTGATTTTTTTTTTTTTTTTTTTTTTTTTTTTTTTTTTTTTTAAATACACCGGTATATACTTCTTGAATCGGATCTGTGGAGTAATTTCTAGCATTATCTTCACACAAGGCTTTTCAACATCATTATAAAATTAAATAAGTAGAAAAAATAGCTTCCTGTACCATGAATTAATGTGGCATCCAAATAGTGAATAGACTAGTCCAATCTGATTATTCCTTCTTACTCTTGAAAGAGGATTAGACTGTAATATATTACCTGAAACGTTAAGTGACTCAGCAATTCACTCAATAATACGCTGACCGAATAACAATTATGTAAGAAAGAATATTTTACCTTGTTATCCTTCATTTCCCTATTTTTCCCCTCCTTTCAGACAGTGAAAAAGATCCTAGATGATGACGGGAGACCCACGCCCTTCAAAGATAATCTTCCAGGGAAGAAATGGATGAAAGAATTCCAGCATCGCCATCCAGAGCTGGTGATGAGAATCCCCCAACTACTGGGAAAAGAGAAAGCTGTGCTGCTGTCGGTCGAGGTAATCTCAAGATGGTACAACCAACTAGAGGACTTCCTGACCAGTGAAAATGCTGCCAGCATTCTGACGGAGCCGGGAAGAATGTTTAATTGCGACGAGTCCCGTTTTGTTTTGGGTGAGGGGAGGAATCAGAACATCCTTGCGAAGAAAGGTGAGGGTGATGTCACCTCAGTTGGCAAGAGCGACAAGAGGCAAATAACGGTCCTTGCCAACATGTCATCAGATGGAACCTACCTCCCCCCCTTGATGGTATTCCCCGGTGTTAGGCTCAGCCCAGTGGTTTCTGAAGGAGCCCCTGAAGGATCATACATAGGAGGCTCCCCCACCGGCCGGATGAACAACGAGGTTTTCTTTTGCTATATCTCCAATTGTTTTATACCATTCGTCAAACAGAAGGGGGTTAATTTCCCAGTTCTACTTCTTGTCGACGGTGACAGGAGTCACCTGTCACTCGACGTGACCGAACTCTGCAAGGTAAACAAGGTAATTCTTTACTGTTTGCCAGCCCATGCTTCTCACGTGATTCAGCCTTGCAGCTTGAGTCTCTTCTCGTCACTGAAGGAGAAGTGGGCGGCCACTGAGAGCAAGTACAGGATGGAGAATGAGGGTGCTCCTGTCAGCAAAGTTATGTTTGCGCGAGAGTTTGCCAAGGCATGGACGGAGACGACCTGCGACCCCATGGTTGCACGGAATGGATTCCGTGCAGCTGGGTTATTTCCCTTCACAAAGACATACATGGCGGTCGACCTTCTACCGGCGACAGTCTTGGTCAGGACTCCAGCAACACAAGATAAGCCTGCGAGAGCTGACGAGGGGCAAGTGCCCGATGCAACACCTGCACCACCTGGTACATCAACAGATGCAGGGGAAAAGTCCTCTGTCAGCCCTTCCCTCAAACACCATCTCCGCTTCCGTCCTATCACCGTCCCTCCAAAGGAGCGGAAAAAGTTGAAAACAAAGAGGCAGAAGAAAGAAGAAGAAGAAAAGAACAAGATCAAGAGAAAAGAAGACAGAAAAAGAAAAACGACAGAGAAGGAAGAAGCGAAAAAGAAGAAGAAGAAGAAGACAGTTCGTATTGCCGACAGAGAGGAAGCAATGGACGAAGTCTACACATGTGGAGATTGTGGCGGTGAATACTTTAATGAAGATGATGATGACTGGGTCAAGTGTGACGCCTGCCATCATCGGTATCATGTCGTCTTTACTGCTCTTGCCAATCTGACAAATGCAGAAATCACTAAGATCCATTTTAGATGTTACAACTGGTGAAGATGAAGAGTTTAAATGCAAGAACAGATTAACGCAACTTTTTAACAACAAAAATAAATAAAATTCATAATAGAGTCTAGTTCTTTTCGAATGATAGGGCCTATAATGCTCATTACATATGAAGGTATATAGTAGAAGTTATGGTTAAAATTACACACAATTTCTCATTGTTGTTTTTCATTTTCTTGACCTTTAACTGCAAATATCTACATGTAAATTTGACAAAAATGGATATCTCTGTTTTGGCATTCAAACTCTCCAGATATAAATGAGTTTAACTTTTAGTCTTTTTATTTAATTGCTTTATGTTTCATGAAAATTTGTATTTGCAAGAGTAGTACAGACAACATGATACCTAGTCTGCAGGCACAGACCCTAATTTGACACTTAATCAAAAATCATTGTGCCTTGAGAGAAGTCTAGCCTAGCTACCTACTGGTTGTGTCAATCAGGAGCAGCTACAGTACATGGCCTATGGTAGTCTTATAGTGCAGACTCACTTTTACGACTGACCAGGGTTTGTGCTTGCAGACTACATGATACCATTGATCGCAATGTACAATTGTACATGTAGTACTTGTATTCATTTATTTCAAATCGCCAATATGAGCTTTCTTCACTAAAGGTACTACATGTATGTCCCATTTGCAGGCCCCAAAAAATGAAAAGGTTAATTTCCAATGGCATTTGAAAGATATTACTAATTTAGAACTTCCCTTAAAAAAAAGGGGGGCTTGAAAATGTCTTTAAGTGGAAAAAAACGACTATTAGTTGTCGAATCGACTTAAGTGATAGGTAATAGTCTGATTTTCAAACTATTGTACCAAATGGTTGTTTAATCAGATTAATTTTGGCCATTACAAAAAGTGGGTTATTGATGTAGACAAAGGCTCATGTAGTACCCTTAACAGCTCATTTTATGTATGTTAATACCAAAGAAGAATAAATTTGATTATTAGGACACTGCTAACGTTTAAATTTCACCGATGGGACATACATGTACATGACATATTTATAATTCCTGCAAAGTTCTACAGAATTTGATGTTGGGTGCTAAAGGGACATAGTATCTTTAAAGGTAAAGACCAGTATTGGAAACGCCCCAATTTCGAAAAATGAAATGGAAGCTCTTATTACCAATCATGTGAAAGAATATGTTTTGACTAATACATGATGATAACAATTTTGCTGGGAAACCGCCTACTAATTGATATATTTCGTCAATTAGTTTATCTACATGGTCTGTGAGAGATAAACGCATGTGTCGCGCACGTGTGCGTATAGTCCCATATACATCTTTCTGTGTACAGTGCTCGTAACTTTACGAAGACTGGGCCAAATTTCTTATCATTTTGATGATTCCAGAACCTTGCAGTACACATCCAATACTTACAGTATATGCTAGATGATCAACCTTTTCTGATCGATTCCACAACGTTTCTTTCACAATGCAATTGCACGACCATAACTGGTCTTTACCTTTAAGATGAAATTTATTTATTAAATAACTTGATTCCATTTGTTACTTACCTATCTTTAATGATATACTTACAGCAGGAAAAATGTCATTTTTAATTCTGTAATTGAATAAACAAAATTATGTCATGAATGAGGAAATCAAATTTCTCCAATTCATTTCAAGATTGATTTTGATTTTCATGAAATCATTTGTTTGTGTTTTTTGACAGAATTACTGTAATCCTTAAGAAATAAAGAGAATGACACTTAGTGTTCCATAACACTATGTTTTAAGTGAAATTAGTTTTCAAATTGCATGCCTTTATGATTTTATGAATATATTATAGGAGGCATTAGGACTATGTTTTATTCTCTCTCTCTCTCTCTCTCTCTCTCTTTCCTTTAGGAGTAAACTCTTCTGCTGAGATATCAGCAAAACTTATCACATCAACGCATGGTGTAGACCAAGGAAGGTGAGCAAAGTTCTACCGTATTTAATTTAACATTTTTAAAGTTTGTTATAAAATGGTTGGATTGGTGTGTATCTAGTAACACAAAAATGGGGGGGGGGGGGATTTATTAAGAAAAACAAATATATAGTTACTCATTTGTCATCTTGAAATATGTGCAATTGATCATGTAAACAGCAGGCCTGATAATTACCGTACATGATTTAAATCTGTTTCCTGATTTTATTTTTTTTCCAGATTTGTTTTTTTTATAAATTTTCCCCCAATTTTCTTACTCAAAAGTGGGGAATGTTGTAAGATGCCGTTTTCCCCCCACATTTTTTTTTTTAACTCAAGGGTGGGGGGGGGGGGGGGTGTGGATGAAGGTTGCTCACTTTCACCCCTGAAACAGGTGAAAAGAGAAAACAAGTTCAACTTTTTGAACACCGAATTCTTTAGTCCTATTGGCTAAATAAAGGAACCATCCTCCCTGACCCTGGAGGCAGTGGGTGAATTATTTTGAAGTATAAAATAGATAAGCTCAGATACCATTGTCTTTATTTCTTTCAGTACATACAGCCCAGTTGAATGCCAGGAATGCCATGCTATGGTGGGCAAGGTTTACAGAACTACACCAAGGCTTCTGGATGATCTCAGAGACAACTACACCTTAGACGCCAACAAACTTTCAATGTAAGTTCTTGATGTGTGTAAAGGTTCTGAAATATAACTTTTTTGTTGCATACTACCTCTAGTCTTAAAGGTAAAGGCCAGTTTTGGAAACGCCCCCCCCCCCCCTCAAAAAATGAAATGGAAGCTCTAATTACCTATCATGTGAAAGAACATGTTTTGACTAATACTTGATGATACAAATTTTGCCGAGAAACCATCTACTAGTTGATATATTTGGTAAATTATTATATCTATTTGGACCGGCTAGATATCGTGCAGGTGTCGCGAAATCCCATATACATCTTTCTGTGTACAGTGCTTGTAACCTTCAGGCCTTAAATTTCAACATTTTTAGGGCAAGGCCACTTTTCTGTAGGGCACATTCCTATATTACAGCACCAATGGGAAGAATTGGAAAGGGCACAAAAAATCTCCAAGGCCAATGAGAGGGGCATTGAGGCCAATCAAAGGGGCATCCAAGGCCTGGCCTTGGATGGCCTTGGATTAATTTAAGCCCTGAACCTTACCAACTAAGACTGGGCCAAATTTCTTATCATTTTGATGATTCCAGAACCTTGCAGTACGCACCAATACTTATATGCTAGATGATCAATCTTTTCTGAGCGATTCTACAACGTTTCTTTCACAATGCAATCGCATGACCAGAACTGATCTTTATCTTTAAGTCTTACAACATATTATTCATCTGAGCAAGCTCACTTACGAACAGGCTTTTAGCAAGGATTTCAATTTGGCTGTCCAAATGTAAAAGTAGGGTGTTCAAAAAATGTCTTGTTTGTCATTAAAAGTGTTGATGAAAGATAAAATGTAGAGTGTCTTCCACAAGAAATGGGTATCTTTTTTATGCGCAGCCACCATTCAGTTTGAATTAATACAATATTTATTGTTAAGTACCCTGTCTTATAAATAGTTACGATTGATCCAAGTCAATCACAAGTTTGCTGTGTCCTATCTCTTATGTACATAGTTGTGATTGATATCAACTCTTTATAAGACGGGCCCATAACAGTTTGATTCTATAGCAATTAAGATGCTGCCCTGTACTTTTAATAACCACTGTTAAGTCTTTGTTCTACAGGCTAAGTCCAGAATGCCAGCTTTCAGGCTTATGCTTAATCTTACCACTATTGACACGAAATGTTTTGGTTTTACAGTAACTCTGCAGTTGGCATGAATACATCTTCTCAGACAGTATTGCTGTGTAGCCTCAAGTAACACTTTTGCTATTTTTGCAGCTATCAGATTGGATCCGCCACTAACACCGTATCCCCAGCAGATGACACTGCAAGTTCTCTCCTAAACATGACCGATGTAAAGACTCTAAAGGAAACAATGTTGAAGGTAAGTGCATGGCGTGTAAAGACTAAAGAGATTGTGACCTTGATATTCTCAAAGATATCACTATAAACATGACGGACAAAGAAAGCAGACAAAATATACAGTTCCTCATTCCACCCTCAACAATTGCTATGGTAGACAAAGGAACATCCCTTCACTGCTATTATGTACAAATATTTACCTGTTCTACACATTTTTACCTAATAAAAGTGAAGGGATGTTCCTTTGTCTACCATAGCAATTGTTGAGGGTAGAATGAGGAACTGTATATTTTGTCCGCTTTCTTTGCCCGTCATGTTCATAGTGATATCTTTGAGAATTACAGTTTCTATTGGACAGCTTTAGTAGAAAGAAAAGAACTGGTACAGGAATGGAAAAAAAATCAGTAGTCAGTTGGTTATAAAGCTTGAAAAAGCATGTAATTTTTTTCTAAACAACAAACAAACAAAATACATATTTGCTATATGTTTTCTGACTGCAATTTTCAACACCTTAATGTACAAATGCCAATTCCCTACACCTGTATAAACTTTTTTGTGAAGCATTTTCAAAATACTGTATATACTGTCTTTGTTCATTGTATTGAATTATTTTTTTGAATCAATATGTATGATCTATAATAGCCCCAAGGAACGTATCGTTTTATTTTTGATTAGGTTAGTAAAAGTAAATCATAGCAAAATAAATACACAGAGCTACATTATAATACTTTTAAATCAAATCGCCTTTATTGACATTATTCTCACAGCTGCAGGTTTTAATGTGCACTATGCATCAGAGGATAGCAAACATCGAGCAGTCTCTCGAGATTGAGGAAATCGACCCAGTCGGACTAACCCAAGACCTCATACCGCAGGTTCTCAGTCCAATCCACAAACAGAAGCAAAGCAACAGCAACAAGGACATGGGCAGAGTTTCCCAAAATACCAGCATGCAGTTGGGATCAAACATTTCATCGTCAGCAAATAGTGATGGAAGTGGACCCGAGGAAAACGTTCCAAGCAAGAAGAGGTCGAAAAGACGAGATGTTGACAGTCGTGAAAGTATCTCTCTTGAAGAAAAAGCGAAGAAAAAGGAGAGGAGCACAAAAAGACTAAAGAAATCTGGAAATGATTGAAAGCCGACAAAGGATGTACATGTAATAATATGTCCTGGAAAATCCAGTATGGTTGTACTGTATGTGATTCAATGTCTACATGGTTGGTCATTTACATAGAAGTCTTTTTAGAAAAATTGAGACTTGTCATTACATTTCTTGTTAATGTGGGGAAGTGACGTGATAACGTAATTTTTCATGAATATAACAATGATCTATCTATCTATCTATCTATCAGGCTATAGTTCATCCAGACGTTGGACAAAGCCCTCCTCATGAAATTTTCATTCTCTTCCGTCTCTAGCTGTCCTAGTCCAAGCGGCCGTTCCCATGTATGATGTTAGGTCATCTCTCCATCTTCTCTCTGCCTTCCTCTTCTTCTCTTTCCCACCCTTGGTTGCCATTGTGTTAAACGATGATAACAATGATAGTTCCATACAAATTAAAACTTGCCCTGCCCTATTGAAGTATCCTTGTACATGCATTACTGTATATTTAGGAAATATCTATAGTTTCCCACATGCGACCATATATTAGAGTTAAAGATATACACCGGTAGTGGTAAAATTGCGGTTCAAGGGTTTTGGGTGCAAAATATCCATTCAATATTTATTTAAATATTGCCTTCAGAAAGCAAAAAGCAGAAATATATGCCCAAATGTTCAATGTTGAAATGACCGTTGCGATATCGATCCAGGCCAGATCGATATGATAATTTACCAAATATATCAATTACATGTAGTAGGCGGTTTCCCAGAAAAATTTGTATCACGTATTAGTCGAAACATATTCTTTCACATGGTTGGTAATAAGAGCTTCCGTTTTATTTTTTGAGAGGGGGGCATTTCCAAAACTGGTCTATACCTTTAAAGGGGAAGTCCACCCTGAAATTAAGTTAGTTTTAATAGGAGTAGAAAAATGAGAGAAACAAGTCAGTGAAAGTTTGAGCAAATTCCGATTAAAAATAAGGAAGTTAGGATTTTTTAAGTTGTGATCAATCAAACACAAATTGGCAACTCTATGACGTAAAATGCGAGCTCAACTTCCATTTGCTTAGTACTAAAAAAATCTAAAATTTTCATTTTCCCTCAAGAAAAATTTCAACCATACATGCACCCTAAATATAATAATTGCAAATATCGTCGCTGTTTTCACGAAGTGACGGTAGTGAAAAAAAATTGCATTCACTTTGCGTTACGATTTTCCTCACTACCGTCACTTCGTGAAAATAGGGACGATATGTTTCTATACTCCCCCTGCAAGGAACAAATATATATTCCGTCATCAATAACGAAGAAAACATGATTTTATGGAATATTATGCACAAAGCAAATGAAGGAGAGCTCGTATAATAAGTCACAGAGTTGCCAATTTGTATTTGATTGATCACAACTTCAATAATTCATAACTTTCTTATTTTCATTCAGAATTTGCTCAAACTTTCACTCACCTGATTTTCTTATTATTCTGCCTCTATCGAAACACTTATTTTGGGGGTGGACTTTCCCTTTAAAGGTACTATGTCCCTTTTGCAGCCAACCTCAAATTCTGTAGAACTTTGCAGGAATTATGAATATGTCATGTATGTCCTATCTGTGAAATTTAAACGTTAGCAGTGTCCTCATATTCAAATTATGAAAGGAAACCCATTTACTTGCTAGACTTCACTGTCAGACACTATTGAGTGACTGACTGGCTTTTTTTCTTCTTTGGTAATAACATACATGAAAAGAGTTGTAAAGGGTACATGAGCATTTGTCTACATCAATAACCCACTTCTTGTGATGGCCAAGATTAAACTGATTGAATCTTTGCGCAGCATAAAACGTATGACCATTCGGTACAATTGTCTGAAAATCAAGACTATTACTTTTGGGCTCTATAGCCCTAAAGTCGATTTGACAACTTATAGTCGTTATTTTCCCACTTTTTTTGACCTGCAAATGGGACATAGTACCTTTAAAAGAAGACTCTTGGGCTTAGTTTTCATTGATCTAACACAAATATTCAAAGAAGATTGCTATGGGTTTCCCCTTTTAATACATATTTCTCCTTTGGAAATCCCAGGTCTTCTACATTTTTAGATTTAAAGTCATTAACAATTGCGTGACATGTTTTTAGGATATTCATAATGTACAAAGTTGAGTCTTCCATAGCGTGTTTTTTTATGGGTTCTCGTTTATATTCTTTAAGCTGTATAGAAATATGAAAATTCAATGAAACTCAACTTTCCACACCTTAAGCATTGCCTTCAAAAAGGATTTCATGAAATAAAACTAGTACTGTATGAAATGCTAGTAGAACAGGGTTTTATTAAAGGCAAATATTTGTGAGCGAGTTATACATAATTTGGGGGAGGGTGGGGGATGAGTTGATAAATATAACAAAATGAAACTGCATATCTGATTATAATACTTTTTGTTAAGAACAAAATTCTTTATTTATACATGATATTCTCCTTGGGAGCAAAACAACTTTGGCATATCATGATGTATGCACATCTAAGAGACAAGCTAGATGCAAACATTACATATGTTTTTCTCATGTTTTATTGCAGCAAAATGATAACGTAAACGGTTGATTTGGCACTGCCAATATATTGTCATGTTTTTTTCAATGATGTTACATTTTTTATCTTCTAGGAACACGATTCTTCATAAAAATCTCTCTAAAAAAGGAGACAAATGATAATTGAACTGTGACAGAAAATAAATACATATATTAATCTTGCATGCATTATAATAGCATATATCTAGGCTACATAGTTTGATATATATGCAAGTATCTTGTACATATTTCACATAAACTCATTCTGTTCCTTGTACATAATATCTCAATAAGATGCTCCTCATATAATCTAGACAAATACAGTGTACATGTATTTGGATGTGAAGAAGAAGTTTGAGATAGAATCAATCCATTGGTGCTTTTTTTTTTAGGACTTAACATGTCCATTGAAAGTTGAGAATTAAACAAACAATACCCTTTACTCTTACAAGGGTGTATCAGAAACAAGCCTATGAATTGTCTTTTATTTTGTATTTTATATGATAAACTTGAATAGAATTATTCAACTTATTGTTCATTCCAGGTTATCATAAAAAAATAATGTTTTTCCCCTCTGTCTTCATGAAGCAAGGCACAGAAATATTTTCATGAGGCAAGGAGTTGTTTCAGTTAACAAGTTTATAGTTATAGCTAGTGGAGGTGACAATACAAGTAGTCCACAGACTCAAATACACCTATATCAGAGAGAAAGTAAGAGGGAGAGCAAGAGAGGAATGGAGGAAGAGGGGAGAGAAAAAGACAGAGACCTTTTGATAATGTATGATAAAATCTCTACTTTGCCATGACAGGTTATTCATGAACTCAAATACATTCCTTTCAAATGTTTATGTTCAGAGCAACGCAAGTGTTTCATACAAAAATAGAATTTCATTTACATGAATCTCATCAAGAAATTTCAATCGCTTGGGATATATTTACTCAACATGACAAATCAAACAACACATAAACATGCCATGACAGATAAATGAAAAGCTACCCTCGGAGCAGTTTATTTCATTTCAGTAATGTTACTGTTACATAATAAATTTAAAGGCATGCACAAAGCCTATGAGCTGAGAAGTTGACAAATGTAGGCTCTAAACCCAGGATGATTGCACATGTATTGGACCAACTGGACTTGATATTACACTGTCTACATGAATCAGGATGATGGATAAGCCTAATATTTGGGGTTATAGCAGTTTGATCTAGGACCGGGAACAGACACACTGGTAAATACAAATGCAGCACTCTGATCTGAACCAAGAAGCATATGAAAGGAATTCTCAGTCCACAAGACTGTGATCCCTGATTGAGGTCCAGCTCTTTGAGTTCTGTTTCCAGGTCTAAGTCCAAGTCCAATTTGTAGATCTGGGATTATTTCGGTGTGGAACAAGGTAGTTAAATAACTTTCCTGGTTCCACAGAATACGTTCTTCCCCAGCCACTACAGTACTCTGATCCGAACCAAAAGAACTATGAAAGAATGACCAAGAATGACCCGGCCCACAAGATGGGGATCACTGATCCAGGTCCAGCTCATTTAGTTCTGCTTCCAGTTCCAAGTCCGAGTCCAGCTCGTCTGTGATCTCCGTGTTGAGTTGTGTCTCGATGTTGGCTTCAATCACATCCAGGCATACGCTGTACTGCTGGTCTACACCGATGTAGCAATCACTCATGATGTATAGACTGTAGATGACACGACCTGTGAGGTGCAGGGGTAAATAGAAGATAGTTTGTACATATTTATACATTAGATATGTGGAAGGCACGACATAATAAAATAATGAATACTTTGAATACCTATTACTATTAATGAATATGTGACAGACCTAAATACAAGTATTTAAATACTCATGTACTCTGTGACATGTACTTTTGAGAGAAAAAAGACATGTTCACCAATTTCCCCAATTTGTGAAAGCAAGATTATATGGATGGTTTCAACTGCATTAAATTCCTTTTTAATTCTGCATTGCAGAATACTGCATTGCAGCCAATACTGAAGAGGAGTAAACATGTATACATGTATAAAGCATAGAAATATCAATACAAAAGTAGAACATTAGTGACAAAGCTCTGCTTATACATGTAACAGTGTGTTTGGGGGTGACCCTGGGGAGTTCATTATTAACAGTTTCTCCTTGCTGTTTTATATCATAACCATTAAATCTGACACAACAAGGAACAAAGCAAAACAAAGGTACTTTAATACTGATAGTGCCTTAATTTGCAAATGGGAAGCTACATGTACATGTATAATGCATGGAAAATGCAAAAGAGAGACATTTCCTTGAAGCCTTTCCATGCTATGAAGTGAAACCAAGACTGCGAGATTGTTTATCAGTATATGGTGCCTGCTTCAATAAGTGGGCCAAAGCCTGTAAAGGGTTAAACACTCACCTAATCTCTCAGGGGTGTAGAAGGAGAGCTGAGCCACTGATCTACCCCTGATGAATCCTAGTCTCTTCATGGCTAGTAGATCCTTGTTATCTACGTCTCCCAAGACTAGCCACCAGCCCTCGTCCTTCGGCTTGGAGAATCGAGGTGCATGGGCTTTGTTGTCCTGAAATTTGAAAATGCAATGTATCAGATGAATTGAATATATTTCTAATACCTTTACAACTTTTCCATTCTCATTAACTGACTATAATCTTTATTATCATCTATATCAACAATGAGATTATCTCCTATATCAAAATTAAAACTTTCACGATGAATGTCAATGTATTCATTATTATTTTCAATATGAATATTAGATATTTCATCAATATTACTATATAATTGCTATCACCATCTTAGCTATCATCATAGCTATCACCATCATCATCATCATAGCTATCATCATCATAATAATACTATCATCATCATCATCATCATAGCTATCATCATCATCATCATAATACAATCATCATCATCATCATCATAGCCATCATCATCATCATCATCATAGCTATTATCATTAATAACATCATAGCTATCATCATCATCATAGCTATCATCATCATCATCATAATACTATCATCATCATCATCATAATACTATCATCATCATCATAACTATCATCATCATCATCATCATCATCACCATCATTGTTCATCAGCATCACCATTGTCATCATTCACATCAAAACCATAGATTAAAGTTCTTGGAATTACTGAGAATGTAATGAATATTACATCCAAGGCTGTTAACTGTAAAGAAACACATTCAATAATTGTAAATTCTAAGAATGTTAAACTTGTTATCTTTTTATATAAACCCACGGAAGGACATCTCTTCATTTTAAAGCATATCTGCACTAGTTTGGCCAGGAGGGATTAGACCTCCCTGCTTGGTCACTGAGAAGTGGTTATCTCATCAAATCACAGATCAGCTCTCAATTAACATAAGAAAAAGGGGACCAAGGGGGACCAATGGCCACCGCTTAGCCATTATTTGCTATATAGAGGGCGCAAGTAGCTATAAGTAGTGCAGTGGGGCATTAACATGCCTTACACAAAAACAATTCCAATTCCACATATACTTATTTTTAAATAGCATAAAGGACTCATGTATTTTAAACCGCTTTTTTTGTATGATGGGTAGGAGGAAGACAAGGAGGAAGAAATGGACGATGTGGAACAAAAGAATAAGAAAACATATACCCTCCCTCTGTTGCGTCTCCTGAGTTCCACCTGTAGAACATACTGCTGATCGGCATGGACCTTAGTGACTTCACTCTCTCTTGCTCGACCATCTGCAAAAAGCAACATTTTCAACATTTCTTTTATCTAAAAGTGATCTACACATTCATTAGGAGTAATACATGTATAATAAGTGAACAATTTTTGTTTTTCTTGTTCCATCTCTACAATAACTAGGGCTACATTGATCACTGACCAAAATCTGTACTGCAATATTTTGAGAAATCCATTACAATTAATTTGAATAAAAATCATGAATGAAAACACAAGTGAGAAAACAAAATTGTTGTACGTATTACAAAATAAGTTCTGAAATGAAACCATAATAGAGAATATTCAAAATAGATGTTCACACCAATGAAGAGAAGACATACATGTTCATGGTTGTTGCGCAGTGTGGTACCAAAAATGGTTGGTTAAAGTTGCTCGGGTGATCAACTTCATCAGAATTTCTCACCAACATAATTTTTTTAAAATCCCTGCTCCTGGAAATCTGGGACTGAAGTGTTAGATACTTACGGATATAGGTCGCAGGTAGCCGTTTGCTCTCTTGCTGTCCACCTTCCACCCACCACCCATTCATAGAGAGACCAACCTCGATAACTGGCAGCTTATCCACTACATGCCATATCTGTAGATGATAAAGAGATGACAACTGATGAACTTTACCAGACCAGGGGGTAGTTTCACAAAGATCCTAAGTCAAACCTAACTCTAAGTTGGACTTAAACATTATGGAGAGCCATTTGTAGCCTTAGATATTCAAAAGCGAAAAAAATTCAAGTATTTTAGAATTTCTATACATTCCACATCAAGAACATGAAATCTCCTTGATAATAGAAAATATGAATGATTGGAATCAACATTTTATGTCCTTTAAGATAACTTTTACAAAATATTTTCATAGATGCTAACAGCTTTCCATAATTGTTAAGTCTAACATAGAGATAACTTCAACTTAGGGTCTTTGTGAAACACACCCCGGTATTTTATTCTTCCCATACATCTTCCACGACAGATTTTAATATTTGGCTATAAAGATATTGATAAGATCAATTTCATTTCATTCTTTTCCTTTCAAAATGGCATTTTTTTTATAATACAGTCACGACGGTGGCTAACAATTCCTCTTCTTCTATTACTTGCCTGACAGGATTCAATTTGTGTACTTTTGAAATCAAAGCATGTTTAATTGTTGTAATCAGAATTTGAAACTTACCACACATGACACCGAAAATTGATATGCACTTTTTATACAAACTACCCAAAATGAGTTCATACCCACAAAGGTTCTTGACAGACATAACTCCCCATTTATGATATAAATGTAAAGTCGTACTGTCCAAAACATTTTGACTGACAGTATCAAATGCTGCACTACACTGCAAAGAGTTGGAGGCACGAGGGCTCAGTGGTAGAATAGTGGTCCCGTAACCTGGAGATACCAGGTTGGAAACCAAGTTGATACGCTAGTGCCCTTTGGTCAGGCATTAATCCTCCTGACCAAGTCCCTCGGAGAGGACTTAAAGCCCTTGGTCCCTTGGTTGCTTACTGACAAGCATACACATGCTTTCTTAGCAGTCAATGAAACAAACAAACCCCATACCTCATCAATCTGGCGATCGGTCAGCTTGTTCTTGAGCATAGACCTCAAGGAGTGTTTATTGTGGCAGGCATCCATCAGCTCCGGTAGACCTTCAATTGCACCTGCTCTTGTCCTGTACGATACAGTGTACATGTATAATGGGATAAAATATTATGTTCGATATAACCACCAATGGAAGATTTGAGAATAGTTTGGTAGAATACATGTATGTAAGTTCATGGGGAGAAAGATCATGTAAAATATATCCAGCCCGAAAATATACATGTACAAGTATTTTCTGGCTTAGTTATCTCTGTGTGAAATGTGGAATAACCCACTTTGAAATTTGCAATGAGTCTACTTAAATTTGTTTAAATAAAAATTCAAAATTTGAAGAAAAAAGAATTACCTCTGCCAATTAAAATGTTGTAGCTGATATTCAGTTAATTATTCTAATTCCACTGTGTGGAAATTGTGAGTTTGGTTTGCAGCATGTATGTGTGTGTCTGCAGAGTGGTGTCACCTGAAGAGATGTGGTTGTGAAGGCCTTTACATGAGGTAGGGTAAGTAGAGGCGAGTCATTACGTGAGAGAGCAAAAGACAGATGGAGAAATTGAAAACAAATACAAAAGACAAATTAGGATACAGGATGGGGGAGAGGATAAAAGAGTTTTTGTCATTGGGGATCACATGATAGTGCCCAGACTACGCCACAAACCTAAAGGCGCAGGGGGGTGTTTCACAAATATCTTAGATTGAACTTATTTCTAAAATGGACTTAACAATTATGGAAATCCGTTAGCATCTTTGAAAATATTTTGTAAAAGTTATTTTAAAAGGCATAAAATGTTAATACAAATCATTCATATTTTCTAATATCAAGGAGATTTCATATTCTTGATGTTGAATTTATGAAAAGTCTACAATACTTGCATTTTTGCTTTTGAATATAGTTTATGTTAAGGTTACAAATAGCTCCTTATAATGTTTAAGTCCAACTTAGAATTAAGTTCAACTTGGGATCTTTGTGAAACTCCCACCTGGTCTCGTCTTCTCACCTGAAATGTTGTAGATGTGAAGGCTCTACATGAGGAAGGGTGAGAAGAGGCGAGTCATCAAACCACCTGGCCTGGATGATGGACTGTACAAGGTGCATGGTCTGCAGTGCGGGTGCCAACCAGCCGTTGAAGGATACAACATCAATCATTGCCTGGTGATCAATATATATAGAAGATACACATCCATTAGCATTTCAATTCAATCCACTTGTATCAACCTACATGTAGATAAAGAAGTTGTTTCTTCCCAAAAGACAGAAAGAGATAGGTTATTCCAATCACCATTTGAGTCTTGTCAGTATATGATTGATGAAGAATGTATAACAATGCTGTTACAAACAAACAAAGAAGGAAGAAATCACATTGTCAGTACATTAGAGAAAATT
This sequence comes from Strongylocentrotus droebachiensis, assembly GCA_035222895.1. Classification (NCBI taxonomy): domain Eukaryota; kingdom Metazoa; phylum Echinodermata; class Echinoidea; order Camarodonta; family Strongylocentrotidae; genus Strongylocentrotus; species Strongylocentrotus droebachiensis. Next base: position 54,243 of record JAVYIG010000520.1, on the reverse strand, counting down.
GTGTTTTTATTTTGAATGGCTGTTTTGTGGTACTGGTTAAAACAGCAACCAATGAATAAATGTGCTTCCAATTCAATGTTCTGATTTTACAGTGGTAGTTTTCTGGTATAAAAAAAATTAGAATTAAAAAAATGTCCCTGATCATCATCACCACAATCGTCATCGTCACTATCATTATCATCACAACCATCACCAACACTATCACTACTCATTACCATCATCATCATATCATCACCATTGTCATTAATGTTATCATCATCTACATCATCACCACCATCACTACCACCACCGCCCCCACCACCACTACCACCACCACCACCACCACCAACACCACCAGCAGCACTACCATCAGCACCACCAAGGTCATCCACCCTGATACCCACCTGAAGAACCCTTATGGCTTGGTCTAGCACTGACTTGGTATCAGTGAAGTAGTCACTGCATGGTAGCTGGGCTCTTGACATGTGAGCTTGGAGCAGCAGGTTCGCCTTGGTGTGAGGGCTGTCAAAGGAATGCTTGTTCACCTCCAGGGGAAGTCCTTCTGCTAGATTGCTGTGCACGAATGAATGGGAGGCAAGGAGGAAGACAGAGGTGTTTACATTTGGGTTTTATAGATTCAGTTTATTACATGTACAGCTAAGATCAACTTGAATACCACATCAAAGACATATTATTATTATTATCATTAAGTATTTGGCGTCACCTGTGCCTGGGAGGCGAAAAGCGAACTGAATCACTGTAACACTCTGGTCTCTCCTCCCGGTATAACAGATTGGGGGTGAGCAGGTGGACCACTACACCTGGGTTTCCCCCTACTCTTATACGAATAGTGCAGTGGGTTCTAAGGTGCAAAGGTAGTGACACTCCTCTAGAAGGGGCCTCCATTTAACGTCCTATGCTCTGGTAACAACTGTTCTACAGCCAATAACACAATGACCTATTTCTATCTTCAACCCTGGACCCTATACTAGTATCTAACTTGACTGCAAGCCTGAATATATTGCACATGTATACCTGTTTAGAGAATCCTCATTGTGTCTCACCGGTAGACCTTCATACTCATGGGCATCCTGCAAAATAAAACAAAAGAAGGCAGAAACAGAGCAAGCCATGTTTTAGATATTGAAGTGGATTCCAGAAATTTTGCATTAGAACTACATGTATAAAAGTAATATTATGACTGTACTACTAGAACTGTGCATGCATGTAGGTAATAGTTACTGCACCATTGCGCAACATGACAAAGTACAAGTACCCTTTGGTACAAGTATATAGATATTATTTAGCTACATGTACCATATTTCATAAGCAGAAGAAAATAACTACCAGATAGTTCGCTGATATTCTGAAGAACCCAATATCTTCTAACCAAATACAGCGTAAGAAGACTTAAGACAGATAATTCTTTTCATTTTTTCTGATTCAATCATTTTACTTCTACATTGTTTCAATTCCTTTGTCTTCCCCTTTCATCGCTTCCCCCCTCTCATTCCCCCCTCTCTCTCTCTGTCTGTCTCTCTCTGTCTCTCTCTCTCCCCTTCATTTTTGTCCTTTCCCTTTGATGCATCCCCTTCTTTACATTCTTCCACTCCTCCTCCCCCCCCCTCCTTTTTTTTTCCTTCTCTCTTTTATCAATGTCTCACAAAGATATATTTCTTTACGTTTTCATCACCATCGTTCCCACTATCACCTACAGAGCTAGACCGAAAGTTTCTGTCTCTTTCATTCGTTAGCCTCTTATTTGGGTAGGGTCGGCTCCTCTCTTTAGAGACAGAAGCCGACCATAGGGTCTGCTCTGCAAACTTTGGTGGCACAATTGGTTTACTACATAGCATGACTTACTGATAGTATTGTGAGGAGGTCTGCGAATGAACAATCTGGACCAAAGCTTTCTTGGAACATACGGACCGTCTTGTGATGAAGGTAGTAGTAGGATGAGATCCTCCCCAAGGTCTGGGGCTCAAGGGAACGGTCGTCCTGTAGAGAGAGAGAGAGGGGGAGAGACAGACAGACCGGGAGACAGATAGACAGACCAGCAGACAGGATGAGGGAGGGACAGAAAAGGAAAAAGAGAGACAGACAGACAGACAGATAGGCAGGCAGAAAATGTTGAGAAAATGTTAAACAAAAACATGTAAACCTTATTACAAACAAGGAATATGACTTTAAAAATTGTGTATCTGTATGACGTACTGAAATGACATATAGCCACATCTAAAATCACATTGAAACCTACAGTACATGTATGTAAAGTGCACACCAGAATACTACTACAGATAATCCATTGGTTTTATTTTTTTCTATTCAACTATCGATAGCACACACGTCTTACATATAGAATACAACCTTTGTCATAATTCCTTTTATAAAATCAAACTTCTTTTATTAAATCAATCCAAACTCACATCTCCAATCTCTATACAGTAGGAGTAAGCCAAGTCTAAGAGAGATTTCTCCACCAGCCCAGATAAGAACTTATTGATGCCTTCAGGAGAAGTGTCTTCCAGCTCATAATAGCTAAAAGAAAAAAAACAGAGAAATAATCAATCAATCATATATAATACATACATTATCCTTTATGGATTTCATCTCCGGGGTAAGAAAAAAAAAAGTCAAAACTGGTGATCCAAACTGCCGTTCTGTTCTATTTATCATGCTTGCAGATGAGATGAATATTTTTACATGCAGTTCAAAACATTAATCATTCATCAATAGCAAAAGTCATTGGATTTTTTGTCTTCATTTTCAATACAAACTGTATTCCAAGTACACCCATATACTCATATATATGTAGCTACAACTGATGCAGCATGCAGAATGGATATCAGTAAAAGATTATTGTTTAGGAATAGGTGAATGCATTTTTTTTTCAGACCAGAAGAATTCTTCAGACAAATCATCACATCACATCATAGTAATAATCTGTTATCATACGTATTTATTGGTTTTGACATAATTTTGAGGTGTCGTGGTCGAGTGGATATGTCACCGGACTGCAAATGATAAGGTCCGCAGTTCGAGTCCCGCGGCACTAACGTCCTTTGGCAAGATATTGATCTACATTTGCCACACTCGACCCAGGTGAGGTAAATGGGTACCTGGTAGGATTATTCCTTAAAATGCACTGTGCGCTGATTATGGCTGCCGGAGCTAAAGCTAGGGTAATCATTTCCAAAGCTCTTTGGAAGCGCATAGAGACGTTATATAATGTGATATGCGCTATACAAGAACCAAATATTATTAATATTATTATTATAAGTATTCTTGAGGTTCAGCAGTGAAAGGGTTAGTACCTTGGGTTCATGACAAGTCTCCTGAAGAAGTATGTCCATGTGATGTAGTCCATTGCATCTTGTTTGGACGTCACTGTACCAGCCACTATCTCTGCATTCAGATGCTCAGGTAGTACATCCAGTAGGCTATCACAAAAATCACAGATTTGAAACTGTTAGCAGTGATTCCTCCTGGAAAGGTTTGATCTGTTGTGTGTCTTGCAGAAGGATGTGAAAATAATTTTTTGACCAGTAGACGGTTAGCAAATGTCCCAAATGACCCCGAATATCCACAGATCTTCAAAACATGAAGAGGACCCACTTTGAACATTTTTAAATAATCACTCCTACTGCGATGGAGGTGCTACATAAATAGCCTTTGTTTCCCCTATTTAAAAAATACTTCCACATGTGTATCATGGAGTACACTGCTTGTCCATAAATTAATAATAATAATATAATTTTCATGAACACTTATCCAGTATTTTGTCTCTGTGTATTTCACAATTTGGTATGCAATGACCTTTATCTGCTCATGCTCAGACTGCAACCGTGAACTGGCTAATTACAAATTTGTGAGTTCTGATGTTCCAGTGAATAAGATATTGACTATTGGAGCAATGCACGGACTGAATGTGTTTTGTAGATCCAGTCAAAGAATGATGAAAACTTTGGAAAGCGGCTTTCTCCATATTTGATCCATTACAGAATAATATCGTGGCTTAACTGAATGGACTGAAACATCCGACTTCAATACTTAGACTCTACAGGGAAAGGCTCATAGAAGAACTTCTTGTAGAAGTGCGTCTTGATGTCGTGCACCAAGATAACGGCTGTTCCTTGGTCATCATACAGATACAAAGCAATCTATCATTGTTTCTGAGGGGTAGGGTGGGTGGAAGGTGGGCTAGGGGCACTCTTGTACTTACTTAGACTCTACAGGGAATGGCTCATAGAGGAACTTCTTGTAGAAGTGCTTCTTGATGTCGTGCACCAAGATGACGGCTGTTCCTTGGTCATCAAACTGTGGGCGCCCTGCTCGACCCATCATCTGAAGTACATCTGAAAAACACAGATAGATTGATTTAATACAGCATTGTCTAATGATGCTAAATAATTCCGAACTTCTCTATCTTAACCCTTACTGTACTGGGCTATTTTGAGCACCCTCTGACTGGGGGGGGGCCTGGGAGGCCCCCCCCTATGATCTCGGCCGTCGATTGTCCGATGAACACGAAAATTTGCATGTTTGTAGATATTTACGTAAGGAACAAGATGGTATAATTAGTTTTTTCCAAATATGCAAATTTGTGTCGTTAGCCTAATTAATTATGCAAAACGCGCTAATTTTATGCATTTTACAGAAAACGTGTCAAACTCCAATTTTTGAATGTTGAAACTCATTATTCATATGAAACTTCTTTTCTAACACAAAAAAGTTATTTTAATGTAATTAATAATGATAATTTATGCAAATTTTGATGCGATTTGTAATTTTTTTTTTTTTTTTTGATGACATGCGCATACTAATTGTTATGTAACGCCTTACAGGTATATCCGATTTCGACGAAAATGGTATCAAAATGTGCGTAAGACTTGAGGGAAAAAAGTCATGAAACGACAATTCAAAATTCCAAGCGGTTGCGGCGCAATCTCCGAAAATGTCGAGGGGGGGGCCTCCCAGGCCCCCCCCCCAGTACAGTAAGGGTTAAAGCCCCACTGCACTACTTATAGCTACTTGCGCCCTCTATATAGCAAACAATGCCTAATCGGTGACTATTGGTCCCCCATGATCCTCTTTTTCTTATGTTAAGTGAGAGCTGATTTGATGAAATAACCACCTGTCAGTGACCTTGCAGGGTGGTTTAATCCCTCCGGTAAACTAGTACAGATAGGCTTTAAGGATTTTTAGTGACAGATTATTAACATTATTATTTTTAACACTCAATAAGAACTTGAGACATAACATACAGACGATCAAGTATCCAATTAAATACATTAAGATTATGTGACTCTCACTTCATCTTTTCAGTAAAAAATTGCAATAGAATAAAAACATCTTGTCACAAATGAACAGTACTCAAATGAATAAGAAATACCGACTTATTTAGAAAATATTATGTTTCTACAAAAACAGTGTTTTTTTATGCCGTGTTTCCATGGTGAAATTATCCAATATAATTAATCATTATAAATTCACAGATTCACATATCCACCTACATGTATATATTTATCAATAAAATACATGAGTACAAAAAAACATGTATCCCAAGGATGTAATTGGGTTTTAATTTAACGTAACTACAAATCTACATTTCATGACAGATAAATTAATCAAAATGCTATGAACCTGTGATGGGGAAGTCAGCATATCTCTTGGTCTTGCCATCAAAGTATTCTGTGCCTTTGATTACAACCAGATGGGCAGGAAAGTTGACTCCCCAGGCCAGGGTGCTGGTTGCTATCAAGACCTGACCAAAGATAAACAATCACATATACATGTATTACACTTGCGTAATTCACCTTAAAGCCCCATTGCACTACTTATAGCTACTTGTGCCTCTACATGTATATAGCAAACAATACCTAATCGTTACCTGTTGGTCCCCCATGATCTTCTTTTTCTTATGTTAATTGAGAGCTGATTTGATGTGACCACCTGTCAGTGACCTTGCAGGGAGATCTAATCCCCCCCTGGCAAAACTAGATCACACAGGCTTTAAAAAATGACAGTACATTCTGCATTTATTTACCCCCACTAACATCATGTACCTGTAGTTTTAACTATTAGAACCATACAGGTAATCACAAGACAACAATTGCACATCTGCTTCATTTGGTTCAAACCACAAGAAATTGATAAAGAACTTGCAATTATCTCTCCCAAATACATGTATGTTTATTATTGAATATATCTTACCCTATGTACTATTCTTAAAAGAATCAATATCCAGGGACTCACTACGATATTCTACAACTAAATGTTACTGTGTTCCCCGCTTACAGCCACTTCCAAAGACGTTGTAGCATATACACACATTTTCGAACAAAGGAGTTGAAGTACAACTAAGTACTTTTTATCGAATGCAATCAACCTTCCTTGTTTCTATATCATGGCACTGTTTTTTACAAATATTGAATTTATCAATTCTGTCAATTCTAGACAACAAGTAAAAACAAACATATCGTTGATAGGATTAATATACCTCAAATCATTGTATGTTATTCTAGTTTTCAGAATAGGGAGAGGAAGGGGCGGATATGCAGAGATGCCAACCCTATAGGATGGCTGTCAGTAACATTTACCATATTTGTCCGTAACAAATGGGGGTCTTCCCGTAACGCAAGACACCGCAGCATAATTTTCACGCAAAACGTACACAAACGGCCAATCACTCTTACTGCATTTCGACCTACCATTTTTAAGTCCAAAATAAAGATGTGCATAAAAACGTTTTTTAAAATCTATTTCCAGTCAAAGGATCTCCTCCTCGGGTACTCGCTCTTTTGAGTGAATCCATGATAATATTCAGGAAGAACACATCTCGTTCAAGCGTCGAATGGCAAATTCGAATCCACAGTCAAATGGCAGAACTCGTATCCTACACACGCACACGTACACTCACCAGTACCACAGACACACCAGCCCAGGCCACTAGGCCCGGCGTTCATGAACAACAACACACCGTATACCGCACTTGCAATGCGCCCGCTGAATCACCGAAGTCTTCGCTACTATACTATGAATGGGTATTGCGGGCGCCGCGCGCACGATCATCTACCCCCATGCTCCCCCCAAAAGGCACGACCGCACGTAGCATACGTAGCGGCCGTGTTGTTTCTGAATTAAACAAGATGGCGGCGGACGGACCATGTGCGCGAAAGTGCCTATCCAGTGTAGTCAAATTGCATGCAATTGCAGTCAATTAAATGCATGCGACATGCAGCGCTGTGTACGGAGGCTATGGCTATGTGATAAGGCGGCATTCGCTATAATGTACTTTTGTTTATCGTTTCCCCGTAACCTTTTGATTGTTTACCGTAACGCCGTAACAAGAGCATTAAAACCGTAACAAATACGGCGAAACCGTAACGGTTGGCATCTCTGGATATGCTTACCTGTATCTTCTGGTTACAGAAGAGTTCCTCTACAGTCTTCCTATCTCTCTCATGTAGACCAGCATGATGCATGCCGATACCAAAGGACAAGGTCAAGCGTAGGTTACTGTCCTTCACAGACTCTATGAGATGATCCATCTGAAAATCAAATACAAAGCATGAGTATATAAAGTTATGAGTCAAGAACAGGGCATCGTTTCACAAAACTGTCATAAGAACAAGTTCACCGGCATCCCTTTGAAATGAAATACTCATGTTTCAGGTGGTTTTCGGTGAACTTGTACTTGTGATGGTTTTGTGAAAAGCTCTCCTGGTTTCGTGCAAATGGATAACAAACTTGCTACAAATCAAGGTGAATTTCAGGAAAGTTATAGGAAGGGAAATTCTCCATGACAAGGGTACTGATAGAGGTTATACAATATGTAATTTAAACGTAGCTTTGGTTCTCCATGACCCCCACCCCAATCCTGCCAGGCCACATTTCACTGCATGTGCAACAAGGCTTAAACAAATTCCCAACAAGGAATCTGGTCGACTGTGTTAATGAACACGTCACAAATGAAATTTTGCATTCCACTGGTTACTGAAGGGCAATCTCTATTTGATACATTGTATTGCAAAAGGATTCAAGTAGAAGTACATGTACCTTTCCTTCATACTGTACCATGTCGAAGGTGATCAACGAATCAAATCAAATCAAATCAATGCTTGCATATTTTCTTATCATCTTCACAATTGACTGTTAGGAACAAGTTGACTTAGAGCTACTCAAGCCTCTGACAAAGGAAGAGTGGAAGGAAGGAAGGAACAATGGAGGAGGACTGTCACAACGGCTGAAATAAGTGTCTACAACACAAAAACTGCTTCACCCCTAACAGTTCTTGCATTGGACCTGTCCTGGGGAGTGTTTCACAAAGAGAAAGATGGACTTTAAGTTGGACTTAACTAAGGCAGGCTGATCATGCCACTGGTTGCTCTCATCATTGGTCTTCAATCATGATCTTTAGATAATGTTTTTTCTTTCAATAATGAACTATCAAAAATGTAAATTCTGTAGATTTGTGACCACGATTGGTACGTCCCTTGAGAAACCAATGCCAGTAAATGAGATAAAATAGTGGCATGAACGGCTTGCCATAGTAAATCTTATTCGTTGTGAAACACTTCCCTGGTTATTAGGAAACCAGAGAAGAGGTCTTCTCCTCGTCGTCTTACCTGCTGTTCCTCCATGTGCATCCACTGTTTGGGATTGTCATCTCCCGCTAGGTAGGAGATGAGATCTAGAGCAGTCAGCCTGGTCTGTCTACGAGATGAGACAAAGACCAGAGTTGGTTTGGTCGGAGAATGCACCTTGATGGCTGTAAAAGCAAGGAAAGGGTCAGTCAAACCTACTGTAAGGGTCAACTCAACAGAATCACCTTGAAATTCTAGCAACATATAACTCATTCCTCTGTATTTTACACATTAATAAACTTGATGACTGTGGAATCAACAAGGAAACATTCTGCTGTAATGCATGCTATATAATGGTAAACTCAACAAAGTCGTCTTACAATGGTGGTACCACACTTTCTTCCTCTCTGTATTTTACACATCATTAAACATCTTTGGAAGAGCAAATGCACCTGTCCATTATAATCACTTTCCATGCATTTTATATAAAATATGAAACTAAATTCATAATAACTGTTTTTGCATTGAGGATGCATGCATTTTCTCTTTCACATTCAAAATGCATGTGCCTGTTATCAATAAGAAGTTCCAAAACAAATACATTGTATTTGTGTAATACTTCATTAATTTCATTAATTTCTCTCCATTGAACTTTATTATGCACAGTACTTGTATCAGATGTCTCTAGAATATTTTCAACACAACGAAGTAACAACAGTGGGCCATCGCCGTCAATCATGTTGGGTTTCCGGACAGCTCGGGGGTCTCTAACTCCCATTTCTTGGCTAAATTACTGCGTTTGTTTTAGTATTCAACATCAGTCCACATAACAAATCCCCTCAAAGTGCATATTCTTAATTATTTAATCATCGTTAGAGCATCAGAAGCTTATCATTCACCTTGGAATGTTGGCTTGTTCATCGTGGCCATACGAGGGCAGTAGTGTTTGCCAGGAAACCCACTGATATGTACCTCCAGAGGAACTGGTCGTACCGAGGGACGGAAGTTGAATAGACCAACCTATCATAAAAGTGTAAAACATTAACAACAAACTATTATGTTGATACTGTTCGCATGAGTATACATCATTTACATGATATTTGGAGATGGATGATTTTGTTTCATCTATGTTATCTTTTCTCAATTTCAGTAAAGAATCGGGGTGGTACTCAATATTTCAGTCACATCTCACTTAATATTGGCTTAGATAAAATAAAATACTTTGGCTTAATATTTTACCCCAAGTCTAAGATGGCTCCCGAGCTGGCTTAATTAAGCCAATTGTTTTAGAAGCCTTGATTGGCAGGCATGCAATTTTCAAACATATGCAGCTGATAATCAGTTATGTACCAACAAAATAATGTAGGTGGGCATTTCGATGTGACACGATCATTGCGCATAGATTTGGAATGGCTGTGCGATATCTAAATGTTTGAATGGCTTTTTAATTCACATTTTGCAAAAACGTTCTCAGAAGGATAGCCCACTTTTTCAGAAAGCTTTATGTACAATCTTGAAGTCCCCTCCCCCCTTAATTTGCAAGCTAGAAGCAGGATTAATGTTTTCTTACCTCTTTTATGCCAAGCCAATCGGCCAAGTCTCTGGCATTGGCGAGGGCAGTGGAGAGTCCGATCACTCGCACCTTGCGCTCGGTGTGGTGAGAGATGAAGTTAGTCCTGGATACAATCACTTCAAGGACTGGCCCTCTCTCATCACCTACAAGTGTGAGGAAAAGAGATAATAAATTCACATGGAATTAGAAGAGAGTGTCCATGGCCAAGGTACAATCAATCATAAGCTACAACCATACCTATATGTATAATGTTTGTCCCAAATCTCAACTCCCAAGCATTTCTAAATCAGGACCAAAACGTAAAATGTGGATCTTGATCAACCTTTAACAATGGGACCCTGATTATCTTTGCTCCCATGACTTTATTGTGGAAAAGGTTAGAAAAGCTTAGCAACATTCAAGTATCAAATGATTTCAACTATTCTTCTGCATGCCAGTTCATTATAGGTTCAAGACACTCAATTTCATATACATTCATATAAAAAGACAGCACATGTCACAAAACAGTCATGAAAACTGAGAATCTTTATCAAATTTTGTTGATAATGATTACATTTCACTATGCATAGATTGAAAATATCTTGTTTGTATATTATGTATAAAAGAGAATTGCAGTATTTGTGAATTAAGTCAATCAATACATACATATATCATTCATTGTACAGGAGCTACAGCTATTAATCTGTTGACTACTGTATTCTCTCATTCCCATAGGCTTAATAAAGGAGCCAACTAGGGGGGTGTTTCACAAAGATCCTAAGTTGAACTTATCTTCAAGTTGGACTGAACAATTATGGAAAGCCATTAGCAGCTTTGAAAATATTTTGTAAAAGTTGTTTTAAAAGGCATAAAATGTTGATTCAAATCATTCATATTTTCTATTATCAAGGAGATTTCATGTTCTTGATGTGGAATTTATAAAAAGTCTAATATACTTCAATTTTTGCTTTTGAATATTATTTATTTTAAGGCTACAAATGGCTACCCATACTAAAGTCCAATTTATTAAGTTCCACTTAGGTTCTTTGTGAAACACACCAAGTTCCTGTAGGCAATGGGCTATTAAACAGAATCCTCACCAAGCAGATGTATTTCATCAATGACGATCAGCGAGACAGCCTTGACGTAGTTTCTGTTCTGCCAGCTTCGACTCACTCCATCCCACTTCTCGGGTGTCGTCACAATGACGTCTGCTCTGGCTATGGCGTTTGCGTCTGGCGTCACATCGCCTGTCAGTTCTACCACTCTGAAAGTCAAGTCATGAGTACAAGCGATTTCATCTCTCAGAAAATATGCAAACGTTGGCGATTTTGTTTTTGTATTATTATTTATTATTATTATTTATTTGGCATATTAAACATACAATACAAGGTACAATAGAATGGCACATAGGATACAAAGTATGAAAGAATAAAATTGGCTTCCCCTGCTGCACCTCCCAAAGTTGCCGGGAAGAAAAAAAGGAATGTAAAATTCCTATAACCTGTAAGTCTTTTCTTCTGACTCCAGGAGATGCATCAGGGGATGCCTAAAATATTATACATAATCATAATTAAAACAAAAACAAACTAGATGGAACTTCAACTGCGCGCAGTCGAAATGATGCCTCCGTCATAGAGCAATTTTACAAACCAAAACAGAAGAAATTTTTCAAATTCAAGTTCAATTGTAATCCATTAATGGGTTCTCAGAATATCCTGATTACAAGCAATTTCTCATGTACATATATGACCCTTTGATCTTTGACCTCATGACCCTAAAATCTACTCAGTTCATTGGCTCTGCAAGATGTCCAGAGTTAAATAGTAATCAATCTGTCAGTTCTAATGAGAATGCGTTCACAAGCTATTTTTGCATACATAATGAGCCCATGACCTTTGACCTATGACCTCATGACCCAAGAATCGACTCAGTTCATTGGCTCTGCAAGATACATACATGATCTAAGTTTGGCAGGAATCCATCAATCTGTTCTAATGATAATGCGATCACAAGCTGTTTTTGCATACATAATGAGCCGCATGAACTTTGACCTTGACCTCATGACCCCAAAATCTAATCAGTTCATCGGCTCTGCAAGTAACATACATGACCTAAGTTTGGCAGGAATCCATCAATCGGTTCTTTAGATAACGCGATCACAAGCTATTTTTGCATACATAATGAGCCCTGTGACCTTTGACCTTTGACCTCGTGACCCCAAAATCTAATCAGTTCATCGGCTCTGTAAGATACATACATGACCAAAGTTTGGCAGGAATCCATCAATCGGTTCTTCAGATAACGCGATCACGAGCTGTTTTTGCATACATAATGAGCCCTGGGACCTTTGACCTTTGACCTCGTGACCCCAAAATCTAATCAGTTCACCGGCTCTGTAAGATACATACATGACCAAAGTTTGGCAGGAATCCATCAATCGGTTCTTCAGATAACGCGATCACGAGAACGGGACGTACGGACGTACGTACGTACGTACGGACGTACGTACGTACGTACGTACGTACGTACGGACGGACGGACAACCCGAAAACATAATGCCTCCGGCTACTTCGTAACGGAGGCATAAAAACAACAACTTATTGATGACAATGCATAAACTTAAACTTAAGCTCGATAAATTGCAATATGTTATCTCGGGTGTCACTGGCATGTCTGTTTAAGTGAAGCAAAAAAGAAAAGTAAATAGCAGAAATTGGAATTGAATAATAGTTATTATGTTGCACAGATTTTGGAGAATAGAACTTGCGGTCAGTTTGAGATGTGCGATAGAAACATTAAATATGTTAAATATGTTTTAAATATCTGTAGACATTAGATGTAATATGGATTTTTGTAGCAGAGATATATGAGAATGCGGGTAATTACATCCTGTTTCTTTTTCAAGGAACAGTCACAAAGATACATGTATCTGACGGGTCAAGCGCGCTATCCATAATGACCGCTATCCATAACGTGTGACTAAATGAATAGCGGTCTTTTATAAATAACGGTCCTTATGAATAGCTAGCAGACCCCTAGCTGACAAGACTATGGAATTGTTGTCTTAAATGACATCAGATCACCTGTCAGTTCTCCCACTCTAAAATTAATTCATTAAATTTATTCTAAGGACTAAGGACTAGGGTACAAGTGATTATTTGCAGAAAATATGCAAATATTGGGACTTTTTAAAGATACATTACCTAAAGATATTTGCCTAAAAAGAGAAAGCTCTGAGGAATCGTATGTATCTGTTCTAACCATTTTTAAGGACTTTTATGGTTACAAAATGCCTGTGGCTTTAAAAAACACAGATCCCTTCAAAACTAATGATACTTGTTAAACTCACCTTTTGCCCAGTTTCTCCTCCAGTCTGACTTTCCAATCTGTAATTCTCTCTCGGACCAGAGCCTTCAACGGTGCTATGTATACAACCTGTTCAAGATCAATAATTATATAAACTAGCTACTGGGTGATTGTTTGACCAATAATTAGGACAAAAGCTGTATACACCAACTGAGTATTACGCAGTAGTTTCATTTTTGTTCTTATATTTTGCTTAAGTTTATCACAGATCTTTGCAGCTTCATGGAGTTTGGCCTGCAGGCAAAGACAGTCTGTTAACAGTGTTGGCTCTTCACTGGAAACTGAACGTAGCAATAGCAGCGACAAAGTAGTGTGCCTTTATTACAAATTTAAGAGCATGAACAGTAAGATAATATGTACCTTCAAGTTGGTCTTAGGCTGCTCTTTGAACATGGTATTAAGCTCAGTGACCAAGTTCTGTTTCTCTATTAAACTTTCATATTTCAAGATGAGAGTAACTTTAGTTTGGGTCGTTCTTGAAACATTATAGAACTTATTATATCTATTCAACTAGAACAATAGATAGTAAAACATGTCTGTTGAATAAATCTAGTCATCTGATTGGTCGAAATTGGAGTCGTGATTTTAGCCATGCCGGCAAAAAGCGAACTACATGTATGCCTGTTGCCCTCAGTAGCGGGCAATAGTTAATGACAAAGATGCCTGTTGCCCCGGGACATAGTTAAATTTTGCTGAGATCCCCATTGCTTTACATGTGAAAAGGTTCTTTGAGCGAGCGCGGATACCATTAGATTAACAGACGTGCAGACAATGTCTCAGAGTATCTCTGATGTTTTAACCAATCTTTACTCAAGAAAAGGATAATAAGGCAAGAATTCTTTGTAGACTATTTTGCAGATTCGGTATGTAAAAGATATATGGACAGATTTTTGAGGCATAGCTGTTTCTATACTGGCTCTCGGGGACGTTACCGCGGCACGCTGAGGGGTCATAGCAGGATGCAACAGCCCCTTGAGCCTATAAAACAGCCAGGCCTGTCATAGCAGTCCATATATCTATACTTTTTACCTTGGTCTTTGGCTGTTCTCTGAACACTCTGAACATGGCAATCTCAGCTGCTACTGTCTTGCCTGATCCTGTAGGAGCACCAAGCAACACATTGTGGTCTGTGTGGTACAGGGTATGGAAGATCTGTGTCTGTAGACAGACAGAGAAAAGGACAAACGTGTTAATTCAATCAACAAATGAGAAGACTGTGATATACATTTGATAGTACTTTTAATATTTCACTAGGAGGCGTGATAGCTCAGTCAGTAGAGCAGTAGTCTCGTAATCCGGTGACCCGGGTTCGAAACCAAGTCGATGCGCTAGTGCCCTTTGGTAAGGCATCAATCCTCATTACCAGGTCCCTCGGAGAGGACCTAAAGCCATCGGCCATCTGGTTGCTTACTAACAAGCATTTGTGCTTTCTTAGCAGTCAGGTAAAATAACCACCACCACCATGTAAAAAAAAAAATTACATCAACAAATGTCTTACCTGGATAGGATTGAAGTAGTCAAATTTCTGCAGCATTTGATACTGTGCATTCTTGAGGGCAGTCTTAGGAAGAGGCACAAGGTCCAGCAATTCTGGAGAGAGGATTTAGAAAAGATGAAGTGAAATCAGAAATGTCATTTGTACATGTAAGGCCACACAATGTTCCAAATGATGTTGGTGGAAGGAGCAATAGTAAGACAAAGGAAAAGATGTCAAATAGACAAACAAATTTTTCACCAACTTAAGATTTTTTTTATAAAAATATTTTATTGCTATGAGGTTTGATTGTGTTTAGGAAGGTGATCACTTTGTTTTACTAAAAATGTTACTAAATGCAAACATTTGAGGAACTGTAACACTTGAATCCTGATAAATTATCTCATGTCCTTTGGCAAGACATTAATCTACATTTGCCACACTCAACCCAGGTGAGGTAAATGGGTAATTGGCAGGAAATAGTTTCTTGAAATGCTAGAGCGTCGTAATGGCAGCAATGCTAAAGCCGGAGTAATCATTTTCAAAGCTCTTTGGAAGCGCATAGAGACGTTATGATGTGATATAGAACTGAATATTATTATTTATTATTATTATTATTTAACACATATCTGTAAATCTGATCCAACAGCCGATGTGACAATTGCTTCGCAGTCAAACACTTCCTGAATTCATAACACTATATATATATACAACCCTCACCCTCCACTCTTCCCCTCATCTTACAAACATTTGCAATGCTTCTTCTGATCCCACATTTTTTAAGAAACAAAGCCAAGAACACTTCTTGGCAAATCAATTTTGGGCCGCCACAAGAGCCCCCCACTCCAGCCTTGCCCCCTTCCTAAATGTAGTCTTCATCTTCAACCCACCTGTATGTGGAGGATGTCTTTCAGGCAGGATGAGATGCTGGAACGAGATGGGACAGATAGTCTCTGATCCCAACCACCGATCTGATACAGCCTTCACATAGTACTGGGACGGTAGAGGCTCAAAGATTGGGATGGTGAACACCAGAGTTTGGTCATCTCCACTTAGAACCTAGAACGAAAGAATAACAGATTTAGAAGTTGGTGTTCAGACTTCAATATAGCCAAGGACTGTGTCACATTGCAGCACATTTGTTCTTTCTCTCAAGACTTTGTTTCTCAGACAATTCATAACAAATTTTGATTGCCTGTCCAAACCTATGATACTACTTAAAGGGATCCGGTAACTTTGTCTCAGATTCTGAAACAAATCCTGGATTTAGCTCATGCTGCAATGATAATTAAAAACCTTTAGTTCAGTCCGGAACCCCATTACTTTTACAAGCCGATCGCCTGTCTGATTATCAAGATATCTATGATTGGAATTCAAAATATCATTTTTTTTTCTTTTTTTCATAACAGATTTTATAACACTACAGTCTATTGGGGGAAAAGAGTATGGTAAAACTGGTCACTCACTCTTTTTTGAGGCACTTTGTAATCATTTTGAAGTGCTACTTTTTTAGGGCTTCAATATTACACCATATCACAGACACTGATAACACGTACATTGTAGGGCCATGCATCTCAGATTTAACATTGTTAAACGATGCCTTTAAAAAGGAGTTTTTATTTCATATACATCAAATGATGAAAATGTTACCTGTTTCTTCTGCAGAAGGAAGTACTCTGAATGGTAGATATGGTTGTTCTCAGGGTCCTCCACCCAGATCCACCACGACTCTGAGCCGGTACCATGCACCCTGTCATTCCATGTGAAGTCAGGCGTGATGGTGAGACGCACCCGTAGCACGGTGCGCGTGATAGGCTGGATGGAGGCGTCGAGTTTGATGGCCGGCAGCTGGTGCACACAGCTCTTGATCTTGGGGCCCATGCTGACATGATGGACCATCAACCCTAAGGGAGGGAGCAGAAGAGATTTGCTAATTAAAGCCGGTCTGTTTTAGTTTGGCCAGGGGGATTAGAACTCCCTGCAAGGTCACTGACAGGTGGTTATCTCATCAAATCAGCTCTCAATTAACATAACAAAAAGGGGATCATGGGGGACCAACAGTCACCAATTAGGCATTGTTTGCTATATAGGGTGCAAGTAGCTATAAGTAGTGCAGTGGGGCTTTAAAGGCTCTTTCACACATAACGTGGGAAACTGCAGCATTTTTTAAAATGTATATAAATGGCAAGGAGGGATAAAAAAAATAGCTGCGCACATCAACGGTCCTATGCATACTCACTATCTGTGTGTGATAAGTAAGATAGATGTGTGAAAAATGCATTTTACCTCATATTTAAAAGAGCTGCTATAGGCAATACACATACTTCAGAGCCTACACACAGCCTCCAGAGGGCTTAAATTTTTCATATTATACAGCTCACTATGATTCAGATTAACAACATAAAATTAAGAACATTCTACACTGTTAACTTAATCAAAACATTTGGCAAGATATCATATTTACAAGAATTTGATTCTTCCTTTTGGGATAGTATTTTCCTACCTATTTCCTTGGAGTCCATCTCTCTGAGCTTATCCACGGTAAGCTTCCTGCCTTCCAGTTTGCGTAATATCTCATGAGAGAGTGAAGAGAACTGTCTGAGAGGGTTCTCCCAGGCCCAGAGACGTCTATCGATGGACTTGGACAGCATGAGAAGGCTTGCCGCCATCAGGGGCCAGCCTGTGCGCAGGGTGATCTCAAACAGGGCTCGGATTATACGGGCTGCATTCTGGGAGAGGTATCAGAGATTTTATTGTTTGGTTACTCAACATTATTATTGTCTGTTTATCTGCTACCATTACCCTATATCAGTTTAGTAATTTGACGATCTTGACATGAAAATGTGGCATTTCAAGAGCTGCGTGTCTTTTCAAAAATCAAAGCAAAACTACGCCTTAAGGCCAAGCATTAATTCTCAAATCTTTATTAAATTAAAGCGGTTCAAGAACTTGGATGTATCAAAAAGAACTAGACAAAACAAAACCAACTGACAGTCTACATGTGAGTGCCCAAGGAAAAGGATTTGATACTTCATTACCAAGTTACATACAAAACAAGTCATCGCATAAAATTCATATACATGCTTTTTCTTCTTCAAAATATCCCACATGAACATATTGATATCGATCGTAATATATATTAGTCACACCACCAAACCAATTCAACACAGACTCCAAACCAACAGATTCCTGGCCATTTGGGGTTATGTAGTTTTTTTCATTGATTTGTCTGCCTTGCATCAGTCTTGTGGATTCGATCGAGGTATGACGTTTGCAAATGTTGCAAAGTGTAAACAGATGTTGGGATCAGTTACGATCGATATGAAGTCGAGGGGTCAGTGACACAAAGACATAACTCAATTTTGAGAAAAAGTGGTTTATGTGTCACTGAGCACTTGGGCCTTAAGGAGTTAATTATATGTTGACTTCAATGGGGTGTTAGGTGGAGTTAAGTCTTTGTGTTTCCTGGAAAGCCCACATTTTTCTGAATATTTTGATATCAAATACTCATTTTGGCAAATTATGGAGTTACGTCTTTGTGTCACTGAACCCTCAAAGAATTGTTGTCTTTGTTCTCGTTTACTCACCTGTGCAACATATGCTGAATCTGAGACGAGTGAGAAGCTATCTACGTTGCCCCTAGAGATGAAGGTCTGGAGGAGGATGTTGACCTTACCATGAGCATTCTCAACTCCACCAGCAGCTGGCATCTCACAGTCATCCTCAAGATGGTCTTGAAGCTCTCGCATCTCATCCTCTCGAACCTGTCATGAGGATTGACAAGGATGAGTCTTAAAGGCATCGTTTAACAATGTTAAATCTGAGATGCATGGCCCTATGTGTTATCAGTGTCTATGATATGGTGTAATATTGAAGCCCTACAAAAATTGTGCTTCAAAATTACCAAGAAGTGCCTCAAAAAAGTTAAAAATCTTTGAGTGACCGGTTTTACCATACTCTTTTCCCCCAATAGACTGTAGTGTTATGAAAACGCAAAATTTGATTTTTATTTTCAATCATAAATATCTTGATAATCAGATAGGCGATCGGCTTGTAAAAGTCATGGGGTTCCTGACTGACCTAAAGGTTTATAATTATCATTGCAGCATGAGCTAAATCCAGGATTTTTTTTCAGAATCTGACACATAGATACCAAATCCCTTTATTAAATGGTACTCTATAACCAACTTTTCATTTGGTATTAGTGCCAACTGCAGGCCTGTGATTGTGCCAATCAACAGTCTTCACAAATTAAATGTTAATCAGTGCATTTACATGTACAAGATATTGAAACCCATTCAGTTCTTTTTTAAATACAGTACTTAGATCTGAACAAAATCAAGTTCACAGAGAAGACCTACATTTCACTCTTAACTCATTCATTAATTCATTCATTCATTCAATTATTTTCAATTCTCATAAAAAATACATTCAACATATAAGCAAATATATAAATAAGACAAAGAATATGGAGGAGCCAGCAGAGGCCATTGGCTTTTCAGAGGGTGAGCTTTATCATCTTATTAAACTTCTCAATACCGGCACATTACTCGGTGCAAATTACAACAGTCTGACTTATTTTCATTTTTAACCAATTACCTTGATCTGTTCAAACTCCTGTGCCTGCGAGACCATAGAGAACACCTCGGCCTCACTCATGACCGACTTCATCATCTCGTTGAACTTCTCGATGGTAGCGTGCTTGATGTAGAAGTGACTCGCGACCCTCCCAAGGTCGGTGGAGTGAAGGTCGCCAGTGTGCTCCACGAAGCGAATCATCTTGGCCTTGTCCAGGCTGCGGGCCGCTGTGATGATCAGGTCGTTCCTGAACTTGGCCAGGCCTGGGTCATTCTGGGTTGTGTCAAAATCACATAATGGCATTGTAGTTGTACACGTTTATGCAATGCTCAATGTTAGTGTTTTCATTAAAGAAGGAACAGAAGCTTTGATTGATTGATTGAAAATTTTATTATAATTGCACTTCGCAGCCAGATGGCTGAATTATGAACAATTTACATTGGCTATATTTCAAGACACATAAAATATAGCTTTGCATGAATCAACAGCAGTATCATGTGATGTACTTGGAGAAGATGTGTCAAGAATTAAGTGTGAGTTGAAAAGTTACACATAGTTGCATATTTAAACATATAGTTTTGTTAACATATATTTTTATCAATACATGTAGCTCCTAACAGCAACACCACACGATAATACCAAACCATCCTTTCACTTATGTCAAGATTATGTACAATACCAATCTTTTTATTTTCTTCTTGAATGTACATGTACCTGTTTAGTATCTCTCTCTCTCTCTCTCTCTCTCTCTTTGTGCCATATCCTGAGACATTGGCAACCATGGAGTGCCACAACTCTCTGTTCCATATTCTATGAAGTAATTCATTCTCCCCAAGTATACTGTTTAGTATATCCCCTTCATATATTGCTTTTGCATAATTTAAAACAGCTTTACTGTCACATTCAACATCATTCAAGATATGCAAAAACGACTGAATTGTTGGCAATGCAAACACTCCACCTCTGGTTCTTCTTACCTGTGTGTCTTTGTACATGAGGCCATATGCCATGGGGTTTAGGTGCATTCTCACGTACAGGTAAGTGTAGCTCAGCCATCGTACAGCCTCTTCCACGTTGCTCACTGTCCCAAGTGCGATCTAGAGAGGGGGGTATTAAGAACAACCATCATATTATATTATTTATGTAAAAGTAATACAGAGTTTGGGATAAATATACAGAAATTAGGAAAAGGCATTCAAAATCAAACTCTACATCCATGTTTCATACGTTTAGAATCAATGCTACCTTATTTAACAAAACATAACGTATGGACCCACTACATAATGGTGAATTGGCACACAAGTCAACTCTCTGCCAAAAGGTGGCAAAGTCCGGACAAGAAAATATTCTTCAAGTATTAACTATCTTTACATTGGGACATCAACATCCCAAGAATGGTCTAAAACTTTCTTCACTACTGCCCATATAAACATTTACAAGGCAAAGAGGAGACCATTTGGCTGTATCAAAACTAGGGTAAAAGCTGAAGGATTAACAACTTCACCTAAAAATCTCAAAGTGTAGAGATGGATATTTAGTAAAACCATAATAATTATGTCATTTGTTAATTTTTTTCATGACAGCCATCTTATGAGTTTGAGGGTTTGGGTAATGGTAGATAACTCAGGATAATAGAGAGTTGGCAGACTGGTTTGTTATGATAGTCATGTTATTTATTCAACTACAACGGATACAGGATATTCGGATATCGCATATCGTAACACCATCCATGGGAGTTTTTATTCTTAAAAAATGTATGTTTACCTCTGCATTGAGATTATCTGCTAGACTGTTGATGAACTGACTCTCGATGGGGTTCTGCCTGGTGATGAGACTCAGGTAGTGATTGAGCTTCTCGTGGGACGTGATGATGAAACCCTCTCCATAGCTATCATACTGAGGGCGCCCTGCACGTCCAAAGATCTGAAGCACGTCCAGGATTCCCAGGTCCTTGAAGGCACCCTTGTTGGCATCGTAGAGTTGGGTGCCCTGGAGGGAAAAAAATGGTACGGTAGAAAGGAGAAAGATGTATTAGTTACTTGGTAATTATTTGGAGGAGTGTCGTGGCCGAGTGGTTTAAGGCGCTTGACTGGAGATGTGAAGGCTGAGGGTTTGAATCCCGACAGGGCACTAATATCCTTTGGCAAGATATTAACCCGCACTTGCTACTCTCCACCCAGGTGTTAAATGGGTACCCAGTAGGATGCGATTGTCATTGTTGGTCAAACAGTTTTTGAGCGTCAAGTAACGTCTGGCTGGAATGCTCCCCAGGGAGTGGAGATTGTGCACACAGTGTTGTGTGGGCAAGTATTGAATCCAATGAACTGGGTAATAGCATATCTAGAGACATTTGTATTAAGCGCTATATAAAACCGGGATATTATTGTTATTATTAAAATGACTCCATACCAATGTCAAACCAACGGATTATTTTCGTTTTTGGGATGATGTCACTTTTCATTTGGTCTAGCGTCAGTGTCTATGGTGTGACTGACATATAAATGTGCAAGCCCAAGGTATCTTATCACATACCTTACCAACAACATTACAGATTTTACATTTTGTATGCGTAATGATTGTACCAAGTTGAAAGCCTCACCGGTTGAACTATCAATATTATTTACCAAAATAGAAACTGACTGACAACGTGCAGTGATTTTTAACCCATTCTCACTTTAATAATTGGTAAATTTTGTGTAATTTCTACCTAGCTTTAAAGCCCCTCTGCACCAGTTTGACCAGAAGGCGTTGGACCTCCCTGCACGGTTACTGACAGGTGGGTTATCTCATCAAATCAGCTCTCAATCCACATAAGAAAAAGGGGACCATGTGGGACCAATGGTCACAGATAAGGCATTGTTTGCAATATAGAGGGAGCGAGTAGCTTTAAGTAGTGCAGTGGGGCTTTAAATTAAAAGTTAACAGTGGAAAAAACACAACAACGGATTCCTTTGCAAATCAATAATCTTCCTACCTTGATGATAACAGCATGAGCAGGTAGATTCACACCCCAGGCTAATGTAGCCGTACAACATAACACCTTAAGATGGCCAGCAGCAAAGAACCTCTCTACCAGGTTCCTGTCCTGCCTCAGCATCCCGGCATGGTGGATGGAGAATCCATCGGGGAAGAGCTCTCGCATCTGCTTGTTCCGAGATTTCAACGTCTAGACACAGGGTTTTCACACAAAAAATATATATTATTATTACTACTATTAAGTATTTGGCGTCATCTGTTCCTGGGAGACGAAAAGCGAACTCTCCTCCCGGTATAACTGAGTGGGGTGTGCAGGTGGACCACTGCACCGGGGTTTCCCCCTACTCTTTTATGAATAGTGCCATGGGTTCTTTACATGCAAAGGTGGTGACTCCCCTCTACACGGGGCCTACATTTAACGTCCTATCTGAGGGATGGAGTGTTTTCCACTAAATATAGCCTCATCTATGAAACAGGAAAGGGGCACATTAACACACAACACAGGCTTCAGTCATTCGCCTGGGTTGGAATCGAACCCACGATTTTGGTTCAACAGGCAGGCACTTTACCGACTGAGCCAACTCGCCTCCTCAAATATAAAATGAGAAATTTGAAGCGTGCTACACTTACATCATTATAAAACAAAACCGCTGTTGTTTATCTGAATGAAGGCTTTGTGGAGACATTTCTTTCAGCTATTAAAGTTGGTTGTTGAACAAGCTACATGTACCTACCAACTGAAAGATTGCTACTTCTTTCCAGTTCTAGTTCAGTTTGTTTTATTATCATATCCCAGTCTCAACTGCATTACCTGACAATTTACAATCAAATCAAAAATAACATCACATTTCATTTCAAAACAACATATTATATAACAAAATGCACTTTTTTATTTTTTTTAAAGGTATATACAAAATAGATACTTTACATTTAATATAATTAATATGAGTTAATCTAAGAAACATAAATAGTTTTCTTAACCTATTTCCAGAATTTATTTTGATCAGTTCCAGAAACATCTCAAGGCCCATTTCTTTTGTTAGAGAATTTAAGTCAAATCAAAGTCAAATCAAAAGTCTCTTTTAATAACTAAGCTATTGTACGTGTTCCATGATGTGAAGCCCATGATAAATTGAAGGAAAAGACCCTCTATCATATTCACACAATTTGAATATAGACATGGACATGGACGATAATAGTCAATGTTTTGGTAATCCAATTTCAAATGCTGATTGCACTTAGTTATCTATTCTATAGAGGTGTCGTGGTCGAGTGGATATGTCACCGGACTGTGGATTACGAGGTTGGTGGTTCGAGTCCCGCCACGGCACTAATGTCCTTTGGCAAGACATTAATCTACATGTGCCACACTCAACCCAGGTGAGGTAAATGGGTACCTGGTAGGATTATTCCTTGAAATGCCCTGTGCGCTGATTACAGCTGCCAAGGCTAAAGCTAGGGTAATAATTTCCAAAGCTATTTGGAAGCGCATAGAGATGTTATTTCATAACGTACATGTAATATGTGCTAAACAAGAACTGAATCTTCATAGGCTGCATTCTGTAAATATATTCTGAGGCAGCCTTTATGTTCTGTATGCAAGAGAAAATGATTCTCCATTTAATACCTGTTTGAGGGCTGACCCAAATTCTGGTGTCTGCTGAGGTTGGAACATGCCTATCTCCCCGTTACTCTTGGCCGTCTCACGTAGGTACATGGCAGTGTGAACGGTGGCATTCCTGGCGTGCACAAACACCATTACCTGTAACACAAGAAATGATACAAATGTTGCAGTATTAATCACAATTTGTATTTGTTGTTATCATGGCATTCCTGGGTTGCTCAAACGCCATCACCAATGGCACATAAAGTAACAGAAATGATGAACAGTTCCCGCCTCCTCTGATGAACAAAGGAGGCGCGATAGCTCAGTTGGTAGAGCAGTGGTCTCTTAATCCGGTGACCCGTGGTTGAAACCAAGGCGATATGCTAGTACCCATTAGTAAGGTATTAATCCTCATTACCAGGTCCCTCAGAGAGGACCTAAAGCCGTTGGCCGTCTGGTTGCTTACTTACAAGCATTTATGCTTTCTTAGCAGTCAGGTAAAATAACCACCACCATTCATTTGTTGTGAACAAATTGGTAAATAAAATTCTGTTTCTAATGTATGTACGACAGTTTCATTCCACAACCGATTTTTTTTGTTTAAGATGACGGGAATTTCCACCTTATGACTTTATCTATGAAATCAATGTGCAAACAAGAGCTAATTCTATGTGTGTGAATGAACCCATGTGGCTTTGGTGCTACTTCTTTGAAAGGGGTTGTTTCTTAATTTAAAAAAAAATTAATGCTATCTATATATAAATTTTAGATTAGCACTAATATCCTTTGGCAAGATATTGATCTACATTTGCCACTCTCAACCCAGGTGATGTAAATGGGTACCTGGCAGGAATTAATTCCTTGAAATGCTAGAGCGCTGTAATGGCAGCTGTGCTAAAGCCAGGGTAATAATCTCCCTCTGTGCCTCAGAATAGTTACTAGATCGATGGCGCATTACAAATGCTGTAGTTTCATTATATCTTCAGACACATACCTGATGGCCTCTGTCAACCAACTCTCTCACTTTCTCGTAGCACACATGGTCCATATCTCTCCTCTGTTGCATGATGCTGGGGGTCTTGATCCCGATGAAGGTCTGGCCTAGGGGCACCGGCCTGAACCTGGTGTCGAAGAAGAACAGCCCGATGTAGGGGTTGACGTTGAGGAAGCGTGCCACGTCCACGTAGTTCGGAAGGGTGGCGGAGAGACCTATGATGCGTATCATGCTCTGGGAGGACTCAACCTGTTTGGATTTTGAAAGCAGAACATCTTTATTAAAGGCATTGTTTAACAATGTTTCTAGTTTTACAAATCTGAGATGCATGGCCCTACGTGTTATCAGTGTCTGTGATATGGTGTAATATTAAAGCCCTAAAAAAATTGTGCTTCGAAATGATCATGAAGTGCTTCAAGACCGGTTTTATCATACTCATTTTCCAAATAGACTGTAATCATGTTATAAAAGCTGTTGGGAAAATGGTTTTTGACATTTCTAATTCCCATCATAAATATTTTGATAATCACACAGGCAATCGGCTTGTAAAAGTCACAGGATTCCTGACTAACCTAACGGTTTACAATTATGATTGCAGCATTAGCTTTAGAATCTGAGGCAAAGATACCCAATCCCTTTATAGGAAACAGTCAAGATTTGAAATTAGATTGAGTCTTTGTCTCATTTTTCTGGATACCTCATCATGTTGAATCAAGTGAATTATACAATATTCACACACAGCAAGTGACATTGACTATCAAAGATTCATAAATTTCTTATTATTGGTCCAATAATGCTCATATTTTTGCTTCAACATGTTTCTCTGGTTTTTCTGATAAAACTTCATCCATCTATATTTGACATATTAGATTGCCATTGAATGTCTAAATCAGGGATACCAGTTACTTTAACCCAAACAGCCAGAAGAGGTCCAAAATGTATAGGAGCCCCATACATAAACTATGTAGCCTGAAAAACCCTTAAAGAGATGGTTCATTGAAATGTGGAAAATGGGCAAATTACACCTCTACAGATTGCTGAGAACATTAACAAAATGAGCAAAGTACTTTTGAAGCCCTCACTGTTGTGAGGAATAAATTAAATGCAATTTTGTTACCCTTTCCTGAACCCACTCACTAAGTGAATTGACGGCGTTATTTTACATGCGAAACGATGACGTCACAATATGAACAACCTACATCACACATTCGGGACAATGTTGGATACCCATTGCAATTTTCAGATATGGGTTAACGTTGTTTGTATATTTACCGCCAGTGGTGATATTTCCTCTTTTTGGGCATTTTGAATGAGATACACTGAATAAATGATACTTTCTACAAATGTTTGTTTGATTTTTATTATTTTTTCCGTCACATTTGAGCATAAAAATCGGAAAAATAATCACATATTCTGAGGGCACTTCAGCGTGTATGTGTCTGATCTGGGAAGGCAAAGGACATTTTGCATGCTGACCTAATGACTCTTTTGGAGTAAAATAGGCGACCAATTTACATAGAATTGTCCAGATATTCATTACAAAAATGTGTGATTAGGCTGATTAATCATTTTTGATAAATCAAGTCGTATAGGACCTGATAAACCGAGAGAAACAGATCAGTCCGGTTCACGATTCACGGCTAGCTCGAGCGCCGGGCTACGGGCTAGGCTGGCTAGCAAGCTGCGCTAGATGTGATGCACGCATATAGAGGTCAGTGTATTGCACACATAGTACATGCACAGAGTACGCACGCACAGCTACCAGTTACGGGAAACTTGAACGCTACATCGACGATATATTCACTCGCTTTTTGGAAGTTATATATCATTTATCTAGACTAACGTCAGATTAAGAACCAAAACCATGCCATGGAGGAGCCTTCTGGAGTATACTCAAGTATTTTTTTGTCCATATCTATATTTCCAGGGGATTTTGATGAAGGTAAACGGCGTTAGGTATAAATGGGTACGGTACTCGAGAGTCAATGCAATACATGTGAAAAGCACGCAAACTGAATCTCGCACCGTCGTCAATCATTTCAGCTGAGCGGCCCGCTGTTCATATTGTGATGTCACTTCAAAAATCAGCTGACTTACGATGTTTTGGGGGCGTTGAGTGGGTTGATTTTTCGTCAAGTTCAATCAACTTTTAAAAATTTCGCTCGAATGTACAAGTTATACAAATGTAATGATTTTACTCAGTGTAATTTTTCGATTGCAATGATACCAAATTCAGTCAAGTTTGAAATCAATAAACCATCTCTTTAAACAGAGATGTAACAGGTCCTGAAGTCCTGTAAAAGCATGATAACAGGCATCACTGCTTATATATTTCTGAAAAAAAAGACAAAAGGGACCGGTTTCTTGGGGGCACTTTACCTGTCTCAAGGTGCGAGCAACCAGGCTTTCGATCACAGCTCCACGGTCATCATGCAGGAGATGGACCTCATCGATGATGAGGAGTTTGACCAGCTGTGTGAGGGCGACGTCACCAGTGCTCTTACGTGTGACGACATCCCATTTCTCTGGAGTGGTCACCAACATCTAGAGAAAACAGAAACTTTCAAATTATTGTCATTCTTTCTGCTCTGTGGTTTATTAATTCGGTCTAAGAATAATAATTATGTATGGATGAAAATTGGCAATTTGATTTGTCCTGAAGAGGAAACCAATAAAGATATCAGATATATATAAAACAAATCTTAACATTGAAACAAAGATTTAAGATCCTAAATTTGACTCATGAAAGTCCATTTAGTACAAATGATCACCCTCTATAAAGTGCTACAGAAGGGGTAACACATTTATGAACCATTGCACTACACACATGTACATCACTAATCAAGATGAGAATCAAAATTGTTGATGTAAATATGTGAAATGCATCAGTTCAAACATGTTAAATATCATGTTTTGATATGAATTCACAAAACTTTGGATAGCTTCATATTAACATTTCAGGAATACTGTACAATTCATGTAGGTGATTAGGGTTGTGACAAAATGCATACATGCAGGTACATGTATGTTTTAACTAAGTTGAAAGCTAACAATGAACACACTCTCTCTTAATTTGGGCTCATATGTTCCATTCTCCAAGGAGCATGTGAACCCAAGTATCAGCTTGGCGTGGTTTTCATTCCTTTCTTCCTTCACACTGATGTTCAATCCTTTTCATCATTTTCAATGTGTAATACGAGAATATAAGATATTTCTTTTTTGTCTACCTTTTATTTTGATGGTTCTTCTATGATTATAAACACAACCATATAGTTTCTCATCTATATATTAAGTATTTTTACAATGTGTGACCAATAAAAACTTCCATGTATGCTTGTGAATTTGGATGAATAAAAAGAATTGAATTGAATTGAATTGCTACTTATAATGTTACCTGTGTTTTCATGATTTCATTTTTGGTGAGTTGCATGTCTCCAGTGAGCTCCTTCACAGACAGACCAAGGGGCGCAAGACGACCGCCAAAGTTCCTCACCATCTCAGCTGCCAGAGCCTTCATAGGAGCCACGTATACAACCTTAAAAAGTATAGAAACAAAAATTGAACATGAATTATTCAGATACTGGTAGATAACCACAAAATACAGAGTAAAAGATTCAAGACTAAGTACAATATAAAGGTCATGTATTATTTTATGAATTATAGGTTGAATTTTTACTGTATCAAGACACAGATACAGATTCGAACATACACTGCATGCCCTTTCAAAAATATCAAAATTATACACTTTTAACAATTAGCAAAGGACAGGAAATAACAGGTTATGCTACTCAAAATATATGTGCAAGAAGTTTGTAGGAATAATTGGATGAAAATGGAAAACAAACAGAGAAACTATGCGAAAGGAAAGAGAGAGGGGGAGGGAGGGAGGGGAGAAAAAAGTGAAGAGAGAGTACAAGAAAGAAATATGAAAATAATAATGTTTACTAAAAGAAACTTTGAATATAAACAAAACATTCACTTTTCATTGTATTATATGTCAGACATCATCCAAGTACATGTATGAGTGTCAAAACTGTCAATGCAGGTTCATTACAAATGTCATGCTTTTGAGTATGGTAATAGCAATTTCAATTGCTTTTGTCACCCCTGACCAGCAGGTTGTATCCTTCTCTCTCTCTCTCCTCTCCACTTTCCTTACACTGTTTTCATGTATTATGAAATTTCTAAAGCTTATCTGATTGTTATACTCATTGTATGTTTTCCGATTGGTCAAATAAATAAAAATAATAATAATAATAATACCTTGAATTCATCCTTTTTGATGACCCCTTGTTGAATATGTTTCTTGACCTCCTGCAGGATGGTCAGCATGGCGATGTTGGTCTTTCCTGCACCGGTGGGGGCGCAGATCAGAAGGTTCTCATTGGTGTTGTACGCTGTCTCAAAGACCACTGACTGGATACGGTTTAGGCTCTTCATTCCCTTGAATGCGATGCGCCCAATCTATGATGAATCAAACAAAGTAAAAAAGAAAAATCAAATGAAGAAAGAAAAATCAAAGTAAGTGAGGGAAGCCTTCCATTAGGAATGTTAACACTGGCGTTCTAGGTCACCTACAAGATAATCTATTGTGCTAATGATTACTAAACTTACTAATTTTCTTCTTTTATTAAAACTTTGTTTTCACTACAAACTGGAGTTTTCAAGTGATCATTGGTGTACCTCAAACTTCTCAAGAGAGCCACGACCACATGTTACAGGCAAAATGGAAACCATTAAATGAAATAAAAGATAATTTTCACATCTCTTGTATTTATGGTTTGCTGAGTATGTTTAAAAAATGCAGATGGGGGATGCCATATACACAAGCAAGTGATTTTTTGTAATGTATCTGTTTGAAGATTTGTTCCAAGATTTTGTTAAATATTTGTTTTAAGATATGTTCTAGGATCTGGTCGCAAATGTGGTCTAAGTTCTGATCCAAGATATGGTCCAAGACGCACTATGGTAATTATACAGACAAAGTGATACTAATAATAACAAATTATAGGCATTTCTATAGTGCTGTCTATCTAGAAATTCTACTCCGAGGCTACCCTGGCTTTAGCCTAGCTGCCATTACAGCGCTCTAGCATTTCAAGGAATTAAATCCTGCCAGGTACCCATTTACCTCACCTGGGTAGAGTGTGGCATATGAAGATTAATGCCTTGCAAATGGATTTTAGTGCTGTATTGGGGATCGAACCACGACCTTTGAATTTCAAGTCAAGTGCTTAAACCACTCGACTACAACACTTTATTAAACGCACCTCATCAAGCTGAGATATAGGGATCAGATTCTTGCCCACACCGACAGGGGCTTGGTCTGCTGGGGGTATGATAACCTCTTCATAGAGCTTGGTCGCTGACTTCTGAGCACCAATCGGTAACATCATCTGTCAAGAAAATAAAAGATTGTTAATTATTAAATGTTCTCCAATCAATCCAAGCATAAGTTTAACAGTAAATGCATCAGAACTGATAGTAATTGTGAATTTGTAATATAGTGAAACCTGTCTATAAAGACCACCCAAGGGAGACAAGAAAAGTGGTCTTTATAGACAGGTGGTCTTTATGTACAGGTTCCTTTAGTACATTTAACAAGAAACCATTTTCAAGGGAAACAAAAAATGTGGTATTTGTAGACCAATAAAAGTAAATTAATGTATGATGTTATGAATAATAGTGCCCCATCATATATTCATATGATATGTTCACCCTGTCCGCCCATACTCATCATTACTCGTCATTATTCCAAGAATTAAAACAGAATGTGGAAAACGTGCCTTCTCAGTTGATGGTGCTCTTCAGTGGAATAGCCTACCCCACTCAGTTCGAAATGCCCCGACCAAGAATAATTTTTGTTCTCTCTATTTTAAGCAGCGATCTTAAAGATAAATTTGCCTTTCTTTTTTTATTTATTTCTTTCATGAATATTTACATAAATTTCTCAATATAATAATTTGTTAAAATCTAAATAGATCATTGATAATAATCAGAGTATATTGTTATCGATTTGAAATTGCTCATTGAAATTTATCATTCTTACTACGGCTTTGTTTCATTATTCACTCTTACTCTTTTTACTCACTTTCTGTTATATGTTGCTATGTATTGATGTTTTCCATGATGTTTATATTGTTCAAGTAGTTTGTTTCTTCATATATGTTCATTTATGTACAGGGCCCCCTGGAAAACAGTACTTTGATTACTGACGGGGCCACCCTGTTAAAATAAAACGGAATAAATAAATAAATAAATAAATAAATAAACAGGTGGTCTTTCTATACAGGTAGTCACTATTGGCTATGGACGATGCAGAGTCCTAATGCAGAGGTGGGGTCTAGGAGACGAACAAATGTGAATGCAGCCAGGAACAGACAATGGAACACCTGCTAGTCTGCCCACTCCTGCCAGAGCCATGCACCCAAGATGACCTGGAAGCCGTGAATTGCTGTGCCAAAGCCTGTGTGGACCACTGGACGGGACTTGTGTAGTGACTCGATAAGAAGAAGACTATTGAGCAGGTTTGACTGTACCTCGCTCACTGTATACATTTTGACTCGTTCCACGGCAAGAGACTTGTTTGATATGAGCTAAAGACATTGCTTTACTTTTCAAGATTCTGAAACCATCTACCCTGAATGTACACACCATAATAAGTTGTGTTTTTGGTGGTGACCACAAAGCAGTATAGCTTCATGAGGTCTACAGCGGTATAAGTCTTGTCTAGAGGACTAGATCATTTTGGGAGATAACACCTATAGGTGCATGAGTGACTCCTTAACTCTAGATCACCCCGTTTCCACAAGACCATCGCTTTATCCGATGAGCATAACAGTCTTCTCAATACAAAATACATTGCATTTTAATTACTTCAACAACTTGTAATGCAAAGTTATGGACGAGACTGTATGAAGTTACATGAACTAATGTGATGCTTAGGTCATCTGATACTAACTCCGGTAACAATATCTCATCAAAGATATACACTTCAGGGTTAAAATACATGATTGGGAAAAGGTTTTAAGTTAGATTAATGGTTAGGATTAGGGTTAGGGTGGGGATTAGGGTTAAGGTGGAGGTTACGTGCAGTGCTGGGTTTGGGGTTGAGGTTACGGATTTAGTGAACATTAAAGGGATCCAGTAACTTTGTCTCAGACAGTTTTCATAACACTACAGTCTATTGGGGAAAATGAGTATGGTAAAACCGGTCACTCAAAGATTTTTACTTTTTTGAGGCACTTCATGATCATTTTAAAGCGCAATTTTGTTAGGGCTTCAATATTACATTATATCATAAACACTGAAAACACGTAGGGCCATGCATCTCAGATTTAACATTGCTCAACGATGCCTTTAAACGAATTGACCCATGGAGTGACGGGCGCCACAGCCATGTGTCGTAAAACTGATTTTTACCTTGGCACCTGCTATGAATGATGAGGACAACTGTGCTGTAGCAAGAGAGTCATAGACGTTAGGATAGAACTCCTTGGGTGCCCCGCTGGATCGTTCTAGGCCTAGCGTAGAGGTGAAGAGAGGGGTGCGTTTGGCATTCTTCAACGCCTTCTCTCTGGTAGTTGGAGAAAAAAAAGATAGATAGATTTATCAAATTCATTTCATTCATCATAAAAAAACATTTAAATACAATAACATACAATATCACAGAGATATAAAGTCAAAATAACATACATTAACAAGATAATCATACAATATAATATACATCATAAAGGTAATCTGGACAAAATATAGGGAAAAGTGAGTATTTATGAGAATGAGGAGACAGCTGGAAAGGAAATGCCTTATTATTGCTGCCACCTACACAAAACTCAAAAATTGAAATTAGGATAAGATATTAACATTATAGTGCCACATACAAGCTTTGAACACTTCAAAAAATTATCTTCAAACTAATCATGAGGATTTTCATAATACATTTTGACGCTATGGCTACAAATATCCTCATAACTGAAAATGTGAAATATGAATAATGGTGTGTAGGATGTGTTTTTGTAAAATAATTGTTATATAATTTTCATTAATTCTTTAATAAACTGTCATTAACCATTGTATGACTTTCTTCTCAACAAAAGTAGCAATTCATAAACATTGTAATTCCTTCTTTATGTCAACTATGCTCCAGCCTTCAGAGGTATTATAGGACATCCCCTTTTCATAACAACACCTTTCAATAAACGCCCTCTTTGCACTAGAGTTCGAGTGGATTGTAGAGCATGGTACATAAAACAACTCTGTTGTCAAATCAGTCATACCTCTGTGCCTTGAGGTATTGAGGATCAAACATTTCTTCGCTTCCCCCTCCTTCTTCTCCTCCTCCTCCTGAAGATTTGGCTTCTTTCTTGAGTATTTTCTTCTCTTCTTTTCTCAGGGCTTTCTCCAGCTCTTTCTCCCTCTCTGACAGGATTGTGACTTGGGTGGCATAGGAAGGCTTCTGATTGCCCAGCCTCTCTCTACGACTATCTGTTCAAACACAACAAAATGAAAAACATAAGCCCACAGTGTATTAAATATAGCTAGAGACTTTTTTGTGGTGGGCGGGACTTCACTGACGCCATTTAAATCCCAAATCCTGACCTCTGCAACATTGCGAACGCGAGCTATAAACACGAAATACTTGCGTACTAGGTGCTGATAAAAACAAGTTCGGCTCAAACCCAATCAATAAAAAAATCAATATTTATTGTAACAATATCGGACGAATTTTACAATATCAATGATGAAATAAATATACATTATAGTACTTTGATTCATTTATTTACCTTAGCTATAACGCTGTAAGCCCATATTCCTTACAGCTGTCTTAGATAAATCCAACAGACTTGATCCTAAAACTTTTCTTTCGTTTTTAATCTTTGGTCAAATTGTGTTTGATTTCTGGAAGTGCCAAATAATTAATAAATAATAACAATATCTGGTCAATATTTGCTGTTTCTGAGTTACAGTAAATGACAGCAAGTATCAATCTTTTTTTCAGCCTTACTATCTATTTCAATGGAAAGGCATCTTTCACCTGTAAACGACAAGGTACAGGGTTTGGATCCCTGTTACAGCACTAACGCCCTTTGGTCAGACATTACTCTACCTTTTCCCACACTACACCCAGGTGAGGTAAGTGGCTATTATTCCTTGACATGGACCGAGCACTCGTAAGGGTTCCTGGAGCTACAGCTAGAGTAACAATATCCATGAGCTCTTTAGGAGCACATAAGGGAGTTATATGCACTGCACAAGAACAAAATACTATTATAATTTTGTGTAATATTACCATTATATAACAATAAATATATTTCTATATTACTGTACCTGCAGCTATCCTGGCCATGCTGGCCTGTGTGGCTGCTGCTACAAGGTCCGTCCTCCTGGCAAGGAGCTGCTGTATCAGCTCAAAACAGTCAAACCCTAACAAGTCAAACAACTGAAAGAAGAAGGAGAAATAATTTTAGTGTAAATCTAGAATCGTTTGATGACATGATACTATTAGGTTTGTGTATTTTAGTCAACTAAGCTCCTGTATGAAATATTGGCTTATCAAGATGCGGTTTTAACAAATATCCTTCCTTTTGCCATACATTTGAATATCAATATAATTTTGTTGTCAATACTTTTCAATTGTGAAATTGGTTACCGAGCCTGAGATAGACAAGGGCTGGGGTCATATATCAAAATGTAATTACACCACAAACTATGGTAGTATTCAAGAGGTTAAATCTGGTCAATGCACCAGGGCACAAATGCTTGTGTGTCCACTTTGTTCTTGAATATCTGTAAAAATGCCGTAAATTTACACTCACATCCGTCTGGAGTTCATCATTAGTCTTGCCAGAGGTCAATTCCACTAGAAGCTTGCTGCACAAGCCGTCCACCGTCAGACCGATTGCACTGTGTCCTCCACTTCCTACTGACTTCTTCACCTCCTTCTCCAGCCACTCCATCTGAGCATTAGGCTGTAATCCTTTGGTCCCTTCCCCATCCTTGGGACTAGGTTCGCTCGCCCTAAGAGACACAGCTGCATTGTTCAAGCTGAACTGGACGTTGAGCGCCGGAGACGGAGGCCGAGGCTCAGGGTCGGCACTCAAGAAGTGATCCGTGTCTATGGCTCTCTCGTCGAATGAGAACCCATAGCCATGACCAAATTCCTTGGCATTTTCGTCCTCCTCGGATGAGCTAGGGTTGAAGAGCGAGCTCAGGACCTCTCCAGGGACGTGGGAAACGAGGACCTGGATCTCATGCTGGATCTTCACCAGGTGATCTCGTTGGCATGTGCCGAGTTTGGAGCGCACTGCCTGCATTTCATACTGTCCCAGTGACTCAGACTCGTAGAGGATCTCACAGAAGCATACTGCTGTTGCCGATACTTCCTCAGGACTCGCATCTGCTCCAGCTGGAAAAAGATGTATGATGAAGAATAAAAAGATATTAGAAGAATGATACTAAATCTCCATTATCCTTCTGCCTTTTAATAATTTGGCCTAAAGTCATTTTGCACCAATCTAAAACCCTACAATCTATACAAAATTATAATTAACAATAAGATAAATATTAGAACAAATCTTCATTCTTTCAATCATACAATCATAATTCCAGTAATGCAACATTTCATTCCAGTCCATGTGAACATGCAGTTCTTGAGTTATCATGAAAAACAAGAAGAGACTGTGTAACATACATGTACATAAATTGACCTTCTCAACTGTATGCATGTCACATGTATGTTCTACAGTATTTTCTTTTATTCTTTTGAATATTTTGAGCCACAAATTCACTTGATATTTACCAATACTCCTTGCAATCTGAATAATGTTTCGCAATGTTCCGGTGACCTCACTTTTGGTAGCTGACGTATGATGCAAGATGGCTTCACCAAACTCTCTCCAAGTCAGACCTGTGTATAATCACCAAAATAGATTTTAATAATGGGCTATAAATAATAATATGATACTCTGTGAATTATTATTACATCACATGTAAAAATATAGGAGTTAATCTTTTTTTTAATGCAAAATTAACAAATATTCCTGCTTTAAAATGAACCGAGTCAACTTACCAACAATAATACTTCAAAGTTGTGATGCTACAAAAGGATTTTGCAAAGAGGAAACCAATGTTAAACTATATATTCTTGTATCATTGATGTATCATTTATGCTATCTTCAAAGGAGTAGATCTGAAATAACATAAATTTTGTCAGTGATTTATCAATACAATTCAGCAGAATGAAAACAAAGAATGGGCTACTTTACCATGAAATTCTAGAAAGAGCCTAGTTTGCAAAATGATAAAATAAGTCATGTAGGATCAGCTTTTGTCAACTGGTTGTAATACACAATGTCGTTTTTTTTTCCCACATCCAGTCTGCCAAAGAGTGGACTTTGAGATATAGGCTTAACACTATCTATCAAAAAAACAGGAGACAACTGTTCTTAATGCCCCACTGCACTACTTGCTACTTGCGCCCTCTATATAGCAAACAATGCCTAATCGGTGACCATTCGTCCCCCATGATCCTGTCCAGTGACCTTGCAGGGTGGTCTAATCTTTCCTATAAACTAGTACAGATAAGCTTCAAGACTTATTTATCAAAATTCCAGGAGACACACCTTTTTTTCTACATTAGCCCAACAATTTCTTCCATCTGTCTTTATCTATCTAAAAAGTTACTAATTAAGCACCTTGTTTTGCTTTCCTTTGTGACTGATAAATCCGTTTCTGTGCAAGGCTGATCTCTCCCCCGTCTGGGACTTCATCACCTGCAGTCACAGAAGCAAACACTCTAACAGCCTTGGTCAGCCTGGGTAGAGACTTCATGATGCCTTCAAACCTTGGCAGAGTGACAGGTGACTAAGAAAGCTCCTTTGATGCACTTACATTGCAACGCACTGTCAAGTATCTGCCAACAAAGAAACACAAATTTGATGCCTTTTAAAATAAAAATCTTCAAGATCTATAGAACCTACACTTTTAAATGGTCTTGAGCAGAATACAGGAAACAGTTACAAATATGTAATGGCTGCCTGACTAGATCTAGACCTCTATATGCGCATATTTTTTGCATTAATGAATGTTGAGGAAATCCAAGGCTAACAGTACTTTTCTTTACCGGTAGTTTAACTTTGTTTTATACACACGGAGTGGGAAATTAGAATCAAAGATCAGATAAAGTTTCAGAGGTAGATCCAAAGTGGGGGGTAGAGGAAGAAAATGGGCTGATGCCTTTTATTTTTTCCTTCTTCCTTTTCTTATTTTTTTCTTCTTTTTTAGATAATTGATAGCCCAAACAGCACAAATAAACCATGATGAATTTCTTTTACAAAACATTTTTGGACTGTTATGCCCCGCATCCTGCCCCCTCCCACCTGCACCTAGTCTGGATCCACCACATCAGCACATGCAATTTGACACCATCATTTTCGTCAGATTAGATTTCGGTCCAACTTCCAAATCCAAGACAAAGTCTAAGAAATAGAACCGGGCGAGGGTGAGAAAGCCCCTGGGCCTAGAAAAAATAAAATTTGAATAAAAATAAAAAAATATTTTCATCTTCGCACATGCATAACCTAGATCTATATCTCACCCATTGGCCCAAAGCCCCCGCCCCCCCCCCCCCCCAACAAAAAAAATAAATAAATACAAAATAATGGTGTTCAGCAACATTGACATCTAGATCTAGATCTAGAGTAGACAGAAATAACCATCTGATTTGGGTCATTTCTTTAATCAAACTGACATTTGCTGTCATTCCCCAATACAGATGGTACACCAGAGATCTCGTACCGTGCGGGTAATTTAGAGCCACAGCGGAACAGCTTTTTGTTTCCGACATTTCTCCCCCGATTTTCTTTATTTAGATCTAATTTTCTGATTTCTAAATCAGATGTAAATTAGGTTGGTATGTCATTTGTCCTAATTACAGTTATCAAAATTTGATAACTTAATATTAAATACATGATTTACGGACTTACTTATATGAATTATCCAATTTGTATGTCAGAACCACGAAGCAGTACGTTCATGCATTCGAAATATTACCCGGCGGCCGATATATTTCCGGGTCCACTTACCAAAACATAGCCAATGGCCAATCAGAGCACTCGTTTCGTGGGAGTTCGTTGGTCAAGCCGGGCTGACTCGTACGTACCTACGGTAGCTATTGGACGTTCGAAAAGAAAAAATGAATAGGCCTATTCATCAACTAAAACCAAGAGGGATAATGTTGACGACGAGACTTTCTCGGATTAATCATTAATTTAGGATCTAAATGAGCAAGTTATCGTAAGTCAAATAGGCCTAAGCTATAAGTATATAGGCCTAGAGGTCTATGTTATTTTTAATTAGACTCTAATTATTGTAATATTGCAGCATGTATGAGGATGTAAAAAGAGTGAAAATCTCGTAGCATATCTCATTCATTGCGGTCCTGCCAAACCGAACCATTGGTTCCGTACAGTCCCTATAGGCCATACTTCAAGTTCAGTCTCTATAATCGGAGGTCTAGTGGAGCCAGACGTAGTCTCAGTGGAACAACCGACGATTAGAGAGACTGAAGTTTTCGGTCTAGATCTAGAGTAGATCTAACTGTAGTGTTAGACCTAGATCTACATCATTGTACATGTAGATCTAACTCCGGGAAGCTGCGCGCCGGGGTTGGAGCTTCCCGGAGTTAATGTAGATCTAGACCGAAAGCTTCAGTCTCTATAATCGTCGGTTGTTCCACTGAGACTACGTCTGGCTCCACTAGACCTCGGTTATAACCGAGGTCTAGTGGAGCCAGACGTAGTCTCAGTGGAACAACCGACGATTATAGAGACTGAAGCTTTCGGTCTAATGTAGATCTAGATCTATTTCTAGATCTATTAATTATTGTCTTTGATTTTGTTTGTAATCATTTGTTTGACTTTTTAAAGTTCTTATTCAGTGTTTACGAGAAATTCTAAAGTTAAGCCGAAATCAAGTATTCAGGAAACATATATATATTGGGGGAATCCACAACAAACACGGGCAATTTCGAGGCGCGCTGTGCTAGCTGTGCTGGCAGCTGGCTAGCGCTACCTATACCTGGCACTGCAGCGCTCACACGATCACGATCACGTCTTGTGAAGCATTCGCCAGCGCGCCATCGACAGTCTCAAGCTAGATCCCCAGCCCATCAAGCTGGGCGAAGGTACATTTCAGTTTCCGTTCCGTCCTCTCATGAGCGCGAGGCCAATGCAAGATTTATCTCGCACAAAAGTAAGGCCTTCCTTTTGTTAAACGTGAATAGTTCCGTGCAGATTAAAGTACTATACTAGTCAAGCACCCATGGTACTAAAGTAATATATCCATCTTCACAGAAAAATACATTGAATTATTATAAACAAGTTCCTCGTAGCTTATTTCGTCTCACCTTGAGCTGGACTCCATCTATCCACTTGTACGGTGTCTTGGAATTTCCCACGATTGTGCAATTTTCTCTCGATCGCTTGAACGATCCGATGATATGATATGGCAGTTTTGGTAATCCCCCCCCCCCAAAAAAAAACACCTTCAAATTTTTCTGTTGGGTTTCTTTGACTACTATCTAGACTATGGAGAAAACAAATTGTAATATTTTGACTAGAAAATGGGGAGGGGGGTACAGTTTACATTTTAGTTCTTTTATGTTTATAATTGTAGTGCTTTTGATAGATACGATCATACAACTCATGTGCTTTTATAAATTACGTCCCCCCCCCAAAAAAAAAAAAAAAAAATGTGAGCAGACCTCCCCCCCCCCCCCGACTAGAAATTCAATCACAAACAAACTTTGTTTGTACTTTTACTCTTTTAGCATGAATTATAGAAAGTGGTTTGAATTCAAATTCATCTTTATGAAAGTGTTAAATGAATCAAATTAACTAAATTCCTTTTAAAAATTGAATGATTATTTTCTTTCATACCAAAATCATTGTTCTTGCATGCTATCACTGCCACTCCCCCCCCCCCCCCCCCCCTCTTCCTCTCTCTCTCTCTCTCTCTCTCTCTCTCTCTCTCTCTCTCTCTTTCTCATGAATCAATTTTATTGATGACCATGCAATGGTACGTCACATTACATTATGTTAGAAAAAACGAATTTTAAAACAGAGCCATACATGGGGAAAATATATCACAAACTACTTGTTATCAAATGACTTGCGTGTATGATTTATTGTCATAATTAATTTGAAATACACATGGAACAATTAATGAAAAGCTTACAAGCA
Source organism: Strongylocentrotus droebachiensis (assembly GCA_035222895.1). Classification (NCBI taxonomy): domain Eukaryota; kingdom Metazoa; phylum Echinodermata; class Echinoidea; order Camarodonta; family Strongylocentrotidae; genus Strongylocentrotus; species Strongylocentrotus droebachiensis. The sequence goes on along the minus strand of JAVYIG010000520.1, from coordinate 13,891 downwards.
TAACAATTTACACGATAGAAGGATCCTACCTTTCATGTATGGCATGATTACAATAGGAGGACAGTTAGTTCTTCATGCTATAAAGAACATTTTATAACAAACTCCCATTATAACAAGGTAAATATGCTGCCAGATCTTTGTTTCTATTGTTTTGTAGCCCTGATATATAACACAGGCTTCAAAATAAAGAGGTGATTTCCTTGGTCCAGCGGCGTTTGTTATAAGAAGGTTCTACTGTAGTAATGAGAGCCACACCAGACTTTCCTCTTTAATCCCCTCTGCACTAGTTTGGCCAGGAGGGATTAGACCTCCTTGCATGGTATTCGGCAGTTGGTTATCTCATCATATCAGCTCTCACTTAACTAACATAAGAAAAAGGGGATCGTGGGGGACCAACGGGTACCGCTTAGGCATTGTTTGCTGTATAGAGGGAACAAGTTGCTATAAGTAGTGCAGTGGGGCTTTAAACAAATCACTTCACCCACTGCATTCATGCAATCAACTAAAACTACAATGCTCTTTAGAGAAGTGTTGTGCAGAGGAATCAAGAGTAGCTCAACATAGGTGTAATTACCACAATAAATATCATTCCTACTTCATTTAACCCTAACCTTAGTCACACTGTATGCCAGCATACTACATGTTCCTGTGTAGGAAAGTTTAATAACATTACACATTAATAATAAACCTGGATCAGGGGCAGTTACGTTGCCTTTTTCAGGCTTTTTTAATATGATGTGAGGGGGGGGGGGGGGGGTAACATAAAATGACACAAAATTTGACCTAATCTTCTTTTTTTTCTCAGTAATAATACTGCCAGCCCTTCCAAGTTCTCTCAATTTTGGGGCCCCGCCATTGTTAAAGAATTAATTCCATTTTCATGTATTAAACATGAAACAACTAGTACATGTATGTGCCCAGCAGATTATCAGCTTTTTTCATTAACCTTCAGGTGCACTGTCCAACGACCAAATGGATATTGCATAAACAGAATGGACTATGACATAAGTTTGATGTTAATTGAGGATAAATGTCATTTCATACACACTTATCCTCTCTCTACATCTGTTAAGCAACATTTTGTCACTGTTTTCCGAATGAAGAACCATGTTCTCATATGAAAATGATTGTCAGATATTATTTTGCGGCACATTGTACTGCATTTTGAACAATTCTCATATGATCTAAAAACTACACACTTTTAATTGAGAATGAGTAATCATATAATTTCTTTGTTTACTTTTTTGCAAAATGCCAGGAAACAAGTGTTCACCTTGTACAAATGATGTAACACAACTGCATACAGACACTGTTCAAATGATAAAAACATAATACCTCATTCCAACATAACCCATAATCGCCTGTCAAATCCAAGAGGGAAACATCAATTCTATAAAGACTCTAGAACATGTCCACTAGACACTTCAGATTAGAGTGTTACATTTTCAGAGAAAAGTAATTTACACATTATATTTATCGGTATGTGCCAACTGTTGTAAAGTCCCACACAAACATACAATTATAATAAAGCAAACAAAAATTATATTACTGCACTATTCATTTAATTAAATAGTTAAAACAGAGGTTAGTTCCTGACATGACTAACATCTTTATCCTCATTCATTTTCATGTACAGTTTAAAAGCCCTGTAATGGTGACGAATTAAACATGAAGCTGACATAGCGCTGCTATTGAGTTTGAGAGTCTCTGTTTGGGAATGAAATATCTTCAGGAAAAATTCTGATCCGAAAAATAGCCAGCGCTACTGTCTCTCCTTGTTCATCATGTTCCAATGATAGAGGAAATATCATGAAGCACATTTAAATGTATGATGTAATGCGCTATATAAATATGGCATAAAGGTATAATTATCATATGGTGGCAGGTAAACATTCAAATTCAAATCTTCCATTCTCTCTTCTTGTTGGTCATGTTCCAATGGTAGAAATAATATCATACAGTGTCGTACTCCATAAGAGTGGGGGGAAAAAGAGGATGCATGCAACAGATTAAGGAAAACTCGCTCAAATTATCCTCAATGATTGACCTGCCAAGATGTGGTCTGTGGTCCCAGCAATATGTATTTCATACCAAAATCATATTTTATTCAACAAGTTGACAACGTTGATACTCCTGCTCCAGGAAAGGCCCAAACGCGTGGGGATATTGTGGAAACCCGCAACACTTCACTTCAATAGTGTCTTGGTTGGTTTTGGTTGTGACCCTGATGGTGCTGCTGTTGCTGTTGTTGCTGCTGTTGTTGTTGTTGTTGATGTTGTTGTTGTTGCTGATGATGTTGCTGATGGTGTTGTTGTTGCTGCTGCTGTTGCTGTTGCTGCTGGTGATGGTGGTGTTGACCATTATGCATCTTGTTGGAGTGATGCGATCCAGATGAGGAGTACATCATGCCCTGTTGAGGCTTGTTGTTTTGAGATTGACCCTGCGTTGTGTTAACCCCCTGGTAGCCAGACATTCTCTGCAAAGACAGAACATTTGAATTTGAAAACCTCATGTTAAACTTATTTAAGTAATTATATCGAGGGGTCAGTGACACAAAGACGTAACTCCATTTTGGCCGTTTTGAGAAAAAGTGGTTTATTTGTCACTGAGCACTTGGGCCTTAAGGAGTTAAGTCTATGATTCACTAGCCATTGACTTCAATGGGGTGTTAGGTGGAGTTAGGTCTCTGTTTTTCCTGGAAAGCCCACATTTTTCTGAACATTTTGGCAAAATATGGAGTTACGTTTTTGGGTCACTGAACCCTCAATGTCATCCTATTGAATATTCCTTTTTTTTTCATAGTTCTACTTTTGAAGAAAGAATGTTTTTAGTTGATTAGGGCAAACCCCTTTCCCTTTCCGAAAGTGAATGGTGGTCGGGGGAGGGTAAGGAAGGGAGAGAACTTCAATTTAAGAACATGGCACAACTAACTATCCCCCCCCCCCCCCCTCATCATTCTCCATTCAGTTTACCCAAATAACTGGACACAAACTACACTACTATCAATGCACACCTGTTGCTGCTGGTATTCTTGAGGCATTATCCCTGCCTGAGCTCCCCCATGGCTGGAGGAATTGGTGGTTGCTACTCTCAACCGCTTCGCTCCCTGGGCGTGGCTCGAGGATCCATTGGTCTGTGAGAGATACGAGGTAGGGATTCAAAATAAGGAGGAATACAGGACAAGAGAGAGATAGAGTGGTGGAGACAGGGAGGAAGAGAGAGAAAGAGAGAGAGAGAGAGAGAAAGAGAGAGAGAGAGAGAGAGAGAGAGTAGAGAACGCCATCTATTAATGACTGAAGAAGATTCCATATAACCAAATTGTACAACTTACTTCTTTACAAACTGATTGAGAGAATGGCGATTTCTTGATTTTTGACTAATGACTTACAGTATTTAATTTCACCACAAGAAAGTAAATATTCACACCTGGGCGAGTAATATTTTCATTTTGATTCAAAAACACACAAACTACTAATGGAAAATGTATGGTCACGATTCAGAATTCAAGCAAGTCTTCCTTCTTATTTTATCTCTTTGATGTTCAGGTGAGGAATTTTAATGAGCAGTTTCTTTCATATCCTATGCATTTGAAAGTGAAAAATAAAAAATAAAATTTTATCACAAAAAAAGATCTTTAACGATAACACATTTTTCCCCTTTCTGTTTGTTTATAATTCCAGCCAATATATGGAAACAAGAAAAATTGATAACTTTGAAAAACTTGCTACTAATGGACTAAAAGAAAAATGAATCCAACAAAAGTATTTTAGGGGTTTAAAGCAACTGTACATGAATTTCTTAGTAGGTAAAAATGTAACATTTAAAAAGGAAACCTAACACTTCTTACAGTTCCACTGTCTCATATGAAATGAGCCAGGGAAAAAAATTATTTTTTTCGGGGGCTACTTTTCAAGCTTGCCTGCATAAAATTACATTCTAAAATTTGTTTTTCATTGAACTCTATGCAAATTTACGGGGGCTCTTTTCTGATTTTCGAGGCTCTTTTGGCCATTTCAGGGGCAAATTCGCCCTGAGCCCCCGTGAATTTTTTTCACTGAAACGAGCATTGATTTTCACACATTGACCAAAACACCATATTTGAGGTGACAGTGCAAAGAATAGCGTGCACCAATTAGTGAAATAGAGCAATGAGCAAATTAAAACAAGTTTTGAAGGAATTATTATCAAATTATGTACCTCAATGTATCAAAATGGTTGTATATAAAAACAAAAAATCTTACATGTTCCTGTTGGCAAATAAAATCTTAAATGATGCATTCACAGTATTTTCAATCAAAGCAGAAATCACCTTACAAGAAATGTAATTTGTTAGCTTTTTCTACTCTAAGTGAAATGAGCAACATGCATTGCTTCAGAAAGAGCTCATTTTAAGTATGTTTCCTCAGTCTAAATCATTTTGAAACAAATACATCAAGAATCTCTTTGCCATACACGAGATAGTATACAAATGTTGACAGATTTGGGGTAGAACGGTCAAAACAAATGCATGAGATAATCTAATAGTCTAAAGATTATTTAGGGGATATAAATTAACTATGACCTGAAAAAAGCAGTAAAATATTGGTTTGAAATAACACATCTCTCAGACTCTTAATAATCATATTTAGATGGAAATAGATGTATTTATTTGCAGGGATATTTACTTACTTCATGTATAGCACACATGTCTCTTATACTGTGCATATCCAAAATTAACTTCATGCACATTTATTGTCTTAGCAAAGCAGGCTTGTGACCAGGCAATATTTTCTGCTTTACTGTCCAGTCAATAGTCCATAAATAATTTCATGCCTGCAATTTTAGACCCATCAGAGGCCTAGAATCTTGATAAGCAGGATAGAAGAATAATTATTCAATGATTGCATCATCCCTAGGTTAAAATCGACCCTAGTTCCACCTACGCTTCCTTGCTGTGAGGTAGAGCCAGCCATTGATGTAGCTACACGCTGTCGCCGGGCGTCGACCATGTGGCTTGAGTTGCGACTGGAGGATGATTTCTGCAGATGAGAGAGGGATGGGGGAGGGGGTGAACATCGGGGAGGAGGGAAAAAGTGCATAAAGTAATAACGGGATCCAGCGAGATGTGTGCAAACAATCTAAAGGATGGAGGAATTATATTTTTAAAAGTTACAAATAAAGAGAGCAGGAATAATTCAGGTGAAAACATATTATGATCACAATGATTATATCACAGGGATTTTAGCATAGCCAAAACATGTAAGTCAACATCACGACACTGCAAACGGTTTGTACTCGCAGGGAGTGAATGACGATGTTTGACAACACATTAGTGTCTATAGGGATATAGAACAAAATTTACCAGTGCATGTCTGCTACTTAAACTATCTAGGCGACTTCGACTGAGGTCTACTAGTTGTACGGCACATGCTCCTGCAACAATTGCTCAGTGGACAATGTCTTGCACTAAACAAATTCTTAACTTTAAATCTGAACTAAACAGCTTCATGTGACCATGATAGTAACCTTAAACCTACCCTAAAACCCAGTTGAAACACTAACCCTAACCCTTTATCTTTGACAAAATAAAGCCAGGAGCAATTGTCACCAAAGCAAACATCTGAGCACCAGTCTAACTTTAGTTAAGCCTGTCTGCACTAGTTTGGCCAGGAGGGATTAGAGCTCCCTGCGTGGTCACTGACATGTGGTTATCTAATCAAATCAGCTCTCGATTAGCAAAAGAAAAGGAGGATCATGGGGGACCAACGGGTACCGCTTTTAGGCATTGTTTGCTATATAGAGGGTGCAAGTAGCTACAAGTAGTGCAGTCCCACTTAAAACCCAACATCTACCAAGCTCATGGTGAATCAATGCCAGATAATGCAGGCCTTGTAGTGCTGTAGCTCAGAACCAGAACCGGTCTCAAATTCACCAGACTGAAGGTTTTCAGCCGAGCCAAACATGAACCCAACTAAACATGAACCGCGTGTAAGACTCAATAGCAGAGATCTGGTGGAAAAAACGTTGTGAACAGTTCATCATCATTTGTCTCAGAAATAAAAAAATTATAATATATCTGTATGCCCACATGTCTGCCTTGATTATTGTCATACATGAACACATACATGTACATGCATATATGTATTTCAAAGCACTCTGAAGAAAAGAACATACATTTGCAGTTTTGATGATGTTTTTTTTTTTTCCCTGAGTGAGTAGTTACCAGACCAGTCCAGAACCTGGTAAGGAGTTCAAGAAGTTTTAAAACAAGCCAGAACAGACAACGATTTGGGGTTGCAAGCTACAGCACTAAGGCTTCTTCATTCAGGGTCAAAGTTACACAATATATATGTAATTCCAAGAGCAAAGATATTGAAACTTAGATAGAACAATGATTTTGGTAAAGTATGCAATATTCCCATATTTGACCAATTCCTATGTGTAGTCCATTACTATCACAACCCCTTATTTTGCTATTGAAAACATCGGTTCCAAATATAGAGAAAAGCCAAGAATAAATCCTTTATTTTACCTCTTATAATTCATAAAAGATGATATATTACATATGTGCACATGAAGAGAGCATTGGAATTCTTTTGATGTGTTAGCAAAACATGCAATGTGAGCAGTTTGCAAGCTAAAAGGAGACCACTACTTTTGGTTACTTGTGGTTACAAAGAATTAAAAATAAAGAAGAAAAAAATATGCATTGAATAATCATGCATAAAACTAAAAGAAGCATTGCATGCTACATGTATAATCAGACATTAGTGCACAACAAATACACAAAACACTTGAAATTCTAAACATCTAGTGTTCTTCTGAACAATACTCTGAACACTCAAGGAAGTATAATGACAATTGGCTTTCAGGTACGAGGATTCACAACTAAATGTACATGTATCTATACAAATCGATGCATAGAAATTATATTCATTTGTACCATCACAACAGGGAAATAACATGTATTTTTAATTTGGTGATAAAAAATACACACTGTTTGCGGCTGTGATGGAAACAAATTAAAAGTGAATAACACAGATATTGCAAAGCATAAAGATTTCTTTTTTTAAATGTAACATAAATTGTTGGTATGGCTACCCTATGTCAAAATGTTTTTTAAAAATGTAGTGGGTAACTCACATGCTGATAAACATATTAACTGTCACAATGTAAGACAACTAGAGACAAATTGTAAAGCAAATATGCATTACATTTTATTTAATAGATAAAATGTTACCTTATTATTGTCTGACTTGTCATCATTGTCATCATCTGTAAGAAACTCTCTCTTGGGGTACGGGATCGGCTTCCCATCAAAGACACTGTGGAAAGTTAGCGAGAAATGAAATCGATAAAAATGAGATTGATAACAGTTTTTTTTTGCGTATGCATTCGCATAATTTTTGTTCTCCTTAACAAACAGAGATTTTCCCACCTTTCACAAAATGGTAAGCAACAACATATATCATCTTATGTGAGGTAAATCAACTTCATCATCGTCATCATTTATTAATGTCAGCATGATCCCTCATACAAGGGTTTACTGACTTTCCAGGGGAAACCCTGGGTGTAGTGGTCCACCGGCACATCTCCAATCAGTTACACCGGAAGGAGAGACCGAATGATTACAGAGATTCACTTTGCGTTTCCTCTACCAGGCAGAGGTGACGCAAAATATGTAAAAACAATAATACTTGAAGGCATCGTTTAACAATGTTAAATCTGAGATGCAAGGCCCTACGTGTTATCCGTGTCTGTAAAATGGTGTACTATTGAAGCACTAAAAAAAAAAAAATCTTTGAGTGACCAGTTTTACCACATTCATGTTCCCCAATAGACTGTAGTGTTATAAAAGCGGTTAGAAAACGAATTTGTAAATTTCAACTTCCAATCATAAATATCTTAATAATCAGAAAGGCGATCGACTGACTGACCTAAAGGTTTTATAAATATCATTGCAGCATGAGCTAAATCCAGGATTTTGTTTTAGAATCTGAGACAAAGTTACCCAATCCCTTTAATAACAAGCCTTGACAAGATAATCTGTCAATATACATACTCTGCTGTGTGTTGGGGTTGTTCTTTGAAGTACTGGTCCTCCATGGCTTGTTCTGATGTCATTCTCTTTGTAGGATCCATGGTAAGAAGCTTAGATAACTGCATATTAAAGGGGAACATCAGTTTTACGAGAGCCCTAAAATAGCCAGTGTGAGCATTTTCATGTCAGCTAATTGCACGTAAATTTAGAAAAAGTTTAACTTGTATTGTTGTATTGTTTTATACTGGCATACCAAATACAAGCCTATACTTTATGGGCTTTACGCCTGATTCTTTATCTGATTATTGTCATCAATCAACATAACTTGTATGTTGTTATGTTACTATGAAGAAAGAAATGGAACATTTTTTGCATGATTCTTTGAAATAACTGTTATATGAATAAAGTATACTGTACACTGCAAATCAACTTCGTTTTGTTCAGTTTGTTTCATAATTCTTCAATACTTAATTAGTAGACTGTTAGTTTTATTTACAATGTATAGGTACAATTACATGTACTTTTCAATGTATATGATTTTTAGAAAAGAAAATCACAATATTCTCATAGTTTTCAGGTCCCGTCTATTATTTACATGTTCCCATGTAATGCTACTAACGACACACTCAATTCATGTTAACTATGTTATGATATATAACATCTCTATGCGCTCAAAATGACTTTGGATATTATCTCCTGGCTTTCGTTCTGTCAACATTTTTTCAAAGGAATTTGTCTTTACCAGCAGTATTGTACTTACAATAATGACTAAAATGTCAATTTGACATAAAATTGAAAGAAGCAAGATTTGGATGACAACTCACCAGTTGGAATGCTTTACTATCTTTAGGTACTTTGTGCTTCTCCATATACTTTGGTAAACAGCAGCTAGCATAACTGTTAGGAATAAAAATAGAGGTGGAGAAAGAGAGAAGTCACTAGAACTGTCAGACATCGTCCAGACACATCATGTTACACAGACAAGCTGACAGAATTGAAGCAAAAACTTTGTGCACTAGAAAAGAAAGTTTTCCCATTTGGTCTTCAAATTGATTGCCAGATGTACAAGAAAACTTCCCATCATTATTATCATAAACTCACTTTGGCCATGTTAACTTATCATTGTAATCAACTGAAAGATTGTTCTTCACGAGAGCTGTTCAGGAAGGTTGAACAAATACGGCGCCAATTATCTAAATCCCTCCAACCGATAACGGTTTTGAAATATCTCCGCCAGAGCGTTTTGTAAGGTATTTTGCAGAGAAGGTTCAGTCAATCACTGATGAATTACAGCCATCAGTGGCTGATATGCTTAGCTCATAATACTCACTTTGATCTCCTGAAGTCTTTCATAAGATTACCATGTTCAGGCATCTTCTTTATATCCTCCCAATCTTTCTCTGTAGGGTAAAAAATAGACTGCACTTTAATAAAAAGAATCATTCATATTCAGGTGGATTAAGCACACTGTAATACAAGAAAATACATCCACAAGAAATAGTGATATTATCTGCGTTTACTGTACTGATACACATACAATGTACAATCACAGTGCTAACCAATGAAGATGAATACGTCTACTCTTTAAGATGAGATAATAAAGGTGCAAATATTCAATACCCTACACTGACCTAGGTTTTGCCCTTTGACCCATTGGTTCAACTTCAAGACCTTATACGCTGTACTTTCAAATATATACAAGATGACACAAAATAGACAGGTTCATAGCTAGATCAACCCTCTATTTAGTAACTTTCATTTTTCTTTAATGTGTATTGATCTTGACTGGAAGTGAAATATGAAATGAAATATCAGGGAATCTAGATTAAAAACGCCTTGATAACAAATGGTTATAACAAATGACAACAACATCTGACAACACATGAGGATTTAAACTTAAAAAAAGATAAGGTGCATGAACGTTACCCTGTGGGAAGCCCATGACATTGAATATCCTGTCTAGTTGATCATGATGGTAAGGGTTGCTGGTTTTGATGTCTTCTTGACGGCAGTGGAAGATGGGTTCAGAGGTAAGTAACTCTGCAAATATACAGCCTATAGCCCATATATCTGAGCAAATCAGGAAGATAAGTACAAACACAATAATATACAGCTTAATAATAATCATTATTATCCTCATTGTCATCACCATCATCATCATCACATACAATCAAACCATAACTTGACTTCATTTTGGTTCTGTATCTGTTTGTTTTTTGTTTTTATCTTGAACAGGTATTGAAAATAAATTATTTTTTGAAGAGGCAAACAAATAGAAATCAAAGATATGAATATTACATATCAATGGAGCCGAAAAGAAATGTTTTACAATGTATCACATTCAATACTACTTTACTGAAAAACAGAACCAACTTTTGATTTTCTTCAATTTCTGGTTTATATTCTCAATAATATTCTCAATGTATTATACAGGGCTCTCACTTAACTTTTTTTCTTGGTTGCCAGCCGGGCATCCTATACAGTTTTTTAGGTTGCCAAATGGCAGTTTAGGTGGTCACAGTGAGTCTGCCATCGTGTCTGTCGCGCCGTCCAAATTACCATCCACCATGGTAACCATGGTAATCATGGTACCAAACAATGAAATACATTGTTCGATGACTTAAAATGTTTATCATTGTTTGATACCATGGTAACCGTGGTGGGTGGTAATTTTGATTAAAAAACCATGGTTACAATGGTCAATGGTACTTTTTTTATAAGGGGCGCTAGGGCCTACTTGAAATCTTGAATTAAAATAAACTATACAAAAGTCATAATTAACTCGGTGCCAGTCAGTCATAATTAACTCGGTGCCAGTCAGGGAAAAAATTAAGTTTTTCATTTCGACTTTTGGGGAAATATTTTGGGGCTACTTTTTCAACTTCCATTGGCTTTTTTTTCATTTCGAGGGCTCTTTTTTCTGGGGCTACTTTTTCATTAATTCATAAAAGGATAGTTTGTTGAGATTTTGTTAGTAGACTAAGGTTTCGGGCTTCCTGCTTCATAATTACCTATTCAAAAAGAAAGCATTTATCTAGTTAAAAAACTACTGTAAGTTTAATGCATTAATTTGATGCAAGAACTGTAACAATAGATCTATAAAGTGATCGATTATTCTGGCCATGTTCAGATCTAAGGTTCTACTGAATTTCAATAATAATTTTCCAAAGTACAATTTCACAAGAAAATCAAACAATCGTTTAAAAACAAAGACATTAGTAATACTTTTACTAGTTCTAAGCTCAGGTTTCATACCTCTATTCACAAAACTATATTGAAATCGCGGCAATAATGATGCAAACAGATAGCAATTTCTAAGTGTTGTCAAGTCTCTAGCTCAGCCTCAGCTCAGCTCACACGGCCGGCAGCTGCAGTGCAGTGCACTGCACTGTATTGTCACTGTCATTTTCTCAGATTTTCTTGTGAAAACTTTACTTTGAAAAATGATTATCAAAATTCAGTTAAGATGGCGAGAAAAATCACAAAATAAGGTTCGATTTCATACCTCTCTTCACGAAAACTATATAAAATTGCGGCAATCATGATGGAAATTGATTGCAGTTTCGCGACGCGATGTTAATAGCAAATGGTCTAGGTTCAGGTAATATGATAGATCAAAACAAAATCGACCACCAAAAACTTGATCCCTATGCTCCGTCTCGCAACAGCGAAAATTGACATGTTTCGCGTACACGTGCGTGCGACATGGTAAACCCAGTTAGATCGAGTTTTTTACGACCGAATTTTTGTGTATACAATTTTACACGGAGATTCAGCGCGCACACAATAAATACAAAATCTTGAAGAGAGTGGCTGCTCGCGCTGGCTGCTCCTAATCGTTACGGGGGTGATTTGAGATCATTTCCATTTTTGATCTCGCCCTATTTTTTTGGTTGCCAGCCGGGCAGCCAAGACGGGACTTTTAGGTTGCCCGGTGGCGTTTTAGGTGGTAAGGGTACTTGTGATCTCATGCCTTGCTTGATTGCATTCAGTTTGCCTTTGTATCAGATGCACGTAGCTAAGACAATGAAAACAATAGGTACGCACAGGGACAAGAGGTCTGATTCCCTTTTGTACATGTTATACCCTGCCAAAATTGGTTATATTTCATGCTGTGCACATAAAACTTTTTTTGAGTTTCACATGATACCTTTTGGCCAATAGGATACGCACCCCCATTCAATTCAATAAACAATTATTTCCTTCACAAAAACAAAATAAACATATCATGAAATATATATTTACAAACCTCTCTTACAAATATCCAATTTTATATCATGATTTTAATAGGTAACACGCATTCAAAAAGAGAACACCCCATCCATGACACTGTCAATACAATGCAGGAAAAAGCACACATGGTACTGTTACCTATTGCTTTTGTGTAATGCCTAGCTCCTAGTAGTAGCTCCGGAGCTCTGTACCAGAAGGTCACGACCACTGGGTCAAGGTCAGCTAGGGGTTTGAGAGGAGAGTTGAATAACCTTGCAAAACCCATGTCAGCTGAAAAAGGTAGAAATGTTGTCAATTAATTATTTTTAGTCACCGACAAGAAACTTTTATAAATACAGGTAAGAAATGGATTAGGTTTAATAATAATGCAGCTCAAAAGATAAAACAATGCTTCAGTTATGGTGATAGGATTACATTTTGAGAGAGACTGGCTTAAATGTAAGAGATTTGCTGTCCTGCCAAGCAAAATATGAAAAGCAAAAACAATTTTGAATTAAACCTTTTGGAATTCACATATCGGTACTTAGAATTGCACAATCGCACATATTGGGATACTACTGCATGTTTCAGTGTATGAATATGGTCAAAACTAAAAGTTCATTTCCTGTTCATCTACATTTACTGTACTCAATTATTGGATGTTCCATTACGGGCATAGATTTTGGTATAATTAATATGACAATATATATTTGAGGTGTTGCAATTTTTCTTCCGCAAACAGCAAAATACTGTTTCAAACCTGGATGCCATTTGTTTTTAATCACTGCTCATACCTATTTTGACTCTTCCTCTTTCTGAACCTTCCCCCATCACTAGAATATTGGCTGGTTTCTGTCAACAAAAAAACAAACATTTTTAAAATGTTACACAACATTGAACAAATAAGTACTCTGCTGAAGCAATAACTTTCAATGGGCATGTCAATTGACTAGCCAGTAATTAGGCAAGAGGAATATAGCATACATGGTAAAATTGTCAAATCACACTTATATTTCAATAATCTGATTTTTTTTTTTTTAATTCGTCTTTACACAAAGTACAAACCAAGTTCATTGGATTGTGTTCAACAATAAAAGGTAACCACCCCCCCCCCCCACAAAACAAAAAAGATGTGTTTGAAGAGCATAAACTTTCCAGCCTCTTGAAGTTTTGCTACAACTATGAACGACCTTCAACCTACTGGACACATTTTTATTTTTAGTATAACACTCATATCCCATCTACTGGGGTTAGGGTGCAAGCCAAAAATGTCTTTATAACAATTAAAACTTTTCCAGCAAGCCTAATATTCAAAGCTATTGTCCTAATGGCAGACTGATGAATATTAATAAATCAGAATGAGTCAGTAGAGCTGAGGTATTCGTTTCCAGCTCATCGTAACTGTGCCATGGACCAGTGATGGCCTGGTGGTTAAGATTCTGTCGTCCAGCAGTAGATGGTACATGTAGGTTCAAATCCCACTGGCTCCAAGATTTTTTCTGACTTGTTTTCAATTACGAGATCAGACATGCGGGTGCACACCAAGTTCCTTTACAACACATATCCCATACTCTTCATCCAAAGTTATATCAGGCTTGGTACTCGACAGGTCCATGATTTGACATACTTACAAGATCCCTGTGCAATACCCAGTTAGAG